>VXBJ01001479.1:7303-72177 GCA_013400055.1 Nycticryphes semicollaris | reverse complement strand
TGGAAGGCTGCTGTAATGTCTCCCTGGAGCTCTCTCTTCCCCAGCCTGAACAACCTCAACTCTCTCAGCCTGTCCTCAGAGCTGTGGGGCTTCATCCCTCAGAGCATCTTCATGGTGTTCTCTGGACCCGCTTAACAGGTCCATGCCCTTCCTGTGCTGGGGACTAGGGAGCTGGATGCAGTACTCCAAGTGGTGTCTCACTGGAGCAGAATAGAGGGGCAGAATCTGCCTTCCCTTGACCTGCTGGCCACGCTGCTGGGGATGCAGCACAGGATGCAGTTGGCTTTCTGGGCTGCCAGCACACATTGCCAGCTCCTGTTGAGCTTCTTATCCACCAACATCCCCAAGTCCTGCTCCTCAGGGCTGCTCTCCAGCCATTCTCTTCCCAGCCTGCATTTGTGCTTGGGATTGCCATGTCCCACATACAGGACCCTGCACTTGGCCTGGTTAAACTTCATGAGGTTGGCACAGTCCCATCCTCTCAAGCCTGTTTAGCTCCCTCTGGATGACATCCCTTGCCTTTAGTGTGTCGACCACACCACACAGCTCACTGTCATCAGCAAACTTGCTGAGGGTGTACTTAAATCTCACTGTTGCCCATGTTGCCAACCAAGATCTTTAAAAGCACTGGTCGTGGTACTGACCCCTTTGGAACACCACTCATCACTGGTCTACACTTAGACATCAAGATGTTTATGGCAACTATTTGAGTACAAATGTCCATTCAAGTGGTCCATCCATCAAATCTGTGTCCCTCCAATTTAGAGACAAGGATTTTGTGTGGGATAATGTCAGATACTTTACACTTGTGGCAGGTGTCAGTCTCTTTTCCCAAGTAACAAATAATAGGAAGAGAGGAAACAACCTCAATCTGTGCCAGGGGAGGTTTAGACTGAACATTAAGAAAGCTTTCTCCATTGAAAGCGTTATCAAACATTAGAACAGACTGCCCAGGGAAGTGGTTGAGTCGCCATCCCGAGAGTTATTTATAAGATATGCAAATGTGGCACTTAGGGGCATAGATTAGAAGCCAAATTGTCAGTGTTCAGTTTACAGTTAACTCAATGATCTTAAAGGTCTTTTCCACCTCAAATGACTCACTGAGTCTATGAATATGCCATTATGACAGTATACTCTAGCTCCTGGATGTATTTTGATTATCCATTTCTCCCCGCTCAGAAAAGAGCTAAACAGGCCAAAATGACCTTTTTCAAACTACAAAGTGCTATGTAAACAACAGGCAACACTACTGCTGTATTGTTATACACTGTAGTCAATTTTTTCCTCGTCTGAAAAGACAAAGTTATATTTTAAACAGCTGAAATCACACTGGTTGTCTCAGTAGTAGTCTCTCCTCACAATTTCACTTTGAAATAAATGCAAAGAATCAATTGTATAAGGCAAACATCTCCCTTTTATCCAATGTAGCGAGTGTAACAAAAGCATTCCCATTACCAAATGGAGGTGTATTATCCTGCATTTAATAAAAGGTGTAGTGATACCTTTTCATTATAGGAAAAAAAGTACTCTCATTTTAACTGTGAACAAGTTTTTCCTCATTTAAACACTGCTTTAAAGGAGGCAAGAAAAAAATGTTTCTAAGGTTACCTTTATAGATCATATCAAGATAGTTATTTGGTCCATAAGAGTGTTTCTATTTGACATATCTTCCACCAAGCATAAAATGCGCACTACTTATACTATCTGCAGAGAAATGTGTGGATATTCAGCAATTCTGAAAATAAAGCCAGAATTAGTTCAGTACAGACATATACAGGTTTCCCTGGGGAGAAAGTTACCCCTGTTTGAGAGCAGGCAGAGGACTGCTATCTACTCAAATCTGACCTGCTATCCACTTAAATCTAACCAATTTCTTAGTTTGTGCATTGACTTTGCACTTGTGCTTTGTTAAAGGATGACTGTCCATTTTTGTATCTCATTTTATCAACAAAGTAGGTATAATAATTGCTCTCAGGACTAGTGTGATGTACTTTGTCAAAACTGAATGATCTTGAGATTCTTATACAGTACTATCTGTCTAAATGTCAAATATAATACTTCAAAATTAAGGCTTAGCTATGGGTGACCCACAAACCTTGACTTTGGGGACACTGTCCCATTGGAAAAGAGACTGATCTGGAGTCACAAAAGCCACCCTTCCCTTTCTTCCTGGATTGGAAGCAAACCAGCTCCATAGTGAGGTACCAAGGGGTGTTCACAGTGACTGATGATGATGATGCTCTCCATCACATGGTGACTGAGGGTGTGAGTGGGCAGAGCAGAAGCACAGAGGGAGTGAACATGTATGTGAAGGAATAGCTGGGTAGAGAAAAAAGGAAGCAGAGTTTTATTTATTTATTTTTTATTTTATTTTCACTGAACACCCATCCTTCTATCATTTTGTGGCAATTCATGTTTTCTGTTGTGCAAAAGGAAATCCTACATGCTGAAAATAATAATTTTGAACCCCTCAAGCTTTCACTACAGCAGAAGGGTCCATTCTTTTTATGAAAGACTGGCACTGAGCTATTAATTCATGTTATCATTGCTTGAGAAAGGGTCACTGAATTTTAACATCACAGTGGCCTGCTATGGCCTTTTAAAAATTTACAGTGAGCTGAGCTTAGGAGCTTGGTGCAACATTATCAGAGTCACAGTCTGTGTCCATTTCTCTTATAAAAGACAAAGCAGGAAGCACTATTGTCATGATGTGAGAAGCTGATTAATGTAGTTGCTTATTTACCATGGCTAAGATTTTCTATGAGCCTTTTCTTCTTTTCTTTTTCCTTACCCAACCCTTGCCCCACCACCCTCGCCCCTCACCGTGGGTATGAGTCCTAAACAATAGAGCTCTATGGTATTTTGAAACAAGTTCAGATTTCAGAAGCAGAATGAAAGTCTGCTCTGACATGGTCCCCACAATCAGTAAGAGCGAATGCAGACAGACCACACAGGCAATTAAAACAGCCAAAGTAATGGAATCTGGCTTCTAGCTATGCCTTATGGATACCAGTTTGAAACTGTAACATCCATAAAAATAATCCATATTCTATTAAAAAAAGCTAAGCATTGCTGGGCAGGCTAGTTTAGTCCCTATCAGACACAGAACCACCGATCTTTCAGATGATCATTAATTTAAAAGAAATGACCATTAAGTGTTTCTAATCAGCATAAACCCCAGGCAGTAGGACTAACTTTAGTTATAGCCAACACAAGAATTTCCCTTCATTCAGATGACATTTTACAATTTAACTAGAGGGGTTTTGGTCACGGCTGACTGCACACTTTACCCCTAGGCTCCTTGTTGTGCACTAGCCCCCCTCACCATGATTTGTACAGTTCTGTAGGTTGGTAAAGAGGAAAAGCTGAAAATCCATTTGCACTGCCAGAGCTAGATCCTGCCAGGGTGTGTATAATGTCCTCCCTTCTCTGGAAACCCCACAATTTAATTTTGCACTCAGATTCAGTGAGAAAACTGAGTAATTCAAATTCAGACAGTGCTATCATTCCAATGAAAAAGATGGAAGTTAGAAGAATCCAAGTAGATATAAAATATTGTCAAGTTTTATTATATTACTATAGATCACTTTGAGGTGTTTTTTCAATAAAGTTTTCTTTTCAACTCACTGCAAAGGACTTCACACAGTGCAGAGCAAGACATTTAAAGTTGTTGTACTGAGCCTAAAATAAAGGCAGAAGTTTAGTAAAGTACTCAGCAATATTGCAGAATGTTTAAAAGTAAAAAATGAAGAATATCTCTCTTTTGGAAAAATACAGGGAAAAGTAATTAGGAAATAAGATACAGTTATTAGCCAAAGTGTAATTTGGACAGAATTCATACCATAATTTATAATAACCAATACACTAGAAAAATTGTGTGGAAACATTAATGCACACAAGCAACTCTTATTCCTGACAGAGGCTTGGCTTTAAATCTCATATAGAATTCATATAATATTTTCTATTATTTTTAAAACCAATTTCAGAAAAACACCAGGTAGGTATTTTCTCAGTTATGCAGTATCTCATATATAATATGATTTAGCTCTATATAAGGTAATGAATCTTTCACACCTTCTTCTATGGTAACAGGATAAACTGAATCAGAGTTAGACTAATTTTCTCAACTGTATAAAAAACCCCATCAAATCAACATAAAAATACCTGGAATTCCATAGCCATGTTATAAGAAAATGTCCAGGCCCATCAATCACTATGGAGCTTTATTTACACATGGCTTCAACAGGCAAAGTCAGTGTAAGCATGAAGCAGAATAGAAGCATCTGCTACCCAACTCATGCCATTGCACATGTGGTGCAAGCTGTGTCAGATCCAATGATCCATGTGGGCATTAAACCATCCTCCAGTTAAAGCCACAACACATCCCAAAGAACAAGTTCATCAGTTTTTGAGAACTGAGACTAAACATTCATTGTTACCTTTCTCCATCTTTTATGAGGAATAAGAGCAGAAAGGGATGAAAATTGTAGGTCTTAATTTTCTTGTTAACCCCCAGTAATTAAAAGAGTATATGAGACATATTGCCTTTATGAAAGAAAGTTCTTTTCCTTTGTCTTGTGATAAGATGAAACATAGTAATTAAGAATCTGGCATTACAGTCATGTTATCTCATTATTAACTAACTTTGAATTTTCTGACCACTGTTATTTCTATAGAAATGTATATCTTTCCTGGACAGATAATTCAGTTTATGCTTCTTTGGCACTGTAAAACCATGTGATTCAAGTACAACACAGACCCAATTACCAGTTCATCAGTAGCCCTCTCTTACACGTCACTAGTTTAAAATGGAAGGATGTAGGAAGTCTGCATTTTCAGATTCTCAAGTATAGATTTTGAGTGGAAGTGTAAGTGAACAGGAACCTCCTGTAATCACTCATGCCAAAGGAACAAAACTATCAGGGTGCCTTAGCTTCTTGCTGAGCAGGTGCTTAATGGTATTTGTCTATATCCTCCACCCTTAAAGTGCATTAAATGGATTTTTAATTGATGGAAAGTCTCCAGGTACAGAAATTGCCTCTCTGCTCTCATGAGACCCCACATGGAGTACTGTGTCTAGCTTTGGAATCCTCAGCACAGGAAGGACATGGACCCATTGGAACGGGTCCAGCAGAGGGACATGAAGATGCTCAGAGGGCTGGAGCCCCGGTGCTGTGAGGACAGGCTGAGAGAGTTGGGGGTGTTCAGCCTGGAAAAAAGAAGGTGTTGGGGAGACCTTATAATGACTTCCAGTCCCTTATGAGGCTCCAGGAGAGATGGGAAGGGACTCTTGGTCAGGAAGTGAAGCGATAGGATGAGGGGGAATGGTTGTAAACTGAAAGAGAGAAGATTTAGATTAGATATTAGGAAGAAATTATTTTCTGCGAGAGTGGTGAGACACTGGCCCAGGTTGCCCAGAGAAGCTGTAGGTGCACCATCCCTGCACAGGTGTTCAAGGCCAGGCTGGATGGGCCTTTGAGCAACCTGGTCTAGTGACAAGTGTCCTTGCCCAGGGTATGGGATTGGAACTGGATGATCCTTAAGGTCCTTTCCAACCTGAACCATTCTATGATTTGATGCCAAATAGGTGGTTCAATTTGGCATTTCCATGCCAGCTGTATCAGATGCGTTTTCCTATACTCCTCAAGCAACAAATACTTTCAAAGCCATCATTATTTTCCTGAAAGTGGCAGTACTGGCAGAACAAGATGCTAACATACAAGCAGGGACAGCAAAGTCAAAACTGAAGCATTGCCTACAAAACTAACATTCCACAAACCAAATTCCAATCCTAGAATCAATTTAATTTAATTCTTAATACAATCCATTCTCAGGAGCAGATATGGAAGGGTAGGGGGAAAGGTAGGGGTGGAGTACCTTCTTAAAAAGCCATAGAATCTGGAGGTTATGGGTTTGGGCTCACTAACTTCAGAAAAGCCAAAGCTGATAAATGTCTTCTAGAAAGGATATCACTTCCTAGGGTGTTAGAGTCTGATAATGACTCCACAGATTTACTGAGTAGCTGGAGAGATCAGCTGATAAGCAGGCTATAACAGTGATCCTCCTGCTCTGTTGCAAGATGTTATTGGGATGAACACATAAGCGGATAACAAGGCAACAAGGTGATGTTGATCATCAGCATCCTCGAGCTGATTTGTTGAGTTGTTTCCCTGTAGCTGAAATTGCTCAAAATTTGCTTCTCACTAAGGAACCTGTCTTGATTTTCCCCTTGTAATAAGTGTCTTTGGTATTCAAAAGTTTCACAGGAAATCTTTTGGTCCCAGTCTGATGTCTCTGGCAAGTGGGAGAGCAAACTATTTTCTAACCACTATTTCCCCACCATTCAGTCCTCAGTCAAGAAATGCCATGTTTACAAATTCATCAAAAATTTCTGTTAGCTATATGTACTACTTGCTTTCAAAAGCTATTCTTTATGTGATACCAGGGCTTTCTTCATATCTGTAATTGAAATAAGAAGCGCACAACTGTACTTGTGCGGGGTGGTTTTGTTCTCTGCTGGCCAATTCATTTTATCTGCAAATTTAAAGCAATGCAGTGATGAGTATTAATAGCACTTTTAGGGCAGTGCTAAGGCAAGAGTGATATTGATGGATGGCTAAAAGCAAGGAAGAAAAAGGAGGGATATTCCCTCTCTTCAGTTAATGTCATTTTCCCACTCCCTGATTCCCTTCCCACACATTGTCTTTCATAATGTGTAGCTATTTTTATAGATTTCTCAAGAGTACTTATTAAGTCTTTATAAAATTTTTCAGTAGTAGATCAGGTATTTATGCTTATATTCTGTCTTCTTCGACATTCCATGTAGAATTTAAGGAGGAAGATGAACAATTAGGATTGTGTGTTGTTTTCTGTAACAGATTTCATGCATTAGGTCAGAGTCTGTTATGAAGTAATGATTATTGCAGATATATTACACTGTATAATTTCATGAACTTCCTAACAGGACAGTTCAGATGTGTTTTGGTAAGAAGCACTTCAACTTTTACTTTAAAAGAAAACATGATCTATATCTATCCTGATGGTCATGACTTTACATAACCATCAAAAGCTCTGTGAGCAATAAATTAAAATAAAATGCATGATGACTTGCTATCCCCCATCTATTTGGGAAACTATACCCTGTTTTGTTCTGTAGTTCTCTGCAACACTCATTTTTCATTCAGAAGCAAGAAAAATAACCATGCTGATTTCTTATAGTTACAGACATTCTGGGGTCTTTTTTAATTCATGTAACCCCTGAAGATATGCTCTGGAATAATTTCAAGCAGAGGCAGGTGATAGTTTCATATTTTAATGTCTCCAAAGAAGCACTAACTGCATCTGGTTTGTTATAGTCATATAGTAAATGATCAAAATGAACATGAGAATTGAATAGCTATCACAGATCTTCCTAAACTTTCATAAGTATTAGGATTTTTTTCAGCTGACACGTAACTTCCTGGGAAATGTGCAAATCACAGAATCACAGAATGATATGAGGTTGGAAGGGACCTCTGCAGATCATCCAGTCCAAACCCCTGCCAGAGCAGGGTCATCCAGAGCAGGTTGCACAGGAATGTGTCCAGGTGGGGTTTGAATATCTCCAGAGAAGAAGACTCCACCATCTCTCTGAGCAGCCTGTTCCAGGACTCTGGCACCCTCACAAGAAAGAAGTCCTCCTCATGTTTTGATGGAATTTCCTGAGTCTGAGTTTGTGCCCATTACTTCTTGTCTTGCCACTGGGCACCACTGGAAGAAGATTGGGCCCATCCTCTTGATACCCACTCTTTAAGTATTTATAGGCATTGATGAGATTCTCTCTCAGTCTTCTCTTCTCAAGACTAAAAAGTTCTAAGTCCCTCAGCCTGTCTTCATCAGAGAGATTTTCCAGTCCCCTCATCACCTTTGTAGCCTCCACTGCACTCTCTCCAGCAGGTCCCTGTCCTTCTTGAACTGTGGAACCCAGAAATGGACACTGTGCTCCAGATGTGGCCTCACCAAGGCAGAGCAGAGCGGGAGGATGACCTCCCTCAACCTGCTGGCCACACTTTTCTTGGTGTGCCCCAGGATGCCATTGGTCTTCTTGGCCACAACGGTACATTGCTGGCTCATGGTCTTCCTGTTGCTCACCAGAACTCCCACGTCTTTTTCCACAGAGCTGCTCTCCAGCACATCAGCCCTAACCTGTACTGATGAATGTGGCTATTCCTCCCCAAAATGGATCTAAAACCCAACAGAGACAGACCGTGGTGTCCTGTTCTGAACTGAGTACTTAGCTATCCATCTGCACTTTAAAAAGTAATGGCTACATCACCTTCTTCCAAGGCCACCTCTTTCAATGAAGGCAGGTGTGGCTGGTCCACTATGCATCCCCATCCTATAGATTCATATATTCAGAAAGTTTTATTAATCTGACTTTAGCTTGACCTACTAGGTACAAAGCTTCTTTTTATTGAGGCACAGGCAACACAAGAGTGTCTCGACTGCAATATATGAAATAAATATTAAAAGACCCGAAGACAACAGTGAAATTTTAATGTCATCAATGTCAACACTTTACAGTTGGGATCAAATCCATACAATCTTGGCAGATGCCTAGAATATGTAATAACTGAGTCTCTCAATGCACACATAATAGAGAATGCAAAATTTCAGTTATGATATGTTGAATAAGTTTAAAGTGATATCCAACATCTGAATATTAGAAACACTTTGCATGTGAAGCCAGAAATGGCTACTCTATATTATCTTCAAAAGAAAAAAGGAATAATTTGATTGAATTCTTCAGCCTGCAATTTAACATACACTTTTATTGCAAGCTAATCTTCCATCCAAAAATGAGATCTTTTTTCAGACTGAAGAACTAGTTATGTCTCTTGTCAATTGATTTTAAATATATCTTGTTTTCACTGATACAAATTTGCAGCATAATAATCTTCATTTACACAAATCCCCATTGTCATTTCTCAGGGACTTTCCAGTCTTGTTCAACATCCCATGCTCCTTTACCATGTGTCAAAAAGAAAACATTATGCCTTTTCAAGTGATATTACAAATAGAATCTTCATCCCAAACTGAAAAAGAAAATAGTTTTTAAATAACACTGCCTAATAAACTTCTGTGGCTCTTCAAAATCCTTTTTATTTTACAGAATAATTATATTTGCAGTCATTCAGGGAGACAATAACTACATTTCTTAATCATCAGGCAGAAGAATATGGTCTAAAAGGCTGTTGGTGTAAAAGTGACTCCATATAGGATCTCTCTCCTTATATGTATCCTATTTAAATTAGTCAGATTTCTGTCAGATACAACAGTGGACTTTGTTTGCTTTGTAGTCAAGCCTTAAGTGAGCTGTTGATAACATACCAAACCAGAAATTTTTAAAAGAGAACAGAAACTCATAAAAATATCTCAGAAATCACACCTAGATTGCCATTACAAAAGACATTATCATAATTATCTCCCCAACAGCAATGACCTTGCTAGAAACCTCCCACACATTTGTATTACAGCTAAAGGAAAATATCCAATTTTTGGATTTGATACACAATTTTTTTCCTAGCTCCACAGGACAATTTGCTGCAGCTACCGTTAATCATTCTACTCATGCATCAACTCTTCATAAACCTGCCCTTCCCCATATGAACAATATGTATGAAAGGAATGATATGATTTGACTGCTAACAATTGCAGGTGCTAGATTTTATGACCCATGCATTCTAGTGGAGAATTGTGCTTTTAAGTGCATAATCCAAGTGCAAAAACTTTTGATCAAGTTTTAAACAGCTGGTAAAATGAGATTTACTGGTAAAGCTCACAGATGCTCCCTACCTTAGGTCTTAAAAGTATATACATGCTATTGTCGCACCAATCAAGTGAGCAAAATCTCAGCTGGGAAGGTAATTACAGGTACAAAACAATGCCCATGCAGCTGCACACACTTAACCACAATCAGCATTGACTCAGGTATTTTTATGTCCTAAGGTACCAGTAAATTTTAGCGAAAGGAAATTCCTTTTGATTTTGTATATATTGTCCTATACATTAAAAATCAAACAAACCATGTAAGCTTCCTCTGAGAAGTACAGGGACATCACAAGTTGAAAGCAATAAGTACAGCATTTCTTCTCCCTACCAGATGGCAATATGATACTTGTTTTTGTATGCATAAATCCATAAACTTACCTTGTAGAGATGGTTGATGGTTTTTATTTTTTTTTTTTGTTCAGCAAATTATAATTTTAAATTGATTTCAGGGAGGATATCTTACAGAGAATTTTACACTGGCAATATAACTGGAGCAGCTGGAAAAAGTCTTTAATAGAAGCATACGTGATTAATTTAAGAGAAGGGAAGAAGGTGATTTGCCCCTTATCCAAGCTTTTTAATTTTTCCTCTCAGGCAAGGGTTGTGGGTTGGGTTTTTTTTTATTCCATCCCAGAAATCCCTCCAGAATTTGTGAAATTGTTACTGCATTTACATTTTTACTAAAAGTGATTTGGACAACACTTCCCTGACAACAGGTACATCTGTGTAATGATTCAGAACACAAACTCTAGAACTGAAACCATAACAAAATTTTTCAAACATAGGTTTAGAGTAGTCTTCATGTTTACTCTCCAGTCAGGTATAGCAGGATTCTAAAGCTATTTTTATGTCTGAGGAGGCAGATGGGGTTCTAATGGAGATCTGGAAGTCCATCTATACCATGGGACTGGGACACTTTGTTTCAGCACAGAGCATTTGTACATTTATTCATTTCTTATAGGAACTCAATATTACTCAATATTATCTAGGAACATGTTCTGCATGGGGAGGATGAACGGCTGTCTTTCTACTGCTAATTTTGCACCACTAGTTGTTGCAAAAATGCAACCATACCCACCAACAATTATCACTTTTTGTGGCGTTAATAATTATATTCTGAAAAGCAGCATGGTTATGAAAGGGCCACTCATTATTTTGTCATGTTGGATCCATCATGGTTGAATACATGGTTGGAAAGGGCTGCCCGTCTTCATTCTGATTTTGTAAGCTGAATATTTGTGATAGTTTCATTTCTATACTATTACTGTGCAAACCAAATGACAGAGAAAACAATCAGCACATAATGCAGCTACTGGAACGGCTAATGTAAAATGTTGTCTGCTTCTGTAAACATTGCCTGTTATCAAAGGTTCTTAAAAAGGCCTCCCAATACTCTTCTGCAAAATAAGCATCCAGCATTAATGACCATACTCCTCGTATCTATTACTGTATCTGGAATAAGGATAACTTGTTGGAATACCTTTTAAATTACTGAAGGCATAAATTACATTCGCACAATATCAGAAATTATATATCCTGCTGACCACACTGTATCAGAGCTTCCAGCACTTCCACTAGATATAGAAGCAATCCTATTTCTCATTATGGCTTGGTCCCTTCACTTCATCCTCCTACACCCTTGTTCTGGTCTCTTTTCTGAGCAGTTGCTGCTCGGTGCTTTTAGTGCCCTGTCTTGCTGATGAGTGTAGAATAAAATTAAGAAAAATTCAGGTGATGGACAAAGAATATAAAAAATGACAAATCAAGAAGTTACATAAATTGATCTTGCTGAAAATGTCTTAAAATTAAACAGTGTTTTTAAGAATATCAACAAATTAATCCCTGTGGTCTCAACAAATTCCATCAGGACATACGTCCTCAAAATAAGTTCGAGTTTCAGATGGTACACAAGTGTGTGATGGATGTAACTTGGAAGCTTGCTTCTTACAAATGTTTTTTCCATGTACAATAATTATTTGCATAGACTATATACACATACATATTTGAATTTTTTTTCATATATACTACTCCAACAATTTTGGAGTATGAATTCTGAACTAAAAAAAGCTACTATTTCTCACCTAACGACCCTGACATTTATTTTTTATACTGAAGATATGCAGTTAATCAAGACAGACAGTAAGTCCCTGATAAAAAAAAAAAATTCTTCTTAGGATGTTAAGTTTGCACATCCATTATTACCAATCTTCCTAAGGAGAAAAAAGCCCTGAGTTTTCTGTTGCTAAGGAAGGTTGCAATACATGTCTAGTTTCCTATGCAATTTTCATTCTTGTAGTGTTTTAGCATTCTCAAAACAGATGGGGAGATGAAGAACGGTGAAATTAAATTCAAAATTACACAGGAAGTCTATACCAGCCCTAGAAACTTAAATTAGTCCCCCAGTTTTTTTAATATAAAATCGTCCTTTCATTGTAAGAAAGATGCACTATCTTTTCAGAAATCATAACCTTTTCAGAAATCATAACGAGCTGTTGATACATGAGAAAATTAAGTATGGTCTCATATAATTATCAGGGTTCCCCACTTGAGGTCATTATAGTTCTCTTCAAGATATCTCAAGTTGCCTCTTCAAATTCTTTAATAAGCTCTATATTAACTAAGAAAAACTTCATTAGCTGATATCTTTATTTACAAACACCCTGAAATGACCCTGAAATTTGTCATCCATTAAGTCCTCTGTATCTTAGCATTGGTTCTGGTAGCCATGCAGTGTATTTAAATTGAGGTTGTAGTTACCTCTGCTATTTTGCTATTATTGGAAGGTTCTTGTGCTTTTCAGCATTGTTATAGTTCCTCCTCTATGGTCAGGGCTAATGTGGATCTTGATTTGTAATAACAGAGGGAAAATTACGATTTTAATAACCCATCTCTATCCACATTGTCATCTCCATTTATCCTTTACCTTTAGATCATACTGTTTGATAGACTATAGGAATGACTTTTTATGGAGGCTTTTAACTTCAGATGCTCCAGCAAAGATTTGCACACATATGGACTGGAGATATACTAGAGGTGAAATGCGAATCCCTCTGCATCTTAGAGAAATAGGGCAACACATCCCAAGAATTGGATTTTATGGATCAAATCTAGTACAAGAAGATAGTTATATTCTGCAGCCAAAATGCTTTTAAGACCAATACTTCTGAATTTAAGGTACCAAATCTGTAATCACATAAAACATTGTCCCCTCAGTTGCAAATAATTGTAACTATTTATCATTTGCTTAGCTGTTAAATGAACTATTTCTGGGCTAGAAATATTACACTTAGTTCTTAGCACTAAACCGTATTTTAAAATATTTTATGTGAAGAAATAGAGAAGAACTCACTGAAAATGTAGCTAGTTTTCTCAGACTGTAATATTGTGATCACTCTAAAGGTAATAATAGCCTTATTTTCTCAAAAGGCATTTGAATAATTCCATGTGACTAGTGAGGAACCTGAGATGAAAGGACTGTGTCCTTCAGAGGTCTTAAGTGCCAAATTTAGATGCTAAAACTTTCTCTAGAAAAATTACTCCATCTTGGCTAGTTTGTTGCTGTTCAGAAATACTCAGTGGTTTTTGGAAATTTTCTGTTCAAGTAGCTAAGCCTCCTCTAGTTCAGATTGGTTTAAAATCAGAGCCTGAGACCATTTTGCAGTGTGATGACAGCAATTTGTGTAAAGTTACCTTATTGTTTTTACAAAATTACTTAGATTTTAAGTCATACTGAAAGCTAAAGACATTATTACAGCATATCTTATCACAGAATTATAGAATCATTCAATGGCAGAGTTGGAAGGGACCTTAAAGATCATCCAGTCCCTGCCCTGGGCAGGGACACCTCCCACAAAACCAGGTTGCTCAAAGCCCCATCCAGCCTGGTCTTGAGCACCTCCAGGGATGGTGCAGCCACAGGATCTCTGGGCAACTTGGGCCAGTGTCTCACCACAATTTCTTCCTAATAACTCATCTCAGTCTCCCCTCTTCCAATTTAAAACCGTTCCCCTTCATCCTATCACTCCACTTGCTGATAGAGTCCCTCCCCATCTCTCCTGTAGCCCCGTTTACATACTGGATGGGGCTCCCCAGAGCTTTTTCTTCTCCAGACTGAACAACCCCAACTCTCTCAGCTTGTCCTCATAAGAGAGGGGTTCCAGTCCTCTGAATCTTTTTTTGTACTCTTCCTGTTTATGACATTGGCTTAAGTTCGTTAATATGCATGCCAATTATATTTTCAGTGTCATAATTGTTTGTTTCCTAGACTTCTAGCCTGGCTGATATGCTGGAAAAGTAGTGTTTCCTGGATTAAATTTTGGCACCAAAGTTTCGTCCTATCTCCAGTTCTGATATTTAATCCAACATGGTAGTGTATTTTTACAAAGTGTGGAGACGTGTGTGTGTCAGTGGGCAGCATCAGACATTTCAGGATTTGGAAGCTGTTTCTAGAATCTCCACCTTATGTTGTCTAAAATGGAAATAACTTTATTAAAAATAACTTGGTTTGCCTCAGTGCACCTGTTTCCATGCAACAGCAAAGGCACCTGTGTCCTATTAATACTTACATTATGCAGCACATTTCAAAATGTATATGTCAGATTGATAATGATGTTTGGGTTACTTCAACATTTTTGCACCCTGAATCCTTAAAAACACATTACTTGGGCAAGTAAGAAGGAACTGATTCCAGCTGGCTGGTAGCATATCTCTATGTTTCTCTATATTGCCCAGTATCTTTGTTGAATCAATCCGTTCTTTTGCACTTCCATTTAAAATAAGAGTGATGCATAGCTGGTAGGTTGTCTGCATTTGCTCGTCAATAGATTTGTCTGTTGTTCAACTAGAAATAATAATGTCTTTCATGCTGTTTCTTGTCTAGGACAATTATTTTTAGTATAGTATCAAAAAGAGTGGAAATATTTTTAAGAGGATTAGATATTTTGTGACTATAGCAATGTTAATTTGATATTCGCATTAACATATGGCAATTAGATCTCAAGCTTCAGTCAACTCCCATGAAAAGGATGAAGAAGAAATCTTACTTCTTTTGGTTAGAATCTTATTTAAATAGTATAAGCTAGCGATTGTTGGGAAAACCGTGTAAATAAGAGAACCTCTGTAAAAGATCTGTTACAGATTATACAATAAAAGCTCTGTTAATATAATGTTCCTCTTACTAATATTTTCAGGGCCTTTTTGCATTAATGAATGTCCCGTCATGTCTGTAAATGGTTCTTACATGCTTTAGTTCATTGGAAAGCTTGTGAGACATTGCTTGTATTCTGGCTAAAGAAAATCGTATTAGTCTCCAGGGCTGGCAGGTTAGATGGCATTAAATAGACTAACCACCACTGCTTTGCTTTAGAAGTCAAGCTTATGAAACATTTTATTTTTCTTTTGTTTCGTTTTAAACGTGCATTTTCACCTCCTTGCTCTTTGCTCTGTGTGAAATGGAAACTGACATTATCTCTGTAATGCAGACTCCTTCATTTCTCAGGGCCGTGTTTCAGTTGAGTTCTGGATGCCAAGTGCTTACATGGAGCAAATAATTTTTTTTTTGTTTTGTTTTCTGGTGCTTTCCTAGATGAATCCCTTGTCAAATCCTGACAACTTGTGAAGTTTGTACATTTTGGCACAGAAGGTATAGCCCTGATCTCATGAAAGTGAAAATGTGTATGACAACTACAGCATATGATTTATTAGATGGTCATGTTACTCAAGTTAACCATGTATCTGCTTCCACTATGCTTCTGATGATACATATTTTTCTGCTAGAGGCAGAGAAATCATTCACATAACTCAAATATATGAAGTTAGTTTTGACTAAATATTTCTTTGGAAATGAAAAATATTTAAGAAAGATTTATGATTTTTTTAGAGAAAAAAACTCTCTTTAAAAGACTGCAGGAATATTCTTGTAATTGTCCATATACAAGTATCCAGTGTTTTAGAAAACAGGATTTATAAATGGACCAAAATAGTATTTATGAGTATAGGATTTTAAAATCTCAATAATATGTTCTTTTTACTATACAGTCTCCAAAGCAGAAAAATACTCATACTGTATATGTAAGTTCATACATGAAATTGCATGATAACTGGTCTTCCTGCCTGAATCAATTGCATTGATCTTAATTGACGAAACTAACAATTTTAATGATAGTTCCTAGCCTTTTGGAATTTATTCTGATCCCCATTCCTATCAGGTGTTCAACTATTTAAATTGAGAGATATGTTTATTGATAGAAGGACAAAGAAGAAAGGTAGCAATTGTATTTACTGGGTTGTGGCTTTGGGTATGGTTTGTTTGTGGGTTTTTGTTTTTTATTTCCTGTAGTCTTATATTTGGCTAACCTAAAACTAAAAAATGGAAGTTTTTGCTACTGGAGGCCACTTTCCCAGATTTTTATTTTATTATTTAGTATTCCTATTATATTATAATTGGACTGTGTATATATAATCAGCCCTGTATATATATTGGGCTGATTCTGTAGCACATTACAGCATTCTAAATGACATTTGGTTCTGCCATATGTCATTCTGTTTTGTGGCACACTAAAGTAATATTATAACTTAGCAAGTTTATCAATACTTATTTTATCCTTAACATAGTTTTATCTAATCCATCTATTAATTTGATTTATATTCTTAGTCACTAACTGACAAAGTACTGACACATAGTTTGCCCTGGAAGATAGTATTTTGAGGTAAGTTCATTCTTGTGCTATAGTTTAAGAGGAGTTTAGTAGCAGTTTAGCCAAAAGGCAGTTGTGTTGTAGAGTTTGTCAGATGAAGTTTCAGGAGGGTTGTTTTGGAATTAATTGTGCCAAGCAGCTACGAGAATTCATGTAGAAGATTAAAAGACTAGTGCTCAAATGCGTGAATGAAAAAAGAGGTTTTGGGCCTAGTTGTTGTTCACTATCAGTGCTGCATTTATTTAGCCAATGATACTTAATTATGCCATTAAGGCTATTTATGTGCATTTGGAGTCTAATAAAGTCAGGGCAGGGAATCAGAATATAATTCCTCAAGAAAAATGAGGAGGCATGACTGATTAGCAGTGCCTGTGGCTCCATTATTTTGCAGAACACAACAAAGCTGTTTTCAACAAATGCATTGCTGACTAGAAGCTAAGGGAGCTGATAGACAACAACTATGACAGAATGATGCTCTGGAGAGAATCTTTTTTTACTCATATAAAGATGTTTTTCTTTTTTTTCATATTGAAAAAAGAAATAGGTACAGTTTAAGGGGGCTAGTTGGGAACTGGCTCTGTGAAAGAACATTGTTGGGTTGCAGTCATTCGCCCATTCAATCATGCCGTACAAAACACTAAGCATAAGAACTCAAATAAGGTGGAAAATTTCTAAGGCAAGAAGAAATGACTCCATGGAAATGAGGTTGATTTTGTACATATTTGGATGTTGGTTGTTTGCTTTGTTGTGCTGCTGCATAGCCTGCAATGTCATAACAACAACAAAAATGAAAACTTGCAAATACCAAAACAAAACTATTTGCCTAGAAACCAAATTACCTTGCAAATGAGATGTAAATGCATAGAAGGGGGGGGATACATAAAAAAGGAAGAATTTTGACTTCTGTAATTATTATTGTCACCTCTAGTAAAGCCATGAATAATTTGTTTCTGCTGCACCTTTAATTTGCTCTTTGCATAGAGTAATATTCCAATTGAATGCTGTGGACTGTGGAGGGAGTTCAGTGTTTCCTTAGAACATCATAGTCAAGAAATTTTTCTTTTTTAACTTGTTTCCATTTTCCAGTCAATGTAAACTTTAAAATGTATGTATGTACATGTTCTGTGAAACTATAAAAAAGGAAGTTTTGCACATACCGTGCAAGTATATTTTCCCACTATTTGTTGCAGGAGCCTGAATTCTTATCATAATACATCATATTCTTTCGATTACCAATTTGTCACTGGAAACTTAATCTAAAGACCAGTGTAGTCCGCTGAAAAGATCTGCTACTGCAGTGTTTAATTTAGTAATGGCTGTTAACAAAAAAAAGAAGCAAACTGAAAATCTGCAGGACTGCTGCTTTTTTCCCTTTATCTCACTTCCCAGGTTAAATATACGGTCACTTGAGTAATGGAAGCTACTGAGATTTTTTTATGTGTGTGCTACAAATCTAGTGACTGAAAGATTTCACCTACTGATAGCTGTTCTCACTGTATGTTTTGTTCTGAATGAATCTTAGCACATGTTAAATTTCTAGTTTCTTTTACTGAAACCTGGAACTTCCTTTCACTTTATTGAAATCATCATGATATTTCCATCCTATATCCTCTTTCTCCCCTCTGTCCTGCTTTGAGGTAAAACATAACCAACTTTCTGTTCAGTAATTTTACATCTCAGCTAGGCCTCCTCCAACTCTGAAATTAACAGCATATTGTGGAGAAAACTGTTCATTCTCAGAGTAATAAACCAATGTTCGCACTTTATGCCAAGGAGCAGTGTGCAGAGAGGCTCTTGCTTATACTTATTGCTACAAGAACCAAGGTCAGACAATTTCATTCATCCCCCCATTGGAGGGACAGAAATGGAAAAGCATAGAGGGGTCCCACCTGTGAGGAGGAGGGGACAGGGAAGACAACCCCAAACAGACCAACAGAGTGTTCCATCCCATCTTCCCCATGCTCACTATAAAAGCTGAGGGATCAAAGGGTGAGCTCTTTCTTCGATGGCTGATGTCCAAGGAGGACCCTGTCTGTTCATCTGCTTTTCCCAATCCGTGCGTTCCTGACTACAGATCTGGAATCCAGTTCCCATCTGTCGTTGAGTCCAGTCTGGGACTTCCCCAGTGCCTGCCGGTGACATCATCCTGGGAGCTTAATATGATTTTGTATATATATTGTATCTATTTCTTTATTTCCTTATTCATTTTAATATTAATATTTCATTAAAGTATTTTAGTTCATTTCTTTATCTCTTCCCTCTTTTCTTCTGGAGCGAGAAGAGGGGAGAGCATCTGTTGCTGTCATAGGCATATTCAGCCTAAACCTCAACATCCTCCAAGAAAAGCTCTGTCAATAAGATCAATAAGAACTAGTCTTAAATTCCACTGACATGATAAATCATATTTTTCCTAGAAAGATTAATACTTGGGAATGAGCTGCATCAGCAGACAACTAGAAGCAATAGTAGTTATTATTGCTAATAACCTTTCATCCCTCGGTGTATCTATCACTTACTTGTTAATTTAATCTTTGTGAATTTGATTATTCATGAATCTTTAATTGAAAATTGCTAGTGGTTCTTATGTGACTTAGGACCCAAGTCTCATCATAATAAATTAATTATATAAGTAGAAACCAGACAATCAATTAGCTTTAGGTCTGTAAATGCCACTGTCATTTTTGAAAACAGAATTTAGGCTTATAAATCATTTAAGTACTGGAATATTTTTATGCTGTGTTTTTGCTGCAAAATGGGCATAAAATTTTCTGGTATCAGCTATTGAATCTGAGATAAAGATATAGGTGTAAATATTAGAAAAAACAAAGCAACTTTACATGCATGAAAATAACAACCAATCTACTCAGTAAAGTTTAGGTCCAAGAGGAGTAAACAGGTGAGTAAACGCCTGTGCTCATTTGAAGATACTTCATCACAAGAACCCTCTGATTTTGTAGAGACCTCCCAGCCTCAAAAGCCTTACGCACCCTTAACGGTTTCTCTTTCCTAAATTGAGCCTGGCCCATAGGTTAGTTCCAAGTTCTATTTAGAAGTAAGGAAAAGGATGTACCAGAGAGGAATAAATGGCCAAAAAAGGTCTTAGAATTGACTGTGCATAAATTCCTACTCGTTTCATCTAATAATGATGTCATTAGTAGAGTCTTTGCAGGAAGTTTACATTCTGCTTTTGTAGCTTCTTCTATTCTTAGATCTCTTAGTGGTGAAGTTTCTGATGTCACCGACACCAAACAGCAGGACTGAGCATCTGCTGCCTTCATAAACTGCCATTGGATGTCTTCTCTCATGTCTCTGAGCGCACACCTGAGTATGGTCTTGGAAATGGATTGTGCTGAAGGATTTTCTGGGGCAGATGGCCAAATAAAAATTATTTACTTGTAGAGCAGAGACACTATTAAATCTACATTAAATAGTCCAATAAAGCACATACTACAGAGGAAGGGGAAGAGAATTCTGGTTTAATTTGTAAAAATATGATATTGGAATAGCTTATTTTTAAAGAAATCTGCTTAAGAGGGAAAATCTGAGAAGAGTAAAGTTTTTAATATTACTGTACTAACATCAGTAGTCATATCTGCAACTTTTTGCATAAATGGAAGACTAATGTATTATGCTGGTAACTCTATATGCATCACAGTATTTAGTGAATATATATACACACACATACAGCCTCTGTGTGAATTATAACATAGAAGCTATATGTAACCATGGAAGAATTTAAAAAAGTGTGTATTTTTGAATGTTTTGTTCTGGAGGGTTTTTTCTTTCTGAAGTGAGTCTGCTTCCCTCAGTCACACATATAACCGAAGTATTGCTATACAATTTTAAATCTTAGTCAGACTATCAAGAAGACATATAGCCCATTGTGAAAAATAGAAATTAAATACCTTATAAGTAATAGTCCTGACTATCTTGGGGTACAAAAATTATATGGGTAGAGATGAAATAAATAGCTATATATTTCTTTAATTATTTGCACAGTGTCTTCAGCAGATAACAAGAATTACTACATATTTAAACAAAATAATATTCTCAGAAGAGGTTCTGCACAAACAACCTGAATAGTTTGTTTTGTTGGGGTTTTTTCCCCTTAGAACATAAATATGAGATTTTGATCTTTTTCTGCATCTCAGAAGTTGAAATATCAATAGATGGGCAGGGGGTATTTATATTGATTTTTAAGTTTAAATCAATTTCGTGTAAAATGGGGTAAGTAGCAAAGCATCCAATGTAGTATTTATCATCATTATTCTGTACAATGTAGCTTCTTATTGTCTTACTTGCAAAGGTTAGAGAGTGACAGTATATTTAACAAAAATTTTATTGCAGATATGTGGCTTGGTATAGCTTCTTTATGAACCTCTTGTGTAGTAAGCAGAAAGCGGGGTCAGGCAGCCTCTGATGACAGGTTGCTGAAGGATCCTACTAGATGTGCAGGGAGTGGGACAGCATCTCCAGTGGATACATTCAGAGAGCTCAGCATTTTCAACCTATTTGAAATTAATAGAGTTGGGACTTGCAACTGTAATAGATTTCGGGGCTTACCCAACTCAATCTGAACAAAAGAGTGCTTGGAACGAGAGAGAGCACAGCACACAGATATTCAAGGAACTGGCCCAATATTAATATTCTAATTAAGCAAATACTCTGTTTTGCAGAGAGTATAAAACACATCTTCACAGAAATGCTGCTTTTCTGGTTTACAAAGTGCTACCCTTGATTCATGAAGTTCTACATGAAACTGTTTAACCTTTGTATTCAGTGGTCACTCTGCTTACAGAGAAAAGTCTCTAGAGCTTATGTAAAAAAATCCTTCTGCTACAGAGCGTTTTAGAAGTCTGTCTCTAGTTTATGTATTTTAATGTCAATAGAATATGCTTCTGGGTTTAATACCTCATTTTTTGGCAAACTTGGAAGTGATCAGTTGACCATCTAATAGATTCAGTCAAATTGCTTGTCAGACTCCTCCAGTTGCTGACTCCATCTGAATGAAGTCAGAAGAGCTGACTGAAAACAAATTCTAATTTGATTTTTGACTCCTTAACCGTTTTGGTGAGTTCTACCCATGAATTAAAACTGGCCTGAGGAAAGGCCAGGTAATATCTCTGTGATAAGGATGGCAGCACTGAAAGATTTACCAGAGGCTCAGAACACTGATGAGTATATAAAATGCAACAATTCAGTGGCCCCAGAAGTGCTGCTGAATCTGGCTCTGCTGTGGGCTAATGTGCTTAGTGGAAAGGTCAGGCAGTTGTGGAAGCCTGACCAGCAGATGGCCTCTTGGGTCTTGGGCTGGCTTTTTTTTTTTTTAAAAAAAAAAAAAAAAAAAGTAATGCATTTGCATTATAATGAGCTCTTAGAGCAGAAAGGAATTCTTTCTTTCTTCTCCTCTTGATGCCAGCATATTTGTAGGCAAAAGAATATTTTTGGTAACATCATATTACATATCAGCCACCCACCTTGACAGGAGGGGCTTATTGTTTCTATTGGCAACCACTGAAAAATCAGAGAAGCTTTTTAGCTTTGGTTTGTGACAGAAACCAGAATAACACCCAGGAAGAACAGAGTAGCGGTTTCACTTTCAGTAATTCTCAGCTCTGCTTTGTTTCATCTGAACGTTATTAGGATCACAGCCAGGTGACTTCAACATTGCCACGGCCTTGAGTAGTTGCTTCCACAAGTATTGATTACCCAATATATAGGTAATCAATATAATATAAAAATAATGCCCAGATGGAGGACTGCTGGGATTCCTCTTGAACCTGTTGTAAATACAGTTGCTTTCATTTAGTTGAACATCCTACTTCTGAGATTGTGTAACTAAAGAGGAAGGATAGGCTAATTAGAAAGACTGCCAAAAGTCAGTTATCTTTTAGATTTGTCTCTATTTAATAACCTTGCTTTGTTACCAGTGTGGGTTGGTTGGGTTTTTTCCAAGAGATATAGGGGAATTGACTTAAAACAACTGCAAGAGGTAAACACTTTTCACCTGGGTACAAATTTGTCTTCCAAGCAAAATTAATCTGTTGACTAGGATGCTCTCATAGTCTGAAATTACATTTATCTCCTTAATCCTCTTAAAAATGCTTTTAAATGTGAAATATGCAGTTACTCATTACAGAAAAATAGTTGGAAGATATTTGGCTGATTGTCAGAGTAATTCTGTAAGATTTCTCAGTATGCTACTTGAATATGGCAGTTGGTCAGAATTTTCTATTAGAACCTTGGTCAGAATTTTCTATTAGAACCTTATTAAATATCACTCCAACCATAAATGAATTTTTCTTGAAAGATAAAACAAAAATATGGTTTATGTACTACTATTTTCCCTTTCAATAATCTATCTTTTCAAGCAATTCTACATCTTCCATTGTTGTCCTTCTCTGTGTCTTCTTTCTATATATGAACCATAGGAGATATTTTAAAACCTATTGGACTGACAAAATGGGAACTGAAGAAAGCTTCCTCCTCTATGGAAATATCTGATTCAGAAGGAATCACTTTCAGTGGGTGAATTGGAACCCAACCTGTTTCTGACTTTTTTTTTTCCTGAGTCAGCTAAATAGCAGATACCTCTCAAAAATGTTTAGAAATTATGGAGTTGAGATCACCACCTGTTTTCATGTAAGCCAGTAAGCAGCCACCAGCAGACAGTATTTTATGTTCCATAATTTCCTGACTAATGCTTATGAGTGTAACTGGGAAAGCACCTTCAAATGGGTTAACTAACTGAATGTTTATATTTTTCACATCTACCATCCAGTCCCATTCTAGCGTTACTTCTTGATTAGGTTTTTTGTCTTTAAGACTGAATTATAGCCTCTGTAACTGATTAAAATAATAATTTCAGGATGAAAGATATAAAAACAATTTAGTTCCTATGAAACTCTCTGAGTACAAATGAAGGTAGAATTTGGATAAATCATGCAAAGCTTCCACTTATACATCAGAATCACAGTTTTACTACTATCATCTCAACATGGAGCTCTGACAAAGGCTGAACCTGGTGGAAAGATATTGTTTGTGCTCAAATTAGGAGAGGAATTGGGGTCACTGTTTTCACATAAGAATAATATGGGACAATGACAACAATATTCATCAAATTAAAATTTGCACTTTCTTGGAATTCTGTAATTTGTGTCTAAAAATGTATTAACTGCTTTCTCAAGGTAAAGAATATCTTCAACTAAATTTCAAGCCTTTGTTCTCATTGCCTTACTTTGACTCTGAAAGACATTGTAATGAACTTGTATAGGGAATGTGTAGATGACCTAAAATGCTATTTTCTTCCAGGTAAATAAAGCATAGCAGTTATGTGGGGAAGGAGAATGTTCCTGTCATGCTTAAGTGACTGTAGGTCTTTGCTGTATCACAAAATACATAGGTTGGTGTGGCCATGGATTTGCTTATGTGTCAGTAGATGAAGTGTAAGGTGGAGCTTTGCAATTGAAATGACATCTCAGATAGGTGTTGTACATTCATGGGAGATATCACTGGCCAGAGAGGAACACGTAGCTCCACTGGTTTCTTTTGACACACTATAGTATACATGGGGAAAACCCCAGAACTTAGAGGGAAAAGTGTGTCTTATATAAAGTGTGAACATGGGCTAAGGCAGACTGTCAAAAGAAGAGATTTGTGATGTGGAAGGTCTCAGGGAGTGCAGTGATAGGGTGAGGGATATTGGTTTTAAACTGAAAGAGGGGAGACTGAGATTAAACATCAGGAAGAAGTTCTTTAATTCTTTACTGTGAGGATGGTGAGACACTGGAACAGGTTGCCCAGAGAAGCTGTGGCTTCTGAGGTTGTGTAACTAAGGAGGAAGGATAGACTATTTAGAAAGACTGACAAAAGTCAGTTATCTTTTAGATTTGTCTCTATTTAATAACCTTGCTTTGTTACCAGTGTGGGTTGGTTGGTTTTTTTCCAAGAAAAAACCCCTCCATCCCTGGAGGTTCTCAAGACCAGGCTGGATGGGGCTTTGAGTGACTTGGTCTAATGGGAGGTGTTCCTGCCCATGGCAGGGGGTTGGAACTTGATGTTTTTTAAGGTCCCTTTCAACCCTAACCATTCTCTGATTCGATGTGATCAAAAGCAGCCACGGCTGTTGTTTTGGTTCTGTTGTCACCATTAGGTCTGCATATGGAGGCCTTTAGTGACTTTTTTCGGGTAGTGAAAGTGTACTGTGTTCATGTGTACACAACTAAGGTTTTAAAAAGTGCTCTGGTGCCTTAAAATGACTTCTTCTCGGAATGGGTGTCTGTGGCAGTGACAAATGTTTCCTAGCAGAGAAGTGCCATAGGCACTTTTAATTGAATTCAGCGGCTGATAGAAGGAGGCAAACTGGATACTGAAACCCTGCTGTCTATCTGCAGCCCAGGTCTAGCAGACAGAAGTGGCAAAACCTTCTGATATTCTGTAAACCTCTTAAGAGGTCTCCAGAGGGACTGCTTCTAGGAGGTGAACAGTAACTTTTTCTCTGTGGACGTCACAGTCTCTGTCTCGTTGCACAAGATGCTAGCTATGGCTCTAAACTTGGCGTTGCCCATGCCAGTGGCATCTTTCCCATGAGAGGTAAGATAAACACGCTAATTTATTTGATATAGGTGATAAAGAATGCTGTCTTCTTGCTGGGATAGATGAAGCATTTCCTCTCTCTGGCTTACTAGTAAAGGGATTTCTATACTGTTACGCTGCAGCGAGCCATATAACGTACCGCCACCTATCAAACCATAATTTCGGGCCTCACAGTCCATACTGTAAATTGTCTGGGAGTAAAGCTCTGATGTTGTTGCAATGACAAGGGGAAGAATGGGTGCTGTCCTGCAGGTGACTTATAGGAAAATACCAGAATAATGTTTAAGTCTTTGACTACAGGTTGTTTTCAGTTGCCTGAAATTTTGTTAAAGGGATCGGGAATGTTAAAGGGATTCTCACAGAAATATTTTTTGTGGATTTGTTTTAAATTAAATAGTTCTCAGCTAAACAAATTATTACCAGTATTTAGCAGGTACTACAGATGAGATTTTTTTCAAAAGCAGTCTTCAGAAATTTTGAAAATATACCTAGCATTGTTTTGCTGAAACTTTCTGCTCCTGAAAATGAGGAAGGCTGTGCTTTTACAGGCTACACTGCTGAGTGGAAAATGAGGTATTTTGATGAAGGAGTTCAGGACATTATTCATGTCACTTATCCATAACACAGATGCACCCAGAAAGCTACTTTGCAATGAAAACCAAAATATTTTTACATTATCTGCAAAATTAATGTAATAGTGTGTGAGAAGTAATTTACTGTTCACGTCCTGCAGTCACTGACCCTGGAAATCTGGGGGGATTCTTCTCTCAGAGGTATTGTATCAGGCAGATCTCATTAGAATGAATAAAAATTGACTGTTTTCCATTAGATGTTATAATTGTGAAAAATTTATTAACAACAGTAATAATTTGGGCCATCTTTTTGACCCTCTTTGAATCAAGTCACACTATGAGAGTAGAAGAATAACTCTCCTATACTTATCCTTTTCAGAAAAAATGGAAAGCTTTGTTATTAGCCCCTCTAGAGAGCTCTCAAGATCTTCAGAGAAAGAAGAAATAAGAAATCTTCCAAGGTGGACTGCAGAAGTCTATTTTCCAGACTACACTGGTATATTTCTGAATAATTGGAGTAGAATAGCTGGATATCAGAATAACCCATATAGTCTAAATGTCCATGTACTAGTTGGTATTTACTTGTGCTTTAAACCGCACACTATTCAGCTAACATTTTTTACCTGTACATTCTGCTGTTTTGATTGTGATGGTTGGGAACATTTGCTGTCTCTCATGTTCACTTTAAAGTTGGTAACTTTATCATATTGTTCTGCAGCATCTGGCTTTTAAGCTGTTTAATCTCCCTGGGAGAATCTGGGTTTAAATCCATGAGTAACAGTAATATAAAAATATATCCAAGACAGATACATTTCAACATATTTAGCTTTTGTTATTGGGATGCTTAATCAGTCTTGTTCTCAGAACTAAAAAATTAATTAATTTAATTTTTTCCCCTGAAACTTAGCTCGAAATAAGCTTGTGGTTTAAATATGTTAAATATTTAGTTGGCTTTTTGACCTCAGGAGAGTTTGAGGACATTACTTATTCTTGCGGTTTCATCTTAAGATCTTCAGGAGACAGGATTTAGACAAGTTCTTTCCCTTTTGAGAGTCTTGCTGCTTCAACACTTGTGATTGTGGAGACTAAAACAACATATATGTCTTGAAATGGTAGTTAAAAACTACATTAAAAAGCTAGTACGTGTATATGTATTTGGCTAAATCCAGTGGCTGAATCGGTAATACTTTAGGTTGGTGAGAAATTACATGAACATAGGGAAAAAATTAGTCACTCTCTGGTAGTATTGTTACTTTTCTAATGGTAGTTCTAAAAAAAATCATTAAAGCCACATTTATCTTGTTTCTAGATTCTAAAACTTCACTTTGACCTTTTAGAATAATCTTTATTGTTCTCCTGACTGTATTGCAAAAGCGCTTCTACATCTATTAAAACCTTAACTGTTTGGGAATGCTGGGAAAATTAATTTATTCTATTCTTAAAACAGCTATAGAACTTATCTGGTGGGAAAAAGAATACTTTTTTTTTAAATAAAAAAGGGGGGTTCATTCAATGTCAAACATTTTTAAATATCTCATTTATTTAATTTCATATTTTAAATTTAAAATTTATTTTTAAATTAGTAAATGAATTTTTTTGAAGTATGTTGATCTCCATTTCTTAAACTACATCACTCTTAAATTTTTACTTCTTAGTTTTTCTCTGTCTTATTTTTCCTTTCTCTGAAGTAAATGAAAGGTTTTGCTAAAAATTTTTTTTCATAAAATTGATTTTAGTTTTTGAAGAACAATCAGAATTTTTTTAAAAACCTTGAAACTTTGTTTTTCCTTTAAAGATGAAATATCTTCCCTGCAAAAAATGAACACATATCCATTGAATAAACAAATAATTTAGGCATCAGTTGTTCTGTGATCCAAGCAAGAAAAGAGAAGTTGAGTAACATAAGTAATTATAACAAGAATACCACAGTAAGTTCTTTGTAACAGCTCTGAACCTCTATCATAAGACAAGACTGCCATGGCTGTCCTGAATGTATTTTTGACCATTGCTTGACAGTGCAAGTAAATATCAATGAGGGGAACAATAAAGCAAAAGCCAGCAGTGAGACGTTTAAAATGTGTGTGACTTTAGATTAAATTATACAGGGCATTCTTTTGCTTGTATGGTAAAGATTTGATGCCTATGTCAATTCTCTCCTCACCTGTTACATGTAAGGTGCAGACATATTTCTGACTTATGTTTCTTGAAGATGCAGTAAACAAAGCCAGGTTCTAATGAATCTAAATATTCACCATTATGTATCTGATTTGTTTTATAAAGGAAGTTGGGGTGGTGGTGGGAAAAAAGCAAGCTAAGAAACATGGGGTAGCCTTTAACTAGTACAGGGCCCAAAATGGCAAAGTGACCATAGAATGAACCTTCAGATCCTTCAGTAAAAGGTACTGGAGTTTTGGAAACTGCTTCCATCCTAGAGCTCCCCTGGTGCAACCTGAAGTCATTTTCTCTGGTCCTACTGCCTCTTATATGGGAGAAGAGACTGACCCTCCCTGGCTATAATCTCCTTTCAGGGAGGGCAATAAAGTCTCCCCTCAGCCTTCTTTAGGCTGAACGTCCCCAGCTCCCTCAGCCACTCCAGACAAGACTTGTGCTTCAGACCCCTCACCAGGTCTGTTGCCCTTCTCTGGACACACTCCAGCACCTCAATGTCTTTCTTGTAGTGAGGGGCGCAAAAGTGAACACAGTATTTGAGGTGTGGACTTACCAATGCTGGGGGATGATCACTTCCCTTGTCCTCCTGGATACACTGTTCCCATTACAGGCAAGGATGCTGTTGGTCTTCTTAGTCAACTGGACATGCTGCTGGCTACTATTCAGCCACTGTTGACCAACACCTCCAGGTCCTTTTCTGCCAGGCTTCTCTCCAGCCACTCTTCCCCAGGCCTGTAGTGTTCATGGGGTTTTTGTGATCAAAGGGCAGGACCAGGCCTTGTTGAACCTCACACCTCAGCCCATCAATCCAGCCTGTCCAGATCAGAACCTTTCTATCCTCCAGCAGGTCAACACTCCCACCCAACTTGGTGTTGCCTGCAAACTTACTGAGGGTGCACTCAATCCCCTTGTTCAGATAATTGATAAAGATATTAAAGAGAACCAGCCCCAATACCGAGCCCTGGGCAAGGCCACTGTGACCAGCCACCAACTGGATTTAACTCCATTCACCACCACTCTCTGAGCCCGGCCTCTAGTCAGTTTTTCACCCAGTGAAGAGTGCTCCTGTCCAAGCCATGGGCTGCCAGTTTCTCCAAAAAGAGAGTGAAGGTGAGGGTAAAGTATGGACAAGGACCTCTTAGTCCAACAGCTTTTTGGTGGGGTATTTGTTACTTTTTCTGTGTGTGTGATTTACCAAAAGCTTTAGAGAAAACCATTTGAATACTTTTGTAAAATATTGTTACTCTGTTCTCACTGTGATATTTTTTACTGTTTTGTATATCAAAACAGAGACAGATATTTTTTTTTTATTCCAGACACCAGCATTTGATATGAAAGATATGACCTGACTGTTAAATCAGTTATTTTTGATCATATTAGAAATCCTATTATTTACTGAGTATGCTGTAAACATTTTTAATTCATTAAGTACCAGCTGAAGCAATTTTTATTTTTTTTTCTAATTTTATGAGTATCTATGATCTTTTAATGTTCTTTTTTCTATTCTTATATTTATTATCAGTCATAATAGATGCTACAGATTTGTTCTGTGAGTTTTAGTACAAGATTTACAATGCACATGCTAATGCTGTCTAGACTGTTTCTATTTTAAATTAAGAATGTGACCTACTTTCATCTCTGTCACTACATCTGCAGATTCTTTTATTCATGTCATATTAATTCGGCAAAGTTTAACGATTGTCCTGCCTCATTATCTGGACTTACAGGACACATATGGGAGACCTCAAGCAGGCCAAAAATCATTTCTCAGTCATGCCAAGAATGTGTCACCGTATTTATCTTGCCCTTTGGGACTCATTGATCTCAAGTAAATATTTCTCCTAGTTATTCATAATGATTGCAGAGATATATTTTACAGACTTTAACAAAGCTACTTAAAGATGGTCTGTCCATCTATACGTTTAAAGATGAGTGTCTAATATCCATTCTTATGCATGCAGATGCAGAAATAGGTATTGAATTTCAGTGTTGATTCTTTGAGCACTGAATAGAAGTCAGTCACTTTTGTGTCTTGATGCTACATTTGATTGCAGCTTTTGCAAGAGTTTGATGCCTTTTGTTCCTATTATTTTTATTGTGATACTGCTTTACTGCTTTAATTATTTCATTATTAATGTCTGCATGGTATGGAACATAATATTTCTCAATTGTGACTAGAGAAGAAGATAAAAACGGTGCCTGCAGTTACACAGGTAATAGATTAACAATCAAGTTTTATGGGTAACTCCTTATTTGATCTTCTAGGATGTTCTAGGTGTGGTCACTAATTAATAGAATATAAGTACTTTACAGGGATATCATTCAGATATAGGAGTTATTCAACATGTAGCCTACTACTGACTTATCAGTAGGAAGCCTTCTTTATCTCAGCAGATGATACAAGAGATTCATCCAAGAACTATCGACTATTTAAATCCTCAGGTGGAACTAGAATGGTTTGTAAAGGGTAGCTAGGCATTCTGTAGGGTTTCTACACCATGGTGTATTGTACTGAAGGGATAAATTGGGAACATTGATAGTAGGAGACCATATTCAGCTTGAATTTATTGTTTAGCTACTGAAACACATACTGTATTCAGCACACAGTTGTCTTCAGTATACACAACAATTGCTTTGGTGTTCAAATTAAAAAAATTAAAAAATTAAAAATCATTAAAAAATTAAAAATCAGCGGATCCTAAAATTAGAAAACTAGCACATTCTGATACAAATGCTTTTAGTACTTTGGAGTCTCAGTGCTGTTCACTGAGGTTATTAATTCTCCTTCCGAGGTTTTTTTTGGTGGTTTTTTTTTTTTTTTTGGTAAGGAAGTGCATCTAATGTGAATATTTTACATAGAAATCTTTTTGAATATGAAATAGAGCTACTAGGAACATGTTAGCATCTCATTGTGTGAGGGCTGTATTTGGACTAGATCTTCCAAGAGTGAATGTACATTTGCAATTAGCTATGACTCACAGAACGTTAAAACTCTGCTGTGAATTAGTTCAATTGTATATAAAATCCAAGTAAATGGATCCAAGTAAACTTCAAATAACTTTTCTAATAGCAGTAGAAAAGCTTTCCTCCTCCTTAGTTAAAACATTTCGGTCATGATACCATTACCACATTAACCGAACAACAGAAATATTTACAGCCTTTATTTGCAAAACTGCACTTGAAGCTGAAAGCCTTCCATTGGTAGGAGATGTGACTGAAAACTACAGTGGCTTAGGTGATTAATTCAGGTAGTTCAAGAAATCTGGGATTTCTTTCTAGGATGCTAAGCTGTGTTTTTTGAAGGACACAGCTCTTAACACCCTCACTGTTTTGAGAGTTGACTTTTACAGAGTTTCCACTTATAATTTGAAAACATTATTCAAAAAGAGTCATTGGGATTAACTTGATGGTTTTGCAGTGAATTTATTGCTTGGAATTTCAGGTACTACAAGTAATGATTTAAATACTGGTGCTTTTGAAAATGACATCAACACAAGATATTTAGAATTCTTTTCCTCTGTGCTTTTTTGTGAAACAGTGCTTCCTTCCTTCCTTTTTATGTTAAGCACTCAGCAAGTGCTGGTATCAGAACCTTTTGTAACTGCTCAGAGCAGTCTAGAAGGTTGAGTTTACAATCTTATATCTGTATTCAATAATTCATTTTAAAAATAAATCTACAAAATGGAAAATGGTTTAGACTTCAGTCCTGTACAGGTAGAAATGCAGCTTCCTCAACTGATACTGTCATAGTGTAAAGGTGGTGCCAATTGAATATGACATATCATTTTCTATACCTGTCCATACAGACAGTATGGCCTAAATGACATGCTCATGTTTTCTACTTATTTTATGATTAGTGATAATGTAACGAGTTGAGTAACAGTAGGTTGAGACCATTTTTATTTTCCAATTTCTCTCCACAGACATTTTAGGTATTAAACTTCAGTTTTATACAGTATGTGCTTTTCTTTCTATTTAGGATTAAGAGAGTCATGTATTGTAAGTACTGAAAAAGCTTGCACTGTGGGATGATACTCAGCACTAATGCTTTTATTAAACCCTGCAACATACTTAAAGAGATTTTCAACCAGCTTTTTAGCTTTTTTTTTTTTTTTTTCCTCCTAATAAAACCCACGCAAGCATTTTCAAGGGAATGGCAAAGACATCATTGCAAGTAATGGTTATTTGTACATTGTCATGCATCAATGTTGTCACTTTTCAAATGTAGCATGAAGAGTTGAAAATCATCACTGTGAGTCATACACAGTGACTTTTTCTCTCCCAACTTCACTTTAGTATATATTATGTTTATTTCTCTCTTTCCTAAATTGGTGATCCAAATTGCAAACACTACAGAGATCTGGGTGTCTGGAATGCATTGGTCAGAAGACCCATATAAGCAACGATATGAATTTAAGCAAGCATGATTAAAGGGGTGGTATATAGTCTTTCATTTTTGGAAGACCAAGTACTACGTTTAATACAGTCACTTCAAATGAGAAAAAAAAAAGGAATGGAAGCCAAACAAATAAAAGTTTGTTGGAAAACCATAATGTTAAGTACAGATAGAACTTGATAGCTGTGTCGCTAGAATGACTTGATAGTTATTTAACAATGAATCTGACAAAGCATTGCAGAATATGATCAGGAAATACAAACATTTATAATCTGATTAACATTTTCAAAAGTAGTTTTTAAATGTGCATATGGCAATAGTGGCAAACCAATTTTTTTATTAATAAGTTAAGTTGTAAGTGCAGATTGTATATCTAGTTAATTAATTAGGGTATTGAGTTTATTGAAAGGTTTACATTTTCACCTGAGTTTGTGCAGAGATTCCTCATTTTGAAAGACACAAAACATGAGTTCATGCATTTTCATGAAGAGATAAAAAAATCATTGACCTGCCAACCTACCCTTTTAACTACAAAATCAAAAGGAAAAGAAATCAAGTTAAAATATTTTTTTCTCCTCTTCTTCTCCTCTTCTCTTCTCTTCTCTTCTCTTCTCTCTTCTCTTCTCTTCTCTAAAACCAAAATTGATAAAATCATTTCAGTGAAAAAAAATTACCTGCTAACAGGCCTAATTTTCCTGCATATTTCTAAGGACATGAGTTCTAGAGCTGTCCTTAAGACTCAAACTTCATAAACTTATTTTATTTCTGAATTATAGTCTTTCTTCTTATATTGGTATTCAAAGTACATATCTGTTCTTAGTTTTGAAATTGTGAGACTTGTTTGTACTATCCCTCTCACTTGAAAATGATAATATATTTCTGATTTTTACAGCCTCTCTTTAGACTCTCACAATGTAAAGTAGCAGTGATTTTCCTATAAATTGCAAGAATTACTTGTTTTCCTTCAACAGCAACTATAGAAGATAAATTAATTACATTCATGGCTTAAACTAATGACGACCAAGAGGCAAATAAATTGTTTATGGTCATCTGGGAGCCAGTCCATGAGAATGAAGTTCAAGAATATCACAAAACCTCTCTGAGATAAATATTCAGAATATTTTTTTTTTTTGCCGAGGGAAATTAATTGCTTTTTCCCCTGTGACTTACATCACGCAGATCATTAGAACAAGGCAAGTCAGACAAGCAGATGTGTGCAAATCAGAGAGTTTTCTCTAATTCTAGTGGCAAGGCGGCTATTTCTAAATCCAAAGGCAGATTGCTGTTTTGCACAGAGGAAAACAATTGCATGTTTATGAGATATCCTTAAATCTGTTTTCTTTCTAGTGCCACATCTTTTTCATATACGTGGCAACCAAAGTGCAGAGTAATGCACTGAATTAGGCGAAGGGTTAAATGAAGCAATTAACTGGTCTTTCAAAGATGATGAAAGAACAATGCAGCAAAAGTGATTTAGAACAGCTAGATGTTGACCCTGGTTTTATATGTGAGTCAGAGCAGGAGAGGCAAATGTCATCACAGAAGGTTTTTCTCTACTCCTTTTTACAGATCCTTGAGCTCGTGTTATGCAAAATGTGGAACAGGTTGCCCAGAGAAGCTGTGGCTGCCCCATACCTGGAGGTATTCAAGGCCAGGCTGGATGGGACTTTGAGCAACATGATCTGGTGGGAGTTGTCTCTGCTTGTGGCAGAGGGCGGAACTGTATGTTCTTTAAGGTCCCTTCCAACCCACACCATTCTAAATTCATGTAACTTATGTGTGTAACTTTCATTTACATTTCCCATTGGAATTTTCTGCGGAGCCCAGGAAGGAAGGACATAGTCCTCCTCCTCCCTGCCTAGGCCTCTGGGTACTCAGAGAGCTACCACAGCTTTCTGAGTATTACAGTCTGTGCTTCCTATTTTGATACATATTTCACACTTTCCCTAATAGTTAAGTGGACCAGAACAATAGATGGATAGACTAGGGTTTTGTGGTATTATGCAAAACACAAATTTCCTGGGCTTGATTCCACAAGTAAAATTGTGCTGGCTTTACAGATGTAAAGATGCAGGTAATATTTTACCTAAATGTTTCCAGGGGAAGTATATACATCCCAGGGATGGCAACAGATTGGCTCATAGAGCGCAGATTTTATCTGTATTACTGTGGTAAAGATAGTAGATTCTTGTATCTGGTAGATGGAGCAGTGTGTGTGGAAGATTATTAAGCATGGACCTACAGTTTTCCAAAGGTTTGGTTCCATTCTAACAAAAGAACTGAAGTTTGTTTTACTCTAGAGGCACACTAGAGTGTGGCTCTGAGACTTTAAGTTCTCAACAGTGTCATTGATAAAAAGGGTTTGTTTTCAGACTTGGAATTTGTGGCAAATGCATGTGGCATTTCTTCATTTTGTCTTGTACTTTTCTAGGAACTTGAGAATTATTTAAGGATTAATTAATTTGCATATATTGGAATTTAAGATAAGGCTGGAATATGCAGAAAATGCATGCAGGAAATGTGTGCTTTGTAATTTGAGGTTGTACAAATACAAATGTTTGGGAAACTTGGTGTGTGACTTTTTGTCTCCAGCAAAGTGCCATTACATAGCAAAAGATCTGAGTTCATGAGAACAGTTATTGAGCTCAAGGAGAAAATCAAGTGTTGCCTCATGTGTTTGCTGAGTTTTCCTAGAATGGGGAACGTGCAAGTTCATTTATTTCTATTGCATTATTTTGATATTTTGGAACTTGAATTACAATCAAGGCTACTCTGGAGTTAGCAGAAGTTTGTAGTTACATATTCTTAAAGCTAGGAAGTTTTCTCAGTCCCCACCCTCTCCCTCTGTTTTGTTGCTGTGAATTAAGCTGATTTTTTGCTTTAACTCATACAGGTGCCAAGAAAAATTAACAGAGGTCACTTTATAATTATATGAATGCAAGATAGTCTTGCTTATTTTCTCCTACCAGCTGTGTTCGGGAGGAGGTACATTTTAAAGTTGCACAATCTTTTTTATTATTTTTTTTCCTGTTGGGAATAATTATAATCAGTCTTGCTTTTTAGTAAGACTTCATGTGAAAATTGTAATTTTATTAAAGGATTTTTACTGACTCGTATTTTGAGAGCTGAAGACAACACTTACTAACACTTTAAATAAACCATTTAGTATGGCTTCACGTACAATCCAGTAGGCATAAGTCAAAACAGTGCTCTACAATCTCACAGCTAGTGGTCATGTCTTACATACTTGGAGAGATATGAATCCATAGCCAAAATGTATTCTGCTGCATTTTCGTCAATGTCACCTTTATTGAAACCTGTACAGAAAAAGTTCCTTGAGGAGATAACATTAGATAAACGACCTTTTGTGAGGTCTTTACAATACACAGTTGTTTTTGTAAACAGGTAATAAGAAATGGAACAATTTGGGCTCCTTTTATTCTAGTTTTCTAATCAGTTGGTTTTGTTTCAGTTTTATTTATGCCAGGCAGTGCTGACAGGCAGCAGAGAAAGATTTTGGCAGAGGGAGGCAGCTCTATTCCTTGTCTGAACTTTGGCACAAATTTGACAGTAGTCAGGAAATACCTCAATTTATATGCTGACCTGTAATAGAGTTTTCATGTCTTTTGATAATTTCGTTTTCTCTTTCCTCATATGAAACCTGTTAAATTTTATCAGTATCTCTGAGTTATTGTATCTAGGTTAATATCTAGAACCATATTTGCGCACAAAGTTATTCTTACTCTGCTTGTAAGGAGCAGACATAATAATGTCTGCTGACATAATATACGTGTGAATGCTCACGTATATATGTATATAATAAGGAGGAGGAAGTATAGCTGACAGTCAGTGAACAAATAATCTAGTTTTTCTAGTGAAGGTAATTCTGACAAAGTCATTGTGTATACTTACTTGAGCAAGTCAAATAGGAACTGGCCAGTAGTAGAAATAGCTAAAAATTAGACTTTAGGACACATTTGGCTTCCCATTTCAATGGACATGTACTGTGCTTGGCCACAGACTATCTTGCACTTCTTCAAATTTTTAAGTATTATTTAAAAGCATCTCAGTTATTTTATTTCTTAGTATATTCATATTCTAAAGTTACCTATGACTAAATCTCATAGTTTCTATAATTTTATTTGGATTAAATCTTTTACTTTCTCTAAGAAACATATGTTATCTTACACGTCAGTATATTAGAGAAACTTTTATATCTTTTCTATCAAGATCAAAAAAGAAAAAAAAAAAAAAAAAGATTCCTGTGTTTTATCTTTCATAAAACTTCAAAGATGCATCCTGAACTACCTACTCAAATTAGACCTGTTTTGCCAGGAACCTGGTACGGGACAACCCCTGGAGTTCCCTTCCAGCCAAAATAATGAAGCTGATTTAACTTGTTCCTTGGAAAGATTAATTAAAAATAATAAAAAATCCTCATAAATACTGTAGACAGGGCATCAAAAACTGAAATAGTATATTTTCTCTCTCCTTTGTCTTTAACTTTCTTGGTTGTTCCATAAATAGTATAAAGATTTTTTTTTTTTAATACTACTAAATTTTCTAGAAGTTATTAGATAATAGTTCTGAATATTATGAAAAATTAATCATAGATGGTGGAGGGCTTACTGAAAGAAATGGATTTGTTAATGAAGACATTAATATATAAATTCTTTCTAGTTTCCAGTTTGATATTCATCCTGACCTTCCCATACCAACTTTACCAGAGGCTATTGACCTAAATTGCTAGCTTCCAGCTGTTTCCAGAGTATTCAGTGAGATATGAAATAGTCACACTATGAGGAACATGCTTTGTGTTGCTTAGACCATGGAATTCCTGGTCAATTTAGAAAATTTGGTTCAGGTCCTTTGATATCACCATCTCTTGTATAATGATAGAAAAATTATAGTGCAGGCATTGAATTCCACTTGCATGATTGTATTTGACCTACTAACATTTAAAAAGAAATCTATCAAATATGCCCATTATTGTTCTTGGTGTGAAAATTCTCTGTGGTACTGGGATGAATCATTTACCAGAGTTTAAGATGTGGGTACAATTTTGTGGTCTGTAAAATGGTTCCTGTGTGATGAATTTAGACAAACTGGGTTGAAAACACCTGTATGAATATGAAACTTGATGGAATTTTTGTAAGTTAAATGGTGGTGTTTTTTGTTTGTCTTTTTTTTTTTTTTTATAATATTTTATAATATCACTGACAAATTGATATTATTGATAGGGGCGCCTAATCATTAGCTCCTCTATCTATATTTTGTCAGGAAATGCTCTGCATTTCAATCATTGTTGATCAAAGTACTACTCTAACAAGGAAGATCATGGTGTGATTTGTATCCTGTTATCCACTGTGTTCTAAAGAAGTATATTAGTAAGAATAAAGTCTGGACAAGGTCTGGCAGTGCTGATACCAGCTGCTGGAAGGTCTCACACAGGGCTTGTTGCTGTGGCAGAACAATAATGCTTCCTGACCCAATAATCGTGCTTGAGAATTATTTATCTGAATTGCTGCTGAAGTTTGACTTTGATTTTATTTCTTGAAGACTCCCAGTCAGAAATTTATTTTTAAAAAATAAAATTAAAAAAAAATAACCAACCAACCCCAAACTAAACAGAGAGTACTGCTATATATGGGGAAAGAATTCAGAGAGGATCAGAAATATTGAAGAACTTATCTCAATATTGCAATAATTTTAAAGATGGGGATGTGATTTCATTTTCTGCAAATATTTGAGGAAGCAAAGTTAAGTGGAAATCACACCTATAAATTTTCATTAATATAAGCTCATTTTCAAAGATATAAAACCTGGTTTTAACTATTTATAGCCATAAATTGGTATTTTCTTATTCAAAAAATTCAGATTGCCTTCTTTGTCTAATAGACTCCTCTTTAGTTCTGTATGGGTGAGTTTGAACCTCTATCTTACCTTCTTACTTTTCTGCCTTATTTGTTTATGTTCTTCCTGGGTGATTTCAAATTTTTGTATTTATACCTTTTCTGACTCTGTAGATTCTACCTTCTCTTATTAACCTTCTCCCTCAGTGCAAAGTGTTGTGCTGACACCCCCTACCTGTACAAGTGTTTGCACATTTAACCTGTTCTTTGTTCAGATCGCTTTACCAAAGTCTGATAGATTTAGTTGAATAATATTTAGTGAGTACTTTACCTACAGAATTCTGACTCCTCCTCAGGAAGCTTTTACAAAGATGTCTTGATTTGTAATGAATGATTTTTGGTGGTTGTTAGTACCCAGTGGATGATCCCCTAACTTATGCTGCCAGATGCATTCCGCAAAGCACAGCAAACTCCTACCCGGATTGTGACAGAGGTATTTCCTCAAAATTACCTGTGCCTCTGCAGTCCCTTTGGTGCTACTCCACACTGAAAATGGGCATGTTCTCATCTGTGCATTGTGACAGTCTGAGTGACATACCATGCAATGAATAATAATGTGTCGGAGCTGCAAGCAGTTTGAGCTTCCCTCTCACTTCTAGCACCTTGCCTAACAAACTCCTCTACTCCCACACACTTTTGTGACAAAGAACTGAGATACATTTACATAATTGCTCTCATTTAACCACAGTAGAAATCCACACCATTCTAGAGCTTAGCATACAAGGTCTTCATCAGTGTGGTTGCCCTATAAATACCCCACTTAAATACCTTGCAGAATCAAATCCCAAAAGTGGGCATGGATATGCTCAGATGAAACAGCAATCAATTTGCTAAAGAAGGAATGTATAAGATGCAGGCACCTGAAGTTTTTTGCAGCAGGGTAGGGTAGGTATCTCAGATGTTTTCTCTGTATTAATATTAGCATATTCTAGAAATAATTTAGAATCTGGGAGAATATTGTCAAATGTATTTTCTCTCTGCATAGAATTACCCCAGTAGTTATGACAAGTTTTCTTTTAATTTGTTTTGACATTTGGTTTTTTGTTTGGTTTTTTTTTTCCACTGACCAGCAGGTTTAGTGGCTGACTCATAATCCTGCCATACACAACCTCCCACTTAATATCATAGTGACAAGCTGCTGGTTTTCTTCTGTTCAAAGGAAGCAAGAAATAGAAATTAAGCCTTTTGGGAAATGGGATAGCCACCCATATCTTGGTGTGATGAAGCTGACTTGAATAGTGCTGGCTACCTGTAAGAGGTATTTGTTACCCCTGTGAGGCTACACATGGACCATAAACATTTAGCACATCTTATTTTCTGTTACATTAGCAGAGTGTTGGTGTTTGAAAGGCTTTTAAAGATGGATACATTTGGGAGTTAGGTGATTAATGCACTTAGACAAAATCTGTAAATTACAGAACATTCAAATGCATGTGTTTAAGCACCTGAATACCTTTTAAAATCTGTCATTTAGGCTTTGTTTGTAGAATAAAGTCATGTTTAGTGATGTTTTGATGTTCAGAAAAGTTTAGTGTGAAGAACTTCAGCAAGCTCAAGTTCTGATGTGAACAATAAGAACTTCTTATCTTAAACACATTATTTTAATGGCAACAATGCAAATGCCATTCTGCCTGCAAACAGGCAGCAAATCCTAGACTATGGAATTCGAGGACCAGTCTGCACCTACCTCTCATTCCAGTGTATTCATCTGTAGATTTAACAAGCATTTACTTTGTGATAGCTACAAGCTACGTTATTTTTGAATAAATATATGAGAAATTTACTCTATGTTATAAGTTGCAAATATTTGAAAAATTCTGTTATGAAAATACCCATTGCTACAGTGGTTTTGATCATAGAAATGGCAACATTTAAGCATTATCATGAGTCATGATAGACATGAATTTATATAGATACATATGTAACTGTATAAAGGGCAGAAACAAAACAATCCTTGATTCCGATATCTGTTAGGCATGCAGAAAGTGAAACAGCTAGTTCAATGTAATTCTCTGATTTTTAATAACTTTTGAATTCTTAGGAGGATGAGAAGGGAAAATACCCATGTAAAAAGTAATCACTTTGGAAGAATTTATTTATTTATAACAATAAATATCAGTTGGTATATTAATATTTTGTTTGGTTTTCTTTTCCTAACAAAACTGGGAAAGAGGGGCAGTAATTAAAAAAAAAAAAACAACACACCACCACCACCCCCAAACAAACCAAAAATCCCAACCAACACACCCCAGCAAATTATCAAAATAGCAGTAGTTTGATATTACTAATATTTTTGTTTTAAAACTGCTTTGACTTTAATTCTCATATTTTTGGGAAAAGTTTTTTATATGAAGTTAAAACAGCTTTATAACCTTACTTTTGGAAGACATTACATTAAAGTGGTACTTGGACCTAAATATCTTTTCTCTTTTAAATTTCTCTTCCAGAAAAAGAATTCTTGTAAAATGTACTGTATGTACTTTATGACAACAGAGACTTGATTCCTGCTTTGGGATCTATGCCTTCATATATGGAGTTAGTAAATGTGTTTTCCGAAAGTGATGATTCATTTTAGTTGGCTCATCTTTGGAGAATGCATTTTGAATTAACCTGGATTTAGCAAACATTGCTGCGTCTGCTTTTGAAAATAAGGCCCACTTAAAACATTTCAAAAGAAAGCCCATATCCCTTGACCTCCTGATTTTCATGTATTTGTGAGCAAATTTTGGAAAATATGAAAATTTCAGCCTAGTATTCTAGTTTTCTAAATATTACCCCTACTTATTTTTCAAAGACTACCAGTAAGGTAAACTTTGATGCTAATGCTATTATGATACGTATTTGAATATAAGTTTCACCTACATGTATAAAGGACTGTAAGGCAAATATAATTGTAAGGAAATGCAGTTTCAATCAAAGCTACTGGAAAATTTCAAGGGAGAGAAATAGGTCTGAAAAAGTAATTGGTACAAGTGTTGACCAAATCTATACTCGTCTATATCCCCTCTTGGCTTTTTTTTGTTTTTTTCCCTGCTCCCAAACAATCATATAATTGTGACGTGCAGCTTCTTAAAACAATCTTTCTTTCCTTGCAGGTTTTTATCCTCTTCATCACCAGAAATAGTCCCTTTAATAAGAAACTGTTCCCCAGATCTGGAAATTCTGATCAGATTCAGTAAGGTGAGTTTCAATTTAAAACTGTACCGTACTCATTGGGAATGATGTTTGAAGAGAGGGTAGAAAAACTGAGTCTACGGTATCGATGATTAAAAAAAAAATACATAAAGACTTTATATAATCATTATTCTTGCCATCATTTTCACCAGTTGTGACTGGCAGGATTTCTAATCTTCTTATTGGAATTTCTAAAGCGCAGTCAATAATGAGAACTGTTCTTAACCACAAATCTCTTTTAGGACTTCTCAAAGCAATGTATCCTAATGGGGACAACAATGTTCATTTGTATTAAACCCGTTTCCTCTTACTGTCTCCAAAGTATAGAGTTATGTAGCCTTAGCAATGGTAAGTGAAAATCCAATGCAAATGGGCCTGGGCTATTCTTCCACTTAAACTGCTTTATGAAACAAAAGTTATGGAATTACCTAATATGGAATAATCCTGTATTCTCTTTTGAATTGACACCATATTGGACTAGACAGACCATTGTTCTGGTCTGAAATGGCACTAGCCAAGTAAATTCCAAAAAACTTTAGGAGCTCATTGTTGTCTTAAAGGTTTTTTATTCAGCTCTTTAAGAAGATACTGAAAGACAATTAGATTTTTCACATTTCATATGCTCCTTGAGCAATGTACAATTTTAATGGGAATGTGGAGACAGAAGAGAGCTGAGCACCGGGTGAGAAAATCCAGAGAACTCAAGGTGAAGATTGGTGTTGTAACTAACTAACACCATATTTCAGAGCACTTGTGAGTATAAATGTGGTGCCTCCTGTCTTCATTCTTTGCTAGTTTCTAAGCCATTCCTTGAGTTTCTCATCCGTCTTTTTTGAATCAACATCTGTCAAAGTACAACTTAAAAAAAAAAAATATATATCTCAATGCATTCAGAGTTCTTAAATTATTTAATATCAGGAATTGACTGCTAGGGTACAGAAAAGAAGGATAATTACTTAGAAGGATGTGTATTTACCCTCTCTATGCCTTAAATTTTTCCTATTTGCCTCACTTGGAGTAATGCACATCACAGTGGTTACGGTGTCACATCATACACTGACACAACTGTGAGACTTTATGTTCCGTAGTCCAATTAACGGTGAGTCCATCCTGTTTAACACATTCAGTCTTTCCATTTTACAGGCTGGGTGATGAGTGTGCAGAGATCAAATCATCTGTCTTGAGATGAAACAAAGAGTCTGGAAATACAATCCCAGTGAGTCCTGGCTACAACACTTTTGATGTCTTTATCACTGGCCACAGTCTTGCAAGTTTTGGCGGTAAGAAAATATGTGCTTATATATATTAGATGAATTATACTATTTAAATACTTTTGAATTTGGATAAATCTAAAAAAGAAAAGTTTCTGTTTCTGTGGCTTTCCAATGGCCAAGGATAAGCTAACAATGATTTAAGAAGAGAAAAAAAAAAAAAAGAAAAAAAAAAAAAAAGAGTTGAAAAAATTCACAATACTTGGTGGTGTTTTTTATTAATAATGGCCAAAAAGGGCTAAGTAGAAATTTGTGTGACATGTAAAAATGATATCCAGATTTTGGATATAGAGGATGTTGAAGATATTCGGTTGAAGTAATTTATTTAGAAAGTTATGAGTAGTGATAGATTTTTAGATCTTTAAATAGAATCTTTATAATTAAATAGATCTTCAAAATGAAAGTTATTTCCCTGACTAATGTTATTTGTGATGAACTTTTTTTCTTTTTTTCTTTTTGGCAATTATCTCTATCAAAGATTTTTTTTCCCTCCCCAATTTATTGAAAGCCATAACTTTCTTTGGGATTTTGCATGGTTAAAGCAAACCATTACCTATTTGCAATGAAAATGTAGAAATCTGTTATTTCCTTGGCTCAGCAGTTAAAGTGAAGGTCTTTTCCCCATACCAGAATTTCACTATGAACATATGCTAAACATGGGGACAGGGCAGAATAATATGGCTAGTAGGTTGTTTCTCAGTAATATTTTAAAGCCTGAGTAGTCAAGATTTTATGCTCAATAAATGCAAATTGTATTTCCCAGTCACAATATTGCCACAGAAGAAACTAAGTTTTTGACACATTAATCTTTATGTCACAGTATCATATTCTTGCTATTTAAAATTCACTGAAGAAAAAAAAAAAATGCTGTCACACTGTAAAGATATTATTTCCAAAATGATGCATCATTCATGTCCAAGTCTTGTTGCCCATATTTGTAAATTTTACCTTCTTAAAAATTAAATTTAAAAGAAACAATCCTTTGTCATTCTATTGAGATTTTCCACCCTAAATTATTCTATGATTCTACAAAACTGAATACATATTAGATGGGGTATGAATGTAAAATGAGAAATCATGCTCTGGTCTCATTACACCTGCATTAATCTGGAGACACTCTTGAAATCAAAGGAGTTATTTCTCCCTGTGGAGTGAATTTTTAGCAGTTTAATGTCAGTGGCACTCAGTTCTGGAAAGGAGAGCATTTGTCTACGTACTATTCTAAACCTGATATTTGTACCATGGTAAAATAGCAGGATTTGGGCCATTTTTTTCAGGACTGTTTTAGAGGGAAAACATTTGAATTTTCGTTCTAAGCCTTCTTATGAGTCAGTTTTTTTAATGCTGAATACAATAGTTAATGTCAATCAAAAATATTTACATTTTATAGGAAGATGAAAAGCACAACCATTGCCATGAACTGGAAATCAGAAGAGAAAAATACAAAATTTTCTAAATTATTATTAATCACAACAATAATAGCTTTCTTCTTTGCTGTGGTTACTACCTATAGAAATCACACTTTGCAATTTGATTTTGTCATAGGACAGGGGTTTTGACATACACTTTTTCCTAATCTGAACTGGTTTAAGTGAAAACTGGAATAGAATGTGAAAAAATAATACTAAAGGACTTCATGGCTACTGTTACAGGAGAGATTGTGTGCCTTGTATTTCAGGGAACATATCTGCAGTATATTTCATAACCACATGAATGGGCGTTAGCAGTATTTTTGAATGAATTCATTTGTGTCTGTGCATTTTGTGACTCAGAAAAAGTTTGTCCTTCATTGTTTTGGAAATATAGCAAAAAAGTCAGTGTGAAGATTACTCTTGTTCTTTGAGATGTTGAGTTCACAGAGAGAGTTTGGAATAGAAGGTAAAATTTAAAATCACATAAAAAAAGGATGCTCTGTAAAATTATCTTATTTAAGTCAGCAGAAATTTTGTCATTGACCTCAGTGGAACAAGAATTCTTCTGCTGCGAAGGAAGCTTTTGATTATTTTTTTAAAATATAGAAATCATAGAAACACAAGGTTGGAAAGGACCTACAAGATCATCTAGTATGTGTTTACTATTATGGTTTAACACTCTGAATCTATTAAATGTTAGTCCTAACACTGAATCTATTAAATGTTAGTCCTATAACTAAGATAACACTGAATCTATTAAATGTTAGTCCTATATTAAATTAAATAAGTCTGCTAAATGTTAGTCCTAAACTTCTACTACAATAAATGTGATTACCAACCTCAAAGAGCAATAGGGACGGCATTTCATAAATGTTCTAACACTAGCTCTGTCTGTGTGTATGTGTATATATATGTGTATTTATATATCTATATATATGGCCTAGTCAATATTGTAGCAAAACAGTCCCAAATGCAAAGTTAGGAAAAGTTTAACTCTTTTTGTTAGTGGTTTGTCCTTTTCATTTTTTTTTTTTTTTCTTCAAAACAGCATTTGTTTATAGAAAAAGTTTCCTCTGCTAGTTCTGAGTTGAATGCTGGGCAGGCAGTTCTCTTTGGCACACAGGTGAATAAGGGAATCTGAGAGCAGATTAGAAAAAAAACATTTTTACCAAGTAAGGTTTCTTACTTTCCTTATATGTAGATATTGTTATGAACTATTAAATTATAAAATCAGAGAATGGCTGAGGGTGGAAGAGAGCTCTGAAGGTCACCTGGTCCAACCTCACTGCTCAAGCAGAGCTGCCTAGAGAGTTTCCCAGGATCACGTCCGGCTAGCTTCTGAGTACCTCCAAGGGAAAAGACTCCACAACCTCCATGGCCATCTTGTGCCAGTGCTTGGTCACTCTCACAGCAAAACCTCTTCCATGATTTTCAGAAGGCACCTGCTGTGTCCCTTCATGTATTTCTAAACTTCTCTGATCTAGTCTAAATAATCCCAGATCTCTCTGCCTTTCCCTATGAGAGAGATTCTTCAGTCCATCATCTTTGTATTGGGGAGCTCGGATTTGGACACAATACTCTAGGTGTGGCCTCATCAGTGCTGAGTAGAGGGGAGGTATCCCTCAACCTGCTGGCAATGCTGCTGTGACTAGTGCAAACCAGGAGATCATTAGCTTTCTGTGCAGCAAGGGCATGTTACTGGTTCTTGTTCCATTTGGTGAATTGGTTGTCTCTGATGTAATGGAAATACCAACAATATAGGATTCAGTTCCATAAACAGAAATTCTAGGTGGTCTTTCTAGACAGCAGGTTGTTTTTCAGTGATGGAATGTTAACATGAAGATTAAAATTTGTAGAACAACTATAAATTTGTCCTGTTAACCAAACTGGACAATGAACATATGGAAGTTCTGAAAATATGGTTCCTTTCAAATGCAGACAACTAAATGAAACCCACTATTCATTTCCATCTTTAGCCAGAAACAATATATATTATTACATTGCGGAGAGATGAGTTTATTGAACAGTCACTTAAACTTCCATGAGCCAAAGTCATATGTACTGTGGTTTTATCCAGTTTTTCCTGAGAGAAAATATTTTCTTTTACTTCTTTCAAGCCTCTGTGAACCAATAGAAATAACCTACAAAACAAAATATATCACTAGAACTGTAAATATTGGAACAATATTATGTGAAAAATAATAAAAGAAGCAGTATTATATTAGCTGCTAATTTTGATGGTTAAGTACACATGATTTTATTGTTTTTTATTTTAAAAAGATTTTGTTTTTTATTTTAAAAGAGTTGAACAATAATCACTGAAATCACACATACAGGAAAATATGTACCATGAGCTTTGGTTATGTTACAAAAATCACAGTCTGCCTGCAAGATTATGTATGAGGTATTTTATATAGTCTGAGATTTTTAGTATCTCTCTTGAATCCCTAAATTGATTAGTGAGCTTGATCCTAGATACATGCAGTCAAAAGGATGCTAGCATTTTTTGTTCAGTTTTGGAAGTAGTAGGCTATAAGGATTCGCATACTGTCTCCATATGCAAGCAGCTTCTTGTCAGCAATGGGTAATAAAATAGAAAGAACTATATGTTCCACAGCTTCCTTTATGATTTCTTCACATTTATTTAAAAGGAAGGCAGGACTGTTGTTTACTTAGAACAACTTGAAACTGTGCTTTTCACTTTACTTTTTATAAGCCAATTGGTCTGGTTTCATTCTTTTCCTTTAACTTTGGTTATGCTTATTCAGTTTCAAAGTTTCTTTACTCCTTTATCTACAGGTCAGAATTCTCTTTTCTTAGGCTTTAGTCATGAGTCTCTTCTACCAAATGACTGACAATTGTGAATATCTACCCTTTTCCACTAGTCTCTTCCAGTGCTAATCATACACAAAACTTCGGTTCTTTAACTCATATCATCAGTCAAGAAGGAAAAGGTGTATTTTATCAATCCATTGATTTCCATGCTCTTTATGTGAAGATTTTCAAGTGTATACATAGAATCATAGAATGGTTAGAGTTGGAAGGGACCTTAAAGATCATCCAACCCCTTGCCCTGGGCAGGCACACTTACCAGGTTGCTTAAAGCCCCAACTAACATGGCCTTGAAAACCTCTGGGGATGGGGCAGCCACAGCTTCTCTGGGCAACCTGGGCCAATCTTTCACCACCTTCACAATAAAGAATTTCTTCCTAGTATCTAATAGAAATCTCCTCTCTTTCAGCTTAAAACCATTACCCCTTGTCCTATCACTCCACTCCCTGATCAAGAGTCCCTCCCCATCTGTCCTGCAGGACCCACTTTGGGTACTAGAAGTGACTTTAATGTCTCCCTGGAGCCTTCTCTTCTCCAGGCTGAACAACCCCACTTCTCTCAGTCCGTCCTCACAGGAGAGGTGCTCCAGTCCTCTCCGATCATCTTCGTGGCCCTCCACTGGGCTTGCTCCAACTATGCCCTTCTTATGTTGGGGACTCCAGAGCTGGACACAGTACTCGAAGTGAGTTCTCATGAGAGAACAGTAGAGGGGCAGATTCTGCCCCTTCCTCACCCTGCTGGCCATGCTGCTGGAGATGCAGCCCAGGATGTGATTGGCTTGCAAAAAACATTTGAGTTTTGTTGTCCTATGATACTCAGTATCAGGGAAGTTAGTCCCATTACATGAAAGACAAAGTTCCCGTGCCATTGTGTGTTTACTTTTCTTCACAGTTCACCCTTTTGATTTATGGAGATCTTCGTCTCCGTAAAAGGAACCAGGACCCAGTGTCCTCTGCTCTGTGGTTGGGATTAGTAGTGCTGCCTGGGTAATTCCCACTCAGGGAGAAGACCTGGCACCAGCTGCTCCTAATTCACTCCCCTCCTAAGTGTGCCTGGTGGTGGGGAATAGGCATGATGGATAGCAATTCCCTAGGTTAAGAACTCAACAGAAGACCTCAGGATATTTCCTCTATCTCACCTTATCAGTGACAGTAAAACATTGCATCATGTGTGTCATCCAAAGTTTTCCATAGTGCTTTCATTTTGAAAATCAGCTCACCATGTTGGATGGCTTTTGTGAACTGATATGTAGGGAAATATTTATCTTGCACAAAAAAAACCCTGCAAAATAAAAGACTGAAGGCAATACACAAACTACATTGCTGGAGGCAACAACACACAATGTATTACTGGAAATAAGTTACAAAACCCATTTTGTCCAGTGTTAATGTTTCCCTTTTAACATTTAATGAGTGAATGACCTACTGTGATAATACTGAAATATTTGGTTTAAATACATTTCACACATAAGTTGCACACATGTTTGTAAAACAGATAAAGCAATTATATTTTTTAAATTTTATTTATTAAAAGGACATTTACATTTTCATATAGCATGCAGTGTCATCTGATAAATACCACAATTTAGATTCCTTAACTGTTATATTCTAAGAAGTTAATCACTTTATCTTCTCTGTTTATTAGGTGATAAAGCATAATTGGTATATTAAAAATAACAAATTTTAAGAGAGAAGATTATATTGTAGCCTACAGCATATTGCATTCTTGATACTAATTCTGTTTTTAGTCACATCTATGCCAGCAAATATGTTATCTTTGTGTGTATATACATAAGTATGTGTACTTAAGTACTGGCGTACATTAGAAATGTGTATTTTGATGTAATTTCAATGACATAAAAAAATGTGCAAATTTTCATCAAAAATGAAATACTAGTATGTATCCACAGAGATCCTGTAGCTATTGCAGATGCATTTGTCTTAGGTTCTGATTAGATACGCCCTGTGTGTCTTCTGGTTTTGACAGCCATATATTTGTTCCCCTTCTTCCCCAGGGCTCAGTGCTGTGTCCAGTCCTCTTCAATATATTCATCAATGACCTGAATGAAGGGATGGAATGTATCCTCAGCAAGTTTGCTGATGATACAAAACTGGGAGGGGTGACTGACACACCAGAAGGCTGTGTCACCATACAGCGAGACCTGGATAGGGTGGAGAGTTGGGCAGAGAGGAATACGATGAAATTCAGCAAGGGCATGTGTTCTGTGCTGCACCTGGGGAGAAACAACCCCATGCAGTGGTACAGGTTAGGGGCTGACCTGCTGGAGAGCAGCTCTGAGGAAAAAGTCCTGGGATCCTGATCAATGCTTAAAAATACTTAAAGAGTGGGTGTCAAGAGGAACGGGCCAGTCTTTTTGAAGACAAGAGAGAATGGGCACTAACTTGAACATAAGAATTTCCACCTAAACATGAGGAGGAACTTCTTTCTTTTGAGGGTGACAGAGCACTGGAACAGGCTGCCCAGAAAGGTGATGGACTCTTCATCACTGGAAACATTCAATACCCGTCTAGACATGTTCCTGTGCAACCTGCTCTAGAAGGATCTGCTTTTGCAAGGGGGTTGGACCAGATGATCTCCAGAGTTCCCTCCCAACCCTGTATCATTCTGTGATTCTGTGATTCAGTTACAGAACCCTTCATTTTGCTCACAGGCTCTTCAATATTAGCAGGAAATCTTTCAGAAGCTTTTTAAAGAAGCAGTGGTGCAAACATGTATTAGGTTGTGATTGGTTTTATTCTTCTGGGAAAAGGAACAACCTTGTGTTTTTTCAGTTTTTAACTAGTAAAAGTTAAAAAGACTCTCATAAGATGCTTGCAGGCCCAAAATACACTAACAGCATCAATGAATCAGACGGGAACAAAATAAGCTCACAAACTGAGAAAAAGATTGTTACTTGTCAGCAACTTCATCTCCTGTCATGTTTGCAGTTTTCTCCAGAAATCCTCAGTGTCTTTTTTAGCATTCTTGAAAGACTATTTTTTGGGGATTGTTCATTATTATTACACTTTTGGTCTTTAACCCATTGTAGTAATTACTTTTTGTCGTTTATTCTAGCGATAGTAAGATCAGATGCTAAATGATCTAACAGTGATTAAGGAGCTGGTTCCAGCTGCTTAACTTGTATCTATTAGAACTTCCTCACCAGAAAGCCCGCTGAGTCAGTAGAATAAATCTGAAAGTCAATGGTAATGATTCAGTAAGTGTTATGTGACTGAACTCCACTAACTTATGGATTTTATAATTCTAGAAAAACATATAATATGACATACAACTTAACAAAATATTTTCTTTTCTTTCAAAGTATGCCTGTATCATACCAAAGGTGAAGGCTAAGTAAGGGTAGTGAATATAACCTGGGTATTTGAGAGAGGACTTAGCAAAAAGCTGGTGATATTACTGCATACATGGAATAACTCAAAGTTACTGCTTAATATATGAAGTTTGCTATAATTATCAAGAAAAATCCTGACTAATTCCTTCTTTGGGGTTGTGTGGAGGAGTGTGATCTATAAATAACTTCTTTCTGATCTTGGGAGAGACAAATGTCGGCACATACATCATCCATACTCTGTTTCCCTTGATGCTGGAGAGGGTAACACATCTAACTTTGTATCATGTAAGGTTTTCTGTAAAATTTCTATTGAATTTAGGCCTCTGAAACAAAACAAGACCATTTTAGGTTGCACACATAAGTACATTTAACATACCCTGGTAAATAGGTGGCAGACATGTCAGTACTTTACTAACCCAAATTAGGGAGTCAGTTCAGAAACCTCAAAAACCCTGGTCAAAGTCATTCTAACCAAACTGCAGCAGATTTGATGAATGAGTCTAGACACTGGACTGGTCTGTTGCTGGCACTTGACAGCTCACCGGAGGTATCACTTAAACTCGCTGAAACCTTGAAGCACTTTGTAGGGCTTTTGGCCTGAAACATCTGCCAAAATGGAATTTTAGGTAACTGGTATGTGTATATGAGTTTTAAAGCAAAATTTATTTCTGTAATTATAAAACAGATTGTCTTCCCATGCAAATTATTTCCACTGTTACACTTTTTTGCAAATGTAACTTTATAGCTCGTTTCAATTTATTGTCATTCCTCTGCATCTGTGGCCAGAACTGGTACCCTTGAATACTGGTTATTCTGTACTTTTGCAAAAGCAACTCTATATCTCATTTCATTTTCTGTCATTCCCCTTCTCCAGTGGCTGGGCCAGTACCTATTAATACTGAATGAACTGTCAGAATCAGGGAAACTTTTAAGAAAATGAGTTTTGATGTTCCTTTCCTTAAGATGATCCCTTGTTTTTCAATTACTGCTTTCTGACTTGGAGATTTCTTAAGGTAACCCCGAGTTTGTTCCCAGACTGTCAACCAGGTGGCAGCAGCACCACGTTGGAGCAGCTCCCGTAGCCTTTCCCTGACATGAAGTGTTAATGCCATTGACCAATCAGTGCTAAGATGATGGGAGGTAATTGGGTAATTGTATTTTACTGATCACAAGCAGAGGGGAAAAAAAAAAAAAGGAGGGGGTGAGTGGGGAGGGGGAGAGGGAGAGAGGGAGGAGAGAGAACGGAAGGGGAGAAGGAGGCGTGCAGGCAGAAAGACTGGCCCTGGGACATTGGCAAATCCTGGGGTGCCACTGAAAGGTGGGGAGTAAGAGAAAACCAGAGCGACAGAAAAGCAGAGCTACTCCCGGCAACAACAGAAGCAGCTGTCGGAAGCTGGATATACACATCCATGCATACGTACACGCATACACAGGGAAAATTCCAGCTGAAGCTGATGGGAGGGAGGAAGGTTTTCAGCCGTGCCAAGGCTGGGAATTTCAGGGATGAAACCGAAAACTGAGAGAAGCAGCTGCACTCCTGGGAATGTGTCATCTTGGAAGAGAGGGAAGCAGGAAGGAAGGAAGAAAAGGGGGAAGATAACTGGCGTGTGGAAGAAAATGGGAGACTAACTCACTGCTGTGCGCAAGGGAAATCCAACTTGTAGATCTGAAATACAGCAGGCTGAGCTTGGAAATGAGATCAGACCTGCATTAAAATAGAGAAGGGAAAGAAAGGGAGGCAGAGACCTGAAATCTTTTACCCTCCTTCCTCTCTCTCTTTCCCCTCTCTCTCCTCAAAGAAGAAGCAGAAGTTTTTTCCATCTTGGTGCTGCTGGATCTGTGTAGCTGCTGGACAAAAGATGGAGAGGAATCTGAAATGAAAAGGAAAGGGTGCTTGTGAAATTTGCAGCTAAGAGGACAAATTCCACCTCCTTGGTCTTCTTTTGTGCCCCATCGGGGAATTTTTAACATCAGAAAGATTTTGAGAAGTGTGGGGGGCAAAAGGGAGAGTGGGCGTTAAAAACACCAATCCCAAGTGTTTAAAAAATAATGAGGGGATGGATTTATTCTTGACAGCTGGTGGGAACCTTGAATTTTTATCTGCTCCCTCCCTTCTTCATTCCATTTAATGTGAGATTATGAAAATGCAGAGGAGTTGGAAGGAAGGCAAAAGGATATAACGTGGAGTTTGAAGCAAAGAGAGGGTACTGATGCTGTGGATTGCTGGCTTCTTGCTGAAATCAAAAATCCAATTGCGCACTGGGTTGTGATTGGAAATCTAATCAGATCTTTGGAGCCGGGGGAGAGAGACAAAAGTTTGTTGTTTTGACAGATGCAAATAACAATTTAAATGCAAAAGGAGATTTTTTCCTAAAGGAGTGTGAGGGACAGAGAAAAAGAAGAATGGGAATCCCCGTTCTAATGTGCAGACACACGGATTGGATAATTGATAGTGCAGCAAAGAAGGGGGAAGAAGAAAATTGCCTGGCAAGACCTGGATCTTAACAGTCACAACAAAATTACATTAAAAGAATAAAGATGGAGAGTTGCTTAAAAAGAAATAAAATCCTTTCTGCTCTCCAGAGAAAAAACGAATAGTGAGCAATGGAGACCATTGGAGCCAGAGAGGCAGAAAACCTCAGAAAAAGGAAGCTAGGCAAAGGATCCACAGTGGAATGAAAAGTTTCAGAAAGAAGGACCGTTCATCCTCTGCAACGATTTTTGGGTTTTTTCCTGTTATATTAAGCCACACTTCTCCAGTGAAGGCAAACATCAACATTACCACTACAGCAATTTTAAGCAGAAAAGTTGAAAGCCACAGAGAAAATAAAGGACAAAGAAAAAATGCTGGAGGGGGGGAGTTCAGCAGTGTTGGGTTGGATTGGCACCTGTATGGACTGAAATTGCTGGGAAATTGCCATTGGATATCCTCTATTTTTGTTTCCTTTCTTGTTTTTAATCTTGGTTTGCTTGCTGATATGAAGTAGTTTTTGATCCCCTCCCCCACCCTGGTTTTTCGTAACCTCTTGGATTTCCAGCTGGGTAGCCTTCGAGGATACAGTAAGTACACTTCCTATTCTATGATTTTTTAGAAAAGGAAATATGCCCTATTGACTCTCTTCTTTATTCCTTACCCCTCTTTCCTTGGTCTTTTCCCCCATATGAATAAAAAAAATCTAACTGGATTTCATTAATGGCTGGAGGGGGGTTGTTGGGAAGGGAGAAGGGAAGGAATAAGGAAAGAACTGAATTCTCCCATTAGCTCAAACGTTCCTGTTAGTAAAACTCCAGTCTTGGTAGAATGTTGCAGACACCTGCCTGCTTGTCTCTATGGTATTTGTGAATGTTCACTAGCAAAAAAATCTTTTGAGAAAGACCCTGCAGTGAGTGGGGGGTGCTGCCTGATTGCCCAGGCTGTACAAACAGATGCAAGTTGCATAGAATTGGATGCATGGAGAATGTGTAATATGCATTTGCAATAGAGAAGGGCTCTGATTTGAATGCTGGCATCCGGTCTGACATTGCAGATCAATATGGTGTATTACAAGGAAAATTTTATAATCAAGCAGAGAGGGGAAGGATGGCTTTTGGCGGGAGTGGGGAGTGTAGGACAAGGGGGTTTAATGGATTTTGAGGAGACAGCTCTAAGAGAAATAGCGCATTTTACATTTTATATTCCATTACTAAGAAAAAGCAGTAACAGGCAGACAGAGGACATTCTTCTACTGAAGGGGAGTTTAGGAAACTGCTGTACTAGCCATCCATGCCCTCCAGATCTCCTAGGAAATTCTTTGTGATTTTGTGGTGAATCCCTCAGGCTCCCCTAGGAATTTCCTGGCAATTGAAGAATATGTACTTTGATTGATGAGCAGTGAGAGGATACTGTGCTGTTACGAGGTTTTTGTTATTATACCAATAATGAAAATAATTAAAAAGTGGTTTCTAGATGGTGGGGTTCACAGATTAGCAATAATGTGTAACAGACCAGTGAATGTCTCCCCCTTCTTGGAGAAATGTGGTGTGGAGGTGAAGAATAAAGGGAGGATAACATGGTGTTTAAAATAGAGGTCCTTATTTTCCTGTAGGGAAGAGTACCACTTCCATACCCTCTCCTGCAGTGACTGCTTAGCTTGTATGTAAGGAGTTTTCTTTATTTTTCTTCCCCTTCTCTCTTCCCTCACCTTTGCCCTCCTCAACCTCCTCATGCATAAAGGCTCCAGCTGAAAGTATTAGGCCAAAACTGGTGGAGGTGGAAAGGGAGAAGCAGCTAATTAAGCAAGCCATTGAACAGATATGGATGATTTTTGGCAGGCAAGGTGCAGAACTAGGTTTGCCACTCATTTTACTTTTCTCTAGCTGCAATATTCTGGAGGAGGGGAGAGAAGGCAGGGATGGGAAAGGTGTTGGTAGAGACAGATTTTAATGTTTTTTTTCTGGCAGCATTTACTTCTTCACAGGCTTCCTGCATGAAACAACCCAAATCAGTTTTCTAACTTCCATGGATAAATACTGAAATAAATATTATAAATATTCCTTCCCCTCCTGTTCACTCACATCACCACTGTCATAATGGAAATGAGACCTTCTGTCTCTCAAATGTGTCTCATGCGTTTCTGTTTGGAGGTCATGCCTCTTAAACATTGGCTACTTGTAAAGGACTAAGATTTCAGGTGCAATTCTGCTCCTATGGAAACCTCTGGGAGTTTTTATTTGGCCACGCGAACAAATCAGACCCTTTGTGCTGTTGTGTTTAGAAAAAGAAGGAAGCAGTCACAGCAAAAATTGTTCCTTCCAGCTCCAATTACTCTCATCCTTCTCAGTATGGCTAAATCAGTTTAGCATGAAGTGTTTTAGCCTCATTTATTTCTCTGGGCACATGCTTCCTGGTGGGATACTGAATGGATAATAAGTTTGTCAGCATCTGAAAATAAGCCCAAAACTCTGTTCTCCATTCCTTCATGTGTCATTCTAAGCCTGTGCCCTATTGTGGGCTACGCTTGCATCAGTAGTTGCAGTAACAGAGCAGCTAAATTTATGTTAAGCTGCTGCTCAGTAATTACTGAAGGAGAAAGAAGCTGGCCAAGGAAAAGGAATCACCAAGCTTTTGCCTGGATTGCTGTCAAGTGAACACATAAACAGAAAATTTGATAGAGCAACTCCAGTTTTTGACAATAGAAAGCTGCCATAGGTGCCTCATTCATTTTGCTAAATAACTAGCAGGAGGATTTTCTTGATGTGATAAGGAAGCATTGGGAAAATTTAGACTCCAGTTTGGGCTGAAATAGGCAAACCTTGTCAACATTAAAAAGCTAGGGATGCGTGTCTACTTCTAAAAAGCCAACAGTTTCACACTTCAGTGAATCATTCACTTAATACAGTAGCCAAAAGATACATGGAACGTCCCAGAGTTTAACTCATTCAGTCTCCAAGCGGGAACAAAGATTGCATTTCTCAGCTTTTGTGCTGGGGTTTATCCAGAGCCCAAAGGCTTGATCATAAATTAAATGGCCAAAAATGTCATTCCAAACATCCAGCTGAACAAGCAGCAGCAAATCTCCCCAAGCAGAGGCAACAGCTGACTGTATTTGCTCTTACCTCACACGTACCTGAGCATAGGGGTATTATTCAGCAGCATGTGCTGGTGTTGCGGGCTGTTTCCTCTTCAAACCATGGACAAGCCTTTTGGTCATGACTCCAGGGAGCTGGGAATTTGACATTCTACAGGGAACCCTTCTGTGAATATTTAGGCACTGAATGCTGGTACAGAAGGAGAGAGAAAGTTATACTGGAGGGTCCTGCTCCATTTGGTTCAGGAATGATTTTTACTGATACAGAATAGGACTGGGTTCACTTTGCTGGAGCAGCAAATTCTGTGTCACAGTATCTCCTGGCCTGATTGCACTGATGAGCGAAAAAAAGACTTTGAGATTGGGTGAGACCCAAGAAAGAATGGTCTACATGTAAGCCAGTACAAGCAACTATTTGGGACTGGAGGAAAAGAAAGGGATTCTTGAGGTGCTGCCATGGCTTCCTACATACAGGCTTTAAAATTATTTGACTGTGACCTAAAAAGCTGTCTCCCACTTGACATGAAGTTTCCTGCTGTAGCAATATGAGACAAGAAGATTTTGAATGGAGCTCAGGACAGAATTTTAGCATCTTATTAGAGATTTTGGTGCTGATGAAAACTCAGAAGCTGGGCTGTCCACAAGTGTGGTACATTGGCTGAAGGGCCTCACTGTGCACAGCAGCAGCATGTGGGAGACTCCACCTTCGTCTTGCTTCTGTGGGTCTTGCTTCTTCACTTCAGCTGGGAGATACCATAGGCTCATAGAATGGTTGTGGTTGGAGGGGACCTTAAAGATCATCGAGTTCCAACTCCCCTGCCACGAGCAGGGACACCTCCCACTAGACCAGGTGTGAATATCCCTTTTTTCCTAGTGAGGGAACGAGGAGAGAGAGGGAGGGAAGGGTGCTGGTGCCTCTTGAAATTAGCACCTCTTGCAGTCTGGTAGGAAAATGGCTCTGAAGAAATGTGTTTATCACTCACCAAGTCATTTCTAGAGGAATCAAGCTGACCTTTTGGGCTGCTATTAGGAAGGGCCCTCCTCCTGCATCACCATCCATCCCCTTGCCAGCTGCTGTATGAAAATCATAATGAAAAGCAAGCCTCCTTCAGCTCTAAAATGCTACCCCACAGGACAACCCAGATGAGAGAAGGATTTAGTAACAGCAGGAGCCACCGTGGCCTGAAATGCAGCCAAGCAGTATGCTCTGTTCCAGAGAGTGGGCAAGGGGCTCCCCTCCAAGAGGATTCTGCCTCCCCTTCCTGTCATGTCAGAGGACATGGGGGCTTGGCTTGTGACATTTTGGAGTGGTTTATTTAATTACATTATTCAGAAAAGAAGGGTTCCTGTTATTTAGCTGTACTGTTATTGTCATTTTTTCTCTTGGGGGATAGAAACGGGGACACAAGAGAGGAGATGAGTGTGTTGGTGGTGTGTTTCAATTGTATATTCACGAGCAGAAATACATGGAAATGAATTAACGCATAGTTCCTGGTAGGGAAATTGGAAATTGGATACTTTGTTGTCTGTTAGAGGAAAAGGCAAAAATCAGACGCTTGTGCATGCATACAATAAAAGAGAATGAGGATTTACATTTGGTATCCAAGGAAGCGAGAGCAGAATCCTGCAGGGCTTTCTGTTCATTGTTTAAATGTTGCCATAGCAATATCTCAGGGCACAAGTTACATGTTTTCCACTTCTGGAGTTGAGCTTTTCTTCCCTCTCTCTCTCTATTTTTCTCTCCCTCGATATACATGATAACTACGGGTATCTGCCCAGAACTTTGCATAGGAAGAGGTGTTTGAAGGCAGTATTATTTGTGTGCACATGTCTGTCTGTCTTTTCTTCCCTATCATTTACTAATATGCTGGAAACCCAATTGTTGGATAGAGTGGAATGTGAGACTCTTGTTGTTAGGACATTGAACATATTACAATATTTTGTGTAGTGGTGCTGTGTTAATTGGATAGCTGCAGGCAAACAAAGCGTAGCAGTCTCTGACAATTAGAAACAACAATGAACTTCCAAGGACTGAATCCATTCCTTGGGCAGATTAAAATGCGTTTCGGGCATATTCCAGGGCTTCTGTAAATTTAAATACTAACAGCACTGTAAGAACTCTTGAAATTCTGTTTTCATAGTGCTGAGATAAGACTTCCTCTTGCTGCTTGAGAAAGGGAGAGCAGCAGCACCAGACCACCAAATAGTCTCCCATAATGTTTGCTGCAGAGCTTGTTCTTGTTATGTTAGGACTGTGGGGGAACAATATGATATGTAATATTATATAATATATTTATAATAATATTATATAATATTATATAATATAATTATAATAAAATATCATCGAAAAGGAAACCAACCAACCCCAAAACAAAGCAAAAACCTCCAGCAACAGTGATTTTACAACTAGATGGCAAACTAGATAAAGCTTACTAAGTATCTAGATAAAGCAACTAGATAAAGCTTACTAAGTATCACAGTAAGACAAGTTAAATGAATGAGGTTTTGTCTGCAAACCAGCAGCAATTCAGAGCATTTATTAATGCTCTTTGTGTTTGAGGGATCTCTCTTCAGTCCTGTACATTAAAATAGTCCTCAGAAATGTAGATGTGGTTTCCTTGCATGTTTGTATGGATGTTATAGTATAAACTGGATACTAGAAGGCCCAGGAGTTGGTGCTTTTCCTTCACTAGACATATAAGAATGATTGCTCTGAGAGTCAAGCCTAATCCTGAAAGCCAGTGACAGTGATTTTCAAAAAACATCAGTGTAGTTCAGATCTCCAGTACATTGTAATTTTGCTAACAAACCTTTTCTCACTTCCGTATCAATAATATCTTTCTTCATGTGCCATGTTACATGGGAAATAATGCTGAGCACTTGAAGAGCCTGTTTATTGATGAAGGGAGTGCAGCATGAGTAATAATAGCACAGGTTTCCTCATGCTGCTTTTCTTTGCACCTCATGCAGGATCTTAAGCAAAAGAGCCTCAAGGCCTTAAGCAGTCACTAATTCTGTTCATGTACCTTGAACTTTCTCCAGCATCTTTGAGATGGCAAAAAAAAGGCAGCAGATGGGAAGTACTTACCTCCCTTCTTATGCACTGTGATACCGCCCACTCCTCAAATTACTAAAGCTCATCAGATTCCATTGTATTGATGGGAATATGAAGCAGGGTGGGGTGCTAAGGATGAAATTATCATTATTGGGTCTTAATCATCCAGTTTTACTCCTTTTACATTTCTTACTCTTCTATTCTGTCTTTGTGCAAAGATAAACCTAGTTCTGCTCCAACTAATCTCAACTGGAACTTTACAAGTAACTTCAGCAGGACTGATCCCACACTCTGGCGGGTTTTTTTGCTAATGTTTTTTTCTTTCTCCTAAATGAAGTAAAAAGCCTGTTCTACTTAAAGAAATAAAAAATAGGATAAGTATTTATAGTTACAGGTGTAGCAAGGTGATCCAAATACTATGTTGAATTAATATGCCATGAACTTCTACATTTCCAAATGTTCTATGTTCCCTTTGTAGTCCCTGATGATATTCCAGGTATTAGTGCTTCTTTTTCATCAGTGTATAATGTAATAAGTTATGGTTTATTTAAGTGATTTGGCCTTTTGTATTGCCACAGCAAAAACCTCATTCTCTATTAATAAAATCAGATATTTTGTAAAATATCATATTTTAGGGCTGATTCCCCTGCCAACACTCTAATTGTGAACCCTTATTGGACAGACAGGTTCTTCTACAAGTGGTTATATATTATTTTTCCAGAGACAAGCTTTTATATTTGTTACATCATTGAAAGTACTGAGTGTCATTTTTGTTAGGGTTGTTGATGATACAGCTCCAAATGGGGGAGGATGGCAACTCCAGTAGCCTTTCAGGTTGCTCACATGCAGTCTATAGGCTACTACTTCAATAAAATTTTGATTGCATTTAATACCCATGTGAATTTTGATTCCATATAGTACAAAGAATTAAAACCTTAATGGATTTCTCTTTTGATCTGGAAAGAGGTTGAAAGACCTCACCTTCAGTGAATGTTCACGCTGATATCCCTCTTTCTGTAATGTACATTTCACTGATTAGTCTGGCTCTAAAGACTGAGTTATATATACATTAAGTAAAGGCCTGGAGGTGTCTGTTAAAGACTATTGAATGAAACCATAGCAAAGGATGGTTTTGTCCTTAAGTAATTTTCCATAATGTGGAAAAAACAAATGTTTTTTTAAATGGGAAATTTCAGTTTGGGGGATATGTATGAAAATCTCATGCAGCAGTAATAGAATGTCTTTAAGAGTTTCAGAGAAATATAGATAATAATTTACTATGTCAAAAGGTTTTGTATCTATTTTTGTGGCAAAGAAAAAGGAAGTTGATGATTGCCTGTAGCAAATGGATGATAAAACACAGCCAATGATGCTGCTTCAGAATTTAAACTGGACAGTTTTCTAGGAATATAATGTTTTGCCAGAGAAAAACCAAAATCATAAAAGAGTTCACATTTGGCTATGAGTATGTCTTTGATACAAGGGAAAATAAAGCCAAAATTTAACAATTAACATCAAACCAAAACAAATTGGTGTATAGCAAGTTTTAAAAAAACCAAAAAAAAAAAATAAAAAAAAGAGAAGACAAGATAACAACACCTATAAAATAAGGTATAAAATGAATACAATTGATCTGATAAGAGAGAAATGTTAAGATTGGATGATGTACTTAGAATATACCAGAAAAGAGGGACTGTTGCTGTTCTTATTGCTGCTGCTATTGGAAACATCCTATGAAGGGTTACTGTCAGTAGTGACGTAGAACTGACAGAATTATTCAATTAATATTTCTTTGCTGTATGTGGAAAATCATTATTCAAAATTCTTATTATGAAAAGAAAGGGGAAGAAGAAGGGATGTTGGAAAGCATCTAGTAGGGATAAATATTTTTAAATCAACAAACCAGTTGTATGTTTCTGAATAGAATACTCCAGATTATATATCTAGGAAACATTCCAATGATACAAGTGCAATGAATTTGGTAATTACTGACCATTTAGTCTGACATAGATTTTAGGCAAAATAATGGAAAGTCCAACAGAGGATTCAGCTGATAGAGAATTAAGGCAGGGGAAATATTTAATGGCAATAGTATGTTGTTATGGGAAGTATTTTCTGTCAAGTAAACAATTTGACCTTTGATTGCGCTGCAAAGTTGGTACATAAAAGTTACCATGAAAATATAGCACAGTTAATCTTTGAACTACATGAGATACTTTAGCAGCTTAAAAGTACTGGTCAGATATTCAAACTAAGTATTGTGGGAAAATATGTTTGAATGGATTATACAGATACTGTAACTCATAGCATCTGTACCAATGATCTAAACAGATCATTGAAAAAAAAATTACACTTAACATAAGGTCTGCAATTGGCAAAATGACCTAGATCAGAATAGCTGTGAGGATGAGAATGTGAGGGTAAGCTGCATGAATCAGGTAACTGAGCTCTGAGAGGGCATATTCCCCAGCTGATAATAGTAAAGACAAAAAAAAAACAAACAAAAAAAACCCCCAAAACAAACCCCAAAATCTTTCAAAACCAGCTAGTGGGGTGACTGCAGAGGATGCAACAGGCAGGGTCCCAAACTTTGTACGGGGGTAGGGGAGCCTGCACTGGCCTGTGAAGGTTTCTAAGTGATAATACTTAGGGGTGTTCAGAAATTTTTACGTCTCATTTTGTAAGTATCTAGTATTGTGTTTAATTGTATTTCATTCTTCATCCTGAGCTGGTGGTGAGTGCTGGTTAAATTAATGTTGGTTATAGTGATGTGATTTACATCAGAAATTGAGAAGTTTTTCCTTGCAAGAGTAAATATCGGCAGCATGAAATATAAGACAGGCATGTGAGTGATATTTCATTCAAATGTTATATATAAAAAGGACAGAGACAGGATATACGTTCAGAATGATGGACATTCATCTGTAAAAGCAAGTCTGAAAGGGATTTGAGATCATAACAGGCAAGACATTCTTTATGGGCTCCCACAATGATAGTATTAAAAAAGACTATGTCGTACCATTGGATAAATAAGCAAAGAAATAAAATAGTGATTTTAACAATGTCAATGGGAAAATTGGAATGTTGTTCCATTTCAGTTTGCCCACACTTTGAAAATTTTATTGAAAAGAATGGAGAAAGATACAAAAATAATTAGTTCTGGAAAAAAAGGAAAAATTCAGTGCTCAAATTTTATTAAGAAACTTGAAAACTGATGTGATAGTGTATGAGGAGAAAAAAGGTTAAATTGTTTTCTAAAATAGAAAATAAAATTCTAAGAAGAAGAAATAGTTGGAAGCTGAGGTCACATAAATTCCAATTAGAAATTAAAAATAGATTTTTAATGCTGAGAATAATTCACTATTTTTTAAAATTGTTTAGAGAAGTTGCATTTTCTCTGTTTCTTGGAGTCCATGTACACAGACTGGATGTCTTTGTGGAAGACTGTTGTGGTAAAGTATGCATTGTTGTCTTTAGTATGTTGTGATATTTAGAAGGGCGGAGTGGATGGTTCTGGCATCCCTCTATCCTCAGCCTGTGATTCTGCCAGTGGAAGGAATGTAGACTGGCATTCATAACCAAGCTGCCCATTCCATCATCAACAAAAATGCCTAGCTTGCAAGGCACAGAACACCCAGAGGATTCCACTACCCAGCCCATCACTTCATCTCTGATGAGATTGCTAGCAGAAGGCCCAAGGGGGTTTTGGGCAATCTGCTTCTTTGCAGCGGTGCTCTGACTCAATCCCAGCACCTCAGACTTCTATCTGGTTAGTCAGAAAAATGTTTTTTGAAGCTTGTTAATTTTTCAAATCTGAGATGGTTTATAGAAATGAATTTTGAAGGCTGTGCTGAAGGCAAGCAAATACCGTGCATATTTACTCATTGACTCAGTAACCCACCTACAAACTTATCTGTGTGATAAAGCTTCTACCTCCTTGACATTTCTCTTCATAGTGGAGGGATTTGCAAGCTTTGGGTCTTGTACCCCTGAAATGCTGGTTTATCAACAACCTGGGCCTTCAGCCTGAAAAAGTCCACTTGTTTAAGCTGACACATGAGTTTAACACCGAAATCAAAACCAGGCAAAATGCATTGTCTCATAGGTATTTTCTAGCTTAGGTTTCTGGATATGAATCCAGACACAAATTGCATCCATAGTTGGTCTCTGTGCCTGGGTTCTTTCCAGAATGAAAGGAAAAGGAAAGAATGAAGTAAGCTTGACCCACAGCATTCTCCTGGGGAATCTGGCAAATTATGGCACAGACAAGGGTACTTTTCATTGGGTAAAAAACAGGCTGCATGGCCGTGCCCAGAGAGTTGTGGTTAATGGCTGAAGTCTTGTTGTCGGCCGTTCACCAGTGGTGTCCCACAGGGCTCAGTTTTGGGGCCAATCTCTTTTAATATCTTTATAGATGATCTGTATGAGGGGATTGAGTGCACCCTCAGCAAGTTTGCAGACAACACCAAACTAGGTGGGCATGTTGATCTGCTTGAGGGTCGGAAGGCTCTACAGAGGGACCTNGAGGAGAGGCTGAAGGAACCAGGCATGTTTAGTTTGGAGAAGAGGAGGTTGAGGGGAGACCTCACTGCCCTCTACAGCTACCTGAAAAGAGGTTGCAGAGAAGTGGGTGTTGGCACCTTCTCCCAAGTGAATTAATGACGGGACCAGAGGAAATGGTCTGAAGTCGCAGCAGGGGAGGTTTAGACCAGATATTAGGAAGAATTACTTTACTGCAAGAGTGGTCAGGTGCTGGAACAGCCTGCCCAGGGAGATGGTTGAGTCACCATCCCTGGAGGTATTTAAGAAGCCTGACAATGTGGCGCTTCAGGGCATGCTCTCATGCACAAGATTGTTTGGTTTTTTAGTGTGTGTATGGTGGAGGACTCAATGATCTCAGAATTCCTTTCCCACTAATTCTGTGATTCTGTGACCATGTGGCTCTGCTCTTGGTAGCGTACGTTGCAATTATATGCAATCTCAGTGGACTCTTTTCTATTTCTAGTTACTCTCCACCTGATTTCATGATATGGTTTGCTCTAAACTTTTCTGACAAAAATCACAGATGAAAATCTAAACCACAGATAGCATACATCATGCTTACACATAAGGTCAGTGATCACTTTATCTGTTTAGTTTTGAGTTTTATGGTGTTTTTGATAGTCTACATCATCTTTTTTGTGTTGTTTCCTGTGTTCAAAAACCTTCATGTCATGGGCAGTTCCATTGTTTCAGCTGAGTGTTCTTAGGCTGAGAGGTACTGGACTGTCAGAAAGTATTCTTTGAAGTATCGAAGAGCATTCCTTCACAGGTAACCATATTCAGTCGCTGTTGGCTGTAAATTGTTAATTGATCCTATATCCTGAGATATCCAGTCCTTATTTCTTTCACTTGTTCTGAAAAACTTGCCAAAATTACAGGTTTTAGGAGATATTGACCTAACTAGAGCTTCCAAAGTGCATTCTCTATGATACTTCAACAGTACCAGTTGAAAGAGGCACATTTTGAAGTGACAGGTTCTTCTAATCATAGAATGATTAGAGTTGGAAGGGACTTTAAAGATCATCCGGTTCCAATCTCCTGCCACAGGCAAGGTTACCTCCCACTAGACTAAGTTGCCCAAAGCTTCATCCAGCCTGGCCTTGAACACCTCCAGGGATGGGGTAGTCACAAATTCTCTGGGAAACCTGGACCAGCATCTTCATCACCCTCAATGACGGTTGTAACAATCATACTTTCTTTTTAATCTTTAACCCTCTTTCCATTACTGACTGCTCTCCACCCATGCTGTGTATACAAACTTCAACAAATGAAAATGCAAAACAATGGTATATTCTTAGATACTCAATTTAATTGTCTCCTCATTACTGTTTAGACTTTCACTGAATAACATAATAGAACATATTCTACTATGTTATTCTACTAGGGTGCTCATCTTCTTGGGCTGGAAGATAAGGCTGGAGAACAGAACAATTCCCCTGTAATCCAGGAGGAAGTAGTTAATGATTTGCTTAGACAACTGGACATACATAAGTCTATGGGGCCGGATGGGATTCACCCAA
>VXBJ01001478.1:67071-84040 GCA_013400055.1 Nycticryphes semicollaris | reverse complement strand
ATATATACTTATTTCCACAACCTGGAAGTCTCAAGAAGGAAGAAAAACACACCTGGATCCTTTGTGATAAAACAAAGTTTGTATTTATGAAAACATATATGCAGGGTCATGGACATTTTAAAACTAAGACGTTTATGTAACACAGCAAATGTAATTCGAGNCACTGGTGGCAGCCCATAGAGAGTGAAGGTCTAGAAAATACAGGTCATCCTTAGACTAGAAAAGGCAGAAGTTACTTCCTTCCATGTAACTCTAATAGCTCTTAGATTCTTACAGTCAGTCCAATTACACCAAAAAACATGCTGCAGCTCCAGGTAAGAAAAAAAAAAAAAAGTCACACTGAAAGGATAGGTACAGCAAGGCTTTGAACAGAACAATTATGTCAAACCTGAGAGACCGGACACCAAGCAGCAATGTGACAATTGAATCCATTGCTACAGACAAAATGCTGTAGTAAACGTTCAAGAGACAGGGAAGGGAGAAGGGAGGAGGAAAAGAAAGAGGGAGATATTCAATTTTATCACATTAGGATTGATTTAAAGATTGTTTGGGAGCTACTTTCATTTTCATTTTAATATTATTAGGAGATAGCAGCATGTAACAGGCTTTGACACTGAATGCTATGCTTTGCATGGGTTGCAGAAGTCACCAAGGAAAGTGGGGGAGGAGTGGGGAGGAATTGATCAGATTCTTTCTTTTTTCATATGGGAGGGAAAAAGTTGTGTGACATTTACAAAGTCATCTGTCACCTGAACAATGGACTGGAAGACAAGTTCCTACATTTCACGCTTTATATCTCTTTTTAACCCATACACATCCATTTTCATTGGCCTGAACTTAAAGGGAACACTCTTATTTACTTCCAGTGATGAAAATCAGTTTCTTCTCTTATCCACTCACTGTTCTTCTCTCCCACCAGTCATTCATTCATTCCTTTACTGTACTGTTCTCTCTCCACCTCAAACCCATCGTCTATAGATTTTTGGATGAAAATGCGGAGTTCATACGTGGACTGTTACTAACCACCAGTCTCTAATATAACCTTTTCAATAGATGTTGAAGCATTTTACAGTTAATTCCAATAATGGGATTTCAGATTTATGACCTGTCTTGTTTTGGGGTTTTGACTTTCTTTTTGATGAGGAATCTGACAGATAGAGACATGGAGTTTATTGACTCGTGTTAAATGGTGAAATAGTCAAAGAGGATCTGTTGTATCCCAACACTGTGCTCTGTATGAGAGACTATGAACATACATGTAAAAGATATCTAATAGTACTATGGTTTGACTTTTAAGGAGTCTTCCGTTATTTTTTAATCTTTTTTCCAGTTGCTGATCTTTTTTTCATTTGTTTCATTTCAAATCTCAGGACAGACTGTCCAGTGACTTAGCATTAAAGGCTGTTCAGGGTTACAGTGCTGGAGGAGGAGAGGAGGCGACTAAACACATTGGTGGATATCCGAGATGGGTCTATCAATGCAGAGTATTTCAGGAGGACTTAAAATACTGAGGAATCAGACAGGGTGCAAGGCATGTGTCACTATGCAATAATTCAGGCTGTCCAGTATGTTTTAATTTGCTATTTTTCATGTCTTCTTAATGCAGGGGGTTATAAAATTGTCCCTGATGATTCACTTGGATATCAGTTTAGGCTTTACTTCAATTCGGATTGGAGAGTGAAACTTTCGTTTCTTCCTCCATTTGGAGGCTATAGAGGCTAGAGAGGGGATGTAGTAAGGGGATGGAGGAGAGGATCTGGGATGGAATAGCCCTTTCTCTGACTTCTTTTCATGGCTGAGGAACAGCTGTGAGAGTGCATAAGACTGGTGGACCCCACAAAAATGTTGAAATAAGTACAGCATAAGCAGCTGGAAGTTTCTGAAAAGCATTAATCTTATTTCTTTCCTCAAATATGGCATCTAGCGTATCAGATACACTCATGACCCCCCACCGGAGCTGGTATGTAGTGGCTTCTTGCTCTAAATGCGGAACAGCTTCTTCAGTGATAACACTGTGCATGGCAAGCAGGATAAGAAATCAGTCAGTTTATGGATCGATGGTACATTGCCAGTCACATCCCAGCCTGGGGGAACATGCATGTTTCTGTTAAAGTCAAACACGTTCCCAGAGGGAACCTACATGTCTCATTTTCTCGTGGAAATCATAGGTCTCATCACTGCAGTAATTCAGTATGTCTCAAATATTTCAGATTAGACAGGACAGCTATAATCTTTTTCTTTTTCTTCTTTCCCAGAGGAGGGAAAATGCTTGATTTGCTGAGCTGTGGCTGTGGTTGTGGCTGTTTCTCTACAGGTACTTATGTGAAGAAATTATTGAGGTAGAGTTGAGTTTTGCACTTGGCTTTGAATGTAGTTTGTCTGAAAACATTGGCCAGCCTGAAAAAAATGCAGAATTTGAAGGAACTAACTGGTCAGACATGATACAAATAAGAGGGACTTTTCCTGTTATTGTTGTAATGATTGATAAATAGAAGGGTAACTTTTTATCTTAATTATTTCTGCATATCACAGATGTCTGAGGATCATGGAGAAGTGAACTCAAGATCAAATCTATTGGTTTCAGCTGCTGAGAACTTATATTTCTCCTGTTTTTTTTCTGGGTTGTTAGCAGGTTAAATGTTCACGTTTAGTTTTAATCTTTCTCCCACTTACATTCACTTAATTAAGAATAGTCAAATAATTATCAATCTGGTAAATACTGTCAAGACTGGTATAGCCAATGAACTGATAGGGTGGACTTCTCCATTATAGGCAGGATTTGCTTTGAATGTATTACCTGTAGACAAAAGTATTGTTGGAGCCATGCAGGTCTAACCACTGCAATAGAAGGGAGTGCAGACTACTATGGTTGACTTCTGAATAAATAGGTTTTCCCCATTCTGACTTTGAAACAAAAGTGCTACTGCCTTATCTGCCTTCCTGTAGCAAAGACTAAGATATTTCAGTCCTGTTTGGGTGGAGCCCTGTCCTTAGAAGTTTTTCAGGTAGTTTATGCATTTTATTACTCTGGGTGCTGGAGGTACTTAGTTTTCTTTGCCAGATGTTATATCTCGGATCATAGCTCTGGGCTGTGCTTCCACTGCAATGGGCAGGCACTTAATCCTAATTCTACTGGATCAGACAAGATAAACCATGTTGCCCTGCTAGCCACTACAGTACTACTCTAGTTTGAAATCTCTGACCTAGGTACCTTGTGTAATTTGGCGGCTTTTAAAATAGTGTCCTTAGAACAGTTCTTGATCAGAATTAAACTGAGTGAGTGATACGAATCATGTCCTTGATCATTCATGGGCTTGAATGAGATCTAGTGTCCGACTGAACCACAATCAGCTCTGATTCAAGCTTCATCTATGCAGAAATGGTTCCATCAAGTTTATGCTCTTGTAATCCAAACCACAGTCTATCCATCTGACTTCATTCTTACAAGAGTCAATCTTCTTTCCATTTAGAGTTCAGATGACATCTTTCCCATCTGATGCCTTTGCTTCTGCACTGAATTACTGCCCTTCAATAGAGTAGAATTAGCTAACACTCACTCCGTCAGAGCTCATTACAATTGTGTTACAAACCTTATCTGCAGACACATCCAAGCAAATGTAGTCATTTATGGTTCTAACACCCTGAGTTTAAAGTTGCTATAAATAATTATAGATTGCACTAAATAACTAGAGCAAAAGCTGTTCAAGCTAAGCTTTTACAGTGCTGCATCAAATCTGTTGTAGGTGTAAATTGAGGAATAGAGTAGCAATTCCACTAGCTAAATAGTGGACCCAAGCTTTGTCAGTGAGCCTGGTTCCTAAGAGCAACTACAAAAGCCTCAAGCCAGCTGTTCTGTCTGGTTTATCATGAACCACTGCCTTTGATCAGAAGAAAGGGGCTGAGATGTGCTGAGATTTACTAACCAGAGGTGTAACATCCAAGTGTGCTCTCCCCAGAGGAACTTCACAGTCTGTGGTGACACCAGTGGGATTACAGCAGCAATACATGTTGCCTACCACCTTTCATAGCCATCATGTAAATACCAAATTTCATTTCCAGTAATGATGCCGCAGGTAGATCTATGAAATATGTTATCCACACAGGAGAACCAAGAGAGGTTGATAGCCTCGCATCTCTGTTTCTTGCACATGTTTTTTTTATGTTATTTTATCCTGTCTACACATTTTCTATTTGCTGTTTCTCCCTGTAGTACAAATCTTTTCCCTCAATTTACTCCCTTGAACCTCATTTTCTGCTATTTTAACTTCTACTCTTAGCACTATCTATGCTTCATCAATAAATCTCTCCTACTCATTTATCTCCCTGAGCATCTCAGTTCCTATTTCTATCACTTTTGCTCTCTACCAAGAAGTTCTTTTCTATTTTGACATCCCAGTATACTTAATCACAACATGGAATAGTGAGATGCCTTCCTTCGGTGTGATTGGCACAGCATAGAGAAAAATTTGTTGTCAACGATGGCAATGAATAAACCTTTCAAATTAACATTATTATGATGAAGTGATATATTTAAAATATCCCAGAGGCTTTAACCCACTTCAGAACATTATTAAGGAATTGGTGAAACTGGAGGTGGCACTTGGGTTGTCAGACTCTGGTTCTCTCTGCTCTGGAGGGAATGTTTTTAGAAAGGTAAACATAAAACCTGCGGATTTCTACGAAGTGCCAACCCTGTCTCCTTCCTTTTCCAAGTATCGCTTCCTGTTTAGATCCACAGGGAACACAAAAAGACAGGTACAGATTGAATAGCTCCTGAAGTAATCATGCCATTATATCCAGTCACATTATATTCAGTACATTGTTTAGGTTTCCCTCTTGTTTTTAAATATACAGCTGTATACAGCTCAGTCAATAGTAATTCTATTTTATACACAATTTGAAACTCACTATACCTGGTTTTCCAAGAAAAAGGCATCAAAGAGCTGGCCCTTTTATTTACGCACTTACATAAAAATAAACACTTACAGGTCTTCAGGCATGTGTGTATATTTTCCTATCATCTGCACTCTGGAACAGAAAGGCTTGGCCTATAACATGATGTCCTCCATTTAGGAAAAGTAAGTAGCATATTTTCTTTTCAATCAAAAGCTCCAGGAGATTTTATAGAGGTAATGCAGAGCATGACCTCAACTGAATTTGCCCGGTAGCATAAAAAAGCTTTTCTCACATCTTTAGATCTGCTTTTGTCTCCTTTGTTTACCAGAGACTGAATTGGCCTGATACTGTGTGCAATAATCAGAGACATCTAGTGGCTGGCTGATAAATTGCAAATAAACATATCCTTATATGCAGTTCTTTTCTAAGTGCACAACACACATAAACAGCTTCGTCTGTTTTGACGTTTTAAGGAACCCTTTCTCCCCATCCTTTCAAGTGGAATGTTACAGATTTGCCTTGTTGAAAGAAACCTTTCTCCACTCACCAAACTACAGGTGTAGTTCTCTTTCTATAATTCTCTCCTGTAAGAAAGTTTTGGACTCCTGTTTTGCTTCTTGATATATGCTTTGCTTAATATATTCCTGTCTAATCACTCACAATGCATTTCAGCAAACAAACAATCAAAAAGGCTACACTGAAGCAGTCGATGCTTATTTGCTCTGTCCCTGGAAAAAAAAAAAACAAAACAAAACAAAAAAAATCCACAACATAAAAAAACAACAGTGGAAGTTTCTCACTGCGGAGGATACGTAGGGCTAAGGTTGCTCTTGTAACAGTAAAAATATCTTTGGTTTCCTATTCTGTTTTACTTTGATTTCTACTACTTTGAAATTTCCCTGCCATTTTACTGAGAAGAGTGAATAGAAACAGTCAGATTTTTTTTTTCTTATTTATCTTTCTGCTCCATGTCCACCACCCCCAGCCTCCTGAAGAGTTTCCAATTTATCTGTCAAGATTTTGTTGGGTTCTTAGTTTTTGTTCATCATTTTGTTGGAGCTTTTTGTTTGGTTTGTTGTTGTTTTGGTTTTTGGTTTTTTTAATAATTAAATTTGTTTGTTAAAAACTAGAGTCTTGCCTACCCTTGGCAGGCTTGTTGCTGGTATAAGCCTTTAGATCATATACAATTAACCCTAAATTCTCTGCATGTCTAATTCACACATTCCTCACTGGAAGCAAATTTGAAGATTTTTTTTCAGTTTTACAGATTCTGTGCTCATGTCTAATAATGACAAATGTATCATGTTTGCTGTTTTGGAAAAAAAAAAAAAATAAATCAAGGAGTTGTTTAGAAATGATCTTAAAGAGAATTTTCTCCTTCCTTCCTACAGAATTTGTTTTGCAACAGAACTGAAAAAGGGAAAAAAGTAGTGACCCCTTGCTGCATGAGATACCCCTGCTTGCATAGAGGAAAATGAAGACAAAACTCCAGAGAAAGTTCTGCCTCAAGGGAAGAGAAATTCCTTGTGTAAAGCAGCTGGTACAGGCACACTGCAAGTTTCAGTCCAGATAAATCCCCACTTTCCCGTAAAGCAAACAAACTCCAAAACCACTCAGAACAAACACACTCCAGTCCAAACCAAGTCAAGACAGCAAGCAAATACACTCCAGAAAACATCAGGCAATTAGATTCCTAAAGTCAGTTTAAACACAGGCACAGCAGATCAGCAAACACTCCCTTCCCTTTATGGAAAACAAACACAGGAGGCAGCCATGCCACTCTCACTGGCAGCCTGGCCCCCGATTCCCCAGACGAAGGAGGGCCACATCTCTCCCCTCCTGTATTGCTCTTGGTGCGCCTGGCTTCCTGACTGGGAAAGAAAATATTGATATAACTTCACTAATTAGAGTTGTCTGTATGCTTTTCCTATTATTGTAATTGCTATTTTATTTGAGCAGAGGATAGGAAGCAGCTTTGGAAAAAAAAAAAAAAAAAGAAAAAGGTTGCTGGGGTGGTCCTTGGTTGACTATGAGACAGCAATGTGCCCTTGCAGCAAAGAAGGCCAACAGCATTAGGCAGAGCATTGTCAACTGTTGAGGGAGGTGATCCTTCCCTTTTGCTCAGCACGGATGAGACACGTTTGGAGTGCTCTGCTCCCCTAGACACAAGAGAACATAGGTACATGGGAGAGGGTCTAACAACAGTCCATCAAGATGGTCAAGGACCTGATGAGCAAGATGAACTGAGATACGGATATAACTGTTAATGCTAGAGAGACAATGACTGAGGGCATATTTCTTCGTATGTCTTTGACTAGCATATAGGTACTTGCAAAAATAAGGAGTTGGATTATTATTAAGGGTGTCCAATGAAAGAAAAGAGAGATAGCAGGCAGAAATTAAGCATCGCTCTCTCAATTTCTTCATCAAGGTAAAGCACAGCAGTTATCTACTTTTAGGCTCTTTCCCTTATCCATGCTGAACTACTGAACTAAACAGATGGGAAAGGAAAAGGCCAAAAACTGACGAGGAACCCAAACTAGGAAATGCAAAGTTAGTAATGTAGGTATCCTCAGTTTGTCTAGTGCTTTGTCTGCTACGGTTCCTCCTTTGTGTTCCAGATTAACTTTTCTGAAGAAAAATGTGTTGTGCGCAGACACCACTAGCAAAGTGAGAGCTTCTATACTAGGTGTAACAGGTTGCACTTTCTAATTGCACACCATGAACAGCGGTACCACTTACTTACAATGGAAGCTGCAAAAAACCTTACATGAGCTAACTGAAATATTCCTGCTCTCCTATTAGAAGCAAAAGTGTCTTTCAAAAGCAGGCAGGAAAGGGCCCCATTTTACGTAACACATTGCAGTCTCAAACTTCTACTGAAGTTGCTAAAATCCTTTTCTACAGAATGAGCACTGTAGGGTCACTCATTAAGGCTGAGGAAGAAACCTTATGTCTTTATTTTCCCATTCCTTTTCTCTGACCTTTTTATGGGCTTATAAAACATCTGTGCTGTGACAGAGCTCAGTTAAGTGAACGTTCACAGAGCTTTTATATGAAGATTAAACGATACTTTTCTAAGGCTAGCTGTAGAAATGTTGTTGCTGATGTGAGTAAACATAACAGGAAATTTACATTTGCAGGACTACTTCTAGAGAAATTTCTTCATTATACTTTGGAAATCAGACTTGAGCTGCAGGGCAGAGGCCATCTCTAAACTAAGAGAAATGAAACAGTCTTAACTATTATGCCCATACAAAGGCCTTGTAAACTTGAACTCAGAATAGTGCACACTTCCTGCCTGCAACACTTTGCTTTGTCTCTAACTTCCATCAGACAACCATGTGAATAAACCTATGATGCGTTTACATCCGAATCCAACCAGACAAGGTACTTCACTATATTCATCATTAAACGTGGCAGCAGACTTTGTGCATATGTTTTTTCCTTCAACATTGCAAAATTCAATTTTCAGCAGAAAAAAATTCACGTGCTTAATTTTATGAATGAACTGAACTGTTGAAATAAAATCTTCATTCACACATCCTGCATGGCGTGATGGTTCTGCTGGTCACAGACAGAAAATGCAGAGACTTACATTGTAATGAAAATACCCTGATTGCCAGAGTGCAAACCAATACCCACAATTAATTTACTGGTTCCGTTTTGTTCCCTTGTCCCCTTTTGTTTTTTGCGGTTATCTATTTATTTATTTATTTATTTATTTTTAACAGATAAATTAATTTCTCCAACAAAAATACCAAAAAAATCTTTTGAAAGTGTTATTCTCATGTGATTTATTCAAGAGTAAGACTTCCATATTTGCCATCTATGGAGGGAAAAGCAGTAGAAAGTGTGAGCTGCAGTTTAGATGCACATTATCTGCTTAAACAGATTCAGTTGAGTTACGTGTACTAATTACTCTCAGGTAGTAGCCTGATAACAGTGTCCTTTTACCTGTCATTTATCACACTTAATGTGGAAGGTACTGGAAAAAAAGAGGTGGTAACTTAACAGTCCTTGCCTCAAAGAACAGACTATTGGACCTCTAGGGCACCTCAGCTGTTTTGTGCGATGAAATAAAAGTAAAAGGCACCTCAAAGAGTGTTTTCACAAAGAAAAGTCAAGAGATGAGAAAGCAGGAAAAAAACCACACTGAACACTGGGGTTTGTCAGAAAATCTTGGCCATATGTTGAGCTCAGACTCCTGGTAAGGACGGCAGGTAGCTGCCTTCAATCATCTGGTATCTGGTAGCCAGGACCCCTCATCAGGAGCAGTCTCATACATCTCTTCTTTCAGTTAAATGCACATGGCTTACTTCCTTTAAGGGAGGTAAGAGGTGTTTTACCACACACCTCTCTTCTGGTTTTTCACAGCCAATGACATTCTCCAGAAGCCTAAAATGTCTGTTCCTATACCCTGACAGACCATGTATCCCTGCCCCTTGGGCTGTGATGGGTGGACTGTGAGGGTCCTTGGTCAAGCACACGGAGACTGTGGGATTCTCCCAAGAGGAGAGTTCCAGTGCCTAAGGCTCTACAAGTATTTTGCAATTTAAATGGGAAACCCAGGCAATTCAAAGGGAGAGACTAGAGCCAGAAAGCACCACATGGATTTAAGTAAGGTAAGAATCCTGGAGGTATTGATAGCACCACTGCTGTGACCTTTGCAATAGACTGAGACATGGAAGAGGGGTCAGGTATTTCCAACATTGATTCAGAAGAATGAACAATCTGTCTCCTAATGCCCTGGTCGTGTTTGTTCCAGCAGAGGAGAACACAACTATAGATGAACCTTCTAACCTTCTCATTAGAGGATGCTTCAGTGGTTCAGTAATTTTATGCATTTGAACACTGTATAACAGCACCAACGCTCCTCTGTCCCATTGACACAAGTTGCTCTGCATTGGTGAAGCTAATTGGCTTTAATATGTGAGCTTTACAGTGAGAAACAGTGAGAAACTGTTGGTCCAGGGGCTGAGGTTAATGCCAGAGTCTTCAATGATTTCAGGGTTGTCTGGGGCAGAAACCAAGGCTGGATTCCTTCCGCTTTTCATCGGTCTCTTTTAGGGACCAATCCAGCAGGCACTAAAGTCAATAACAGGCATTTCATTAATTTCAGTAAGGAGTAGTTTAAGCTTCATATGTTGCAAGAACATTAATTAGCATTGCATCCATCACCCAGTGAAGTAAGCGGGGATGGTTTGTTGTTAGACTGAAAGGCTATTTGGACAGAAAACTTTCCCTTTGAGCAAAAATGTTTGGTTTTATACAACTTCTTCCAGTTTTCTGTTGGGGAAAAGGGAGAAAAATAAAAACTATACTAAAAAAATAAGGACTTTTGTGAAATTTAATGAAATTTTAAAAACAAAGCAACACACAGCAGATTAACTTACTTGTTCTCTTGTTCCAAACATTTTTTTGTGTGTTGTTTTGAAAACTGTATGTTATTTGTGCTTGAGGTTTAAGTGAAAGTAACATGGGATTTTATTATATAAAACATTTTTCCCAAGATCGAAAAGCACATAGGAAAATGCCTTTATGAAGTTTGGTTTAAAAGGGAATGACTACGCCAGGAATTTAGAAATTTTAAACAAAATCTCATGATAATCACTGCTGGCTTTGGTTAGCTTTGGCAGTGAAACAGATGTGTGTATCTTTTTTCCTTTTTTTTTTTTCTTCCTTTTTTATCTTTCTTCTTTTTTTTTTCTTTTTTCTTTATTTTATTTTAAAATATACTTTCTCAATGAACTTTGGTTTTAGTCTTTACTATCTGGAGGACTTTTTTCTTAATGTGTCACTCTTTTTTCTACAAGATGTGTCTGTGGTCTGCAGTGGCTGTGACTTTCTTGGTTTGTTTGTAATTGTTAGTGCTGTTATAGTAATATTTCCCAGTGACGTATTAGAACCCTACTATGATACACGTTGCACAACTATATGGCCACCGAAATATGAGGCAGGAGAATACAGAGAGGGGAGCACAAAAAGAAAACAAAACAAAAATCAAAAAAGGAAAAACATACAGCATTAGTTGGTTGATGTGACAGACCACAGTTTCATTTAGCTCTCATGACAATTTATTCGCAGTATTCAAAATATAATGTAAAGGACTAAGTTTCAGGAGAGTTCTATGCAGTGTGATAAAAGCCAATCAAAATGCCATTGGCAATAAGCAAACAATTTTGCTGTGTTTTGTGGTCTATGTTCCTGCATGAAACGGACTGGTGTGGCTCTGGTAGTACGGCACCCTTTTATGCTTTGGTAGGATATGGCTGCCAGGTGTTTCTGTTAGAACATACATTAACTTCGTGGCACCCTATTTGACTCAAACTTGGTGCTTGACAATCAAGGTTGTATTGACAGCAAATCACATAAATTTGATTCTCAGTGAGTATAAATAGTTCAAGCACCACTACCACAGTAAGATCCAAGATAGATTCATATCAATCAATACCTAGTGTGATTTGCCTTCTTTTGGCAAAGCTAACTCTCCATGCTAAATTCATGGGCTTGCTTTTCCCCTCCTTTTTTGGTTCTGATACTAAAATGGATTCAGAGCAGAAGTTCTACCTTAAACTTACAAAATAAAGGAACATCTTACAATGGATTTTGTGCTGATGTGTTTTATGTCTTACTGGGGGGAAAAAAAAAAAGAAGGAAAAGAAAAAAAAAAAAGAATATTTCTGTGCCTCTTTCTGTTTCACTATTCTCTTTCCTTTCTTTTCTTTTGCTTTGAGTATCAGCCCAAACCAAAGATAACTCTTTACTTTCAGGGGCCAGAAGGGTTAAATTCCTCCCACTTCGCCTGTTCTCTCTTGAAGCTGGAGTTACACTCATCAAGGATCTAGCATGGGGAAGGATGGATTTCTTAAGACAGCCTGAGGGCTCCAACAGCAGCCTTCGCTTTCAATCAATGTCGAGAGGCACGAGTGGAAATTCATTCAGCGAACAGTCGGAGGTCTTCGCCTGTCCATACAGCCGCCTGGCACACAATCCCAAGCACAAACTGGTGGCGTCTCAGCTGGAGATCTGACATTTTGCCGAACCACCGTTTGCTTGAGAACTGATAATTAAACACTCCTTCTCCTTTAAAAAAACAATAAAAAAGTAGATAAAAAACTAAGTCAGCTCTGCTGGTAACCTTGGAAGCTTCCCTTTGTCAAGGTCTCAATACATGCCAAAATGCATTCTGGTCAGGATTGATCCTGGCTGTACAATTGCCTCTTCTGTTACCTGAGCATATTATTCTGACTGTTTTCATTTGACTTGCCTCTGGGATGCTGTACTGCTCTGGCAGAGAGATCTGCACGCTGGCAGAGTTCATGAACTCATGCTTGCAAGTTGATCTTTGCCCTGTGTGTTTCTAAATATTTTGGTGTGTATATAACATGACAGGATGTGACTTTGCACTGAAAAGCCAAAAAGACACAAAGAGGAAGAAACATCTCACATCCCCTCCTTCCTCTGCATCTCCCCCCTCCTCCAATCCTGTCAAGTTTTATTATGCTCAGAAGGCAACCAGGTGAGTCATAATATTTCACCAATATTGGGGGAAGGGAGAGTTTTTAATTAATTTCTTTACACATTAACAAAGTCCAGCTCATGACTCAGTGGAAGTCTATACAGACTTTTGCAGACAGATGGGAGTTTACCCTCTCTGTCCTCTGAGCTTCATGGATGAGGTCGAGATGTATTAACACAGCTTATTAGCTGTTGTGCAGTGCTGCTTAGAGTGTAATGCCACTGTAACAGTCAGGCAACCCATAGGTGTGAGTTGTCTTGGGCTTGGTCAACTAATTTTGAAATTGTTTTTTTTTTTTTTCACTTCTACCCCCCGCGAAAAATAAATTAAAATTCTCAGCAGAACTGAAGGCGTACCTTAAAACATTGGAGAAACAGCCCTGGTGTTCTGTATGATCAGATGTCACCTGGTATCATTTAGCAATGATCAGAGGTGGCCTGAACTCTGGTTTTGGTGCAGAAAAGTAATCAAACTTAGGTACTAAAAATGCAGCCGACAACTGATATAACCCATACCTTTACATCAGGAAAGGAATAGATCATGGTCAAAACAGAGGACTGGAGAAGAGATTCTGACCTCTGAATACACCTCTCATTTGTGTCACACTGGACACCCTTACCTAAAGGTGGTCTTAGTCCGCTGATTCCAGCCTTTGTTCTATCACTCATTACTATTTGCGGTTGGTTTTTTGTTGGTTTTGGTTAGGTTTTTTGAGGGTTTTCTTCTTTTTTTTTTTTTTTTTTTTTTTTTTTTTTTAAACTTNNTTTTTTTTTTTTTTTTTTTTTTTCATTTCTTTCTAAACTTATGCAAAAGAAAAGCAAAAAAGAAAAAGAAAAAGGAAAAAAAGATCTAATTCCAGTAAGGTCATCTCATATGGAGTTGCCTTAATACCCATACTCCAGTTTTCCTAGATGTGCCACATGAGAGCTAGCTCAGTTTTCCTTTCTCATGGTTTACAGGAAGGAAATGCACTGACATTACAGTGATAGAATGAGAGGAAGTGGCTTCAAGCTGCAACAGGGTAGGTTTAGGAAAGAATTTTTCACAGAATGGTCAGACACTGGAATAGGCTGCCCAGGGAGGAGGTTAAGTTGCCTTCTCTGTATGTGTTTCAGAGTCCTTTAGATGTGATGTTGGGGGATGTGGTGGTCGGGGATATGGTGTAGGGGAGAACTTTTTAGAGTAGGGCTGATGGTTGGACTCAATGATCCCAAGGGTCTTTTCCAAACTGAATGCTTCAGTTTCTGTTTCTGTTTCTATGAGATGTGACCAGAAGCAAGAACAGCTCAGAATTTCTCATGAGACCATGCATAGAGGTTGGCCTAAAAGTTTTGAAAGTAGAGTTTTAAAGTGTATGTACTGCTCCTCCTCTTTTATGTAAGAAAATATTGTAGGTAAATGAGCACTGAACTGAGATTGCTGTTACTGTTTCCACATCTCGCCTAGTACTCCTCTGAACTTCAATGTCTTTTTTTGCCTGAACAAGCCTAAGGCCAGGCTAAGCATTTATGGAGCTCTGCACTCCTCAGTTAAACTTGCTGCACAAAAAACTTTAGGATCAAACAATATAGTACAGTTTCACAGTCCAATCCCATGCCAGGAGTCATATTTAAATAAATAATGAAACTAAATTTAAACTAAACTAAATTACATTGTGACTGAAAGTTTTTTCCCTCACTGTCTTGGTTCTGGAGTGGCAGAGAGTGGAGGAAGGGGCATGGCTTTAGATCTGTTCAACCCTTTGACCCCAGATTACTGCAAAACCTGTGCTGTTCGTTTTCAAGACAACCAGATTGCTGCAGTCAAACTGAGAGAACAGAGAGAAATTAGAGTATTCATATGCACTGCTAGTTTAGGGCTGAAATAGATGGGTAGTGGGCTCCATTTTTCTAGAGAGCAGATTTCTCCTCTTCTATTTTGCTCCTCCACTTGGCAGATCAAGCAAAAAACATTGGACAGACAATGCTTCAGGGAAATGTCTCTGAGTGTTAGTGACTCCTGGGTCAGGAAAGCTTGTGCACATAGCATTTTCCAGGGCAGTGCCCTGAGGTGTTGCTTAGTCAGCAGTAAAATCCCTTTCCTCATAGTTCTCCAAGACTGCAATCTTCTCCCTAACACATTATTTGGGAGACCTGGAGGCTCTCATTCTGGAAAAAGAGGAAAACAAGGGTGAAAACAAATAAAGCCAAAGGAGCATTATCAAAAAGTAAAATAAAGAGTAGTACTTATGAAAGATACAGTGATCTCAGAATAGACCATCTCTATGTATTTCTGTTTTAAACCAGCACTGATTATCATCAGTATATCACAGAGCACTAAGGACAACTGAGTCTTTCCCCACTTCACCACCCTGTTGCTCCATCTGTCCTTTGTGCATATCAACAAGCGCCTCTCTTCCGTTTCCTTACACATCTCATCCCTGTGTGACGCTGCACACAGAACAAATATCAGCAGTGCACTAAGCCAAACAAATCTTGTCAAGTGAGTGCCATTACAATGTAAGGATTGATTTGCTGGCAGAGGTCCTGCATATAAGCAGACATAGAAACAACAGCCAGAGTTAATAAGTTTCCACATGGGGAATTTATTAAGAGCACAATAACAAAAGGACAATTCTGTTGTTCCCTAGATTTGGGTTGGCCTCCAAACTTCCCGGGATGAGATAAAGAGGGGGTTATATTTATACAGGCATTTCCCTCAGTCCCTGCATCTCTTCCAGGCAAGTGCTTCCAGCTGTCTCTTTGGATATTATTGTTCACATACCCTCATTTTTGTTGTCAGTTGGGACCTCTAGCAACCTACCTGTGGTGATAACCTTGTCACTTCAGCCTGGATAAGCCAGAAGGGTTGATTTTTTGAGCAAGAGCTATAGTGACATCCCCCAAATTTGTGGGAAATGCTGATGCTGATGAACAAGCATTATCTACTTCTCCCCTGCCAAATAATTCTGGCACCAGCACCAGAATCTTGAGCTTTGAAGAAACACCAGCTTCTAGATGAGACATTGAATAATTACTTGTGTTAGCAACAGGTTTTCTGGCTCTGGCAAAAGTAGACTGGAGTTAGGTGCTCAACCAGCCTCTTGTAATTCCATCTGGATGCAAAGCTGGCTTGAGATCTTTGCCACATATTCCATATCTGGGGGCTGCCTTTCTTTCCACTTTTCCAGAAGCAAGTGGAAATTCACATAAGTATTTAACTGAGTTTGCATCAGGTGTTTTGTAATGGGTTCATATTGGATATTGACCGTACATTTGCAGGGAAATGGATTGGACTGACTTGACAGAACATTTGCTGCCTTAATATCTGTGACTCTAGAAGACACCTTATGGTTAAGTGGAAACTGAATTGACTCGTCAGTGGGACACCCCTCCCCGCAATTTTTTTTACTATTATTNTACTAAAAAGTAGGAATTTGAATCGTTTTTTTTCTTTATCTTTTTGAAAAAGGCATGTGATTTTTTAATTCCACAAGGAATGTTTCCTCAGCCTTGAGCAAAACCTCAAAATAAAAATGTTGATTGTTATCGTCAGAAATATTACTTCTCAAGACAAATTTAATAAACTTTATTTTCCATTTGGTTCCTTTCAAACAGGAAGCCTTCATATTAACATGAATGTGCTAAAGAATATAACATTTATCTGACACTGACCTTGATGCTGAAAAAAGGGTAAGAGTAAAGCATTGTAACTCAAGACCTGAGCTGGAGAAACAGGCACACTCTGCTATTGGTGTGATTTTTTTTAATGTAACACCAGGATCATAATTTTCTTGTTATTGCTATACTGATTTCTTTGGGAGTTCTCTACTTATTAGATAGAATTCTCCTCCATAGCTTCATCTAAACATGAGAAGGAACTTTACTTTGAGGATGGCTGAGCGCTCAAGCAGGCTGCCCAGAGAGGTGGTGGAGTTTCTGTCTCTGGTGACATTCAGAACCAGACTGGACATGTTCCTGCTCAACCTGCTTTAGGTGGACCTCTTCTGGCAGAGGGTTTGGACTAGATGATCTCCAGAGGTCCCCTCCAACCCCTATCATTCTGTGATTCTGTGATTCGTCTACATTGGCACAAACATGTTTCATAGCCTTGCTCTGTGGGTCAATATCTGTCAAGGTCTATCTTAGAACAGGCTTCAAATCAGAGCCAGGTTAAACAGCATTATTCACTGTGGTCCAGCTCTGCAAAATAATCAAGAAAGAGAAACATCCTTCCCTGTTCAACAAAGTGTTAAAAACTGGGTTACAGTTTTATAGGTGCTCAAGGCTCTTGAAGCTAAAGGCTCCCCCATATTTTTTTGAGCATAGTCAAAGTATAGTATAGTAAGTATAGTAAGTATATATATATAGTATAGTAAGTATATAAGTACATATAGTAAACTTGGGTACTTTATTGAATAGGCAGTGGAAAAGAATTGCCATCACAGTGTAAGGCTTTTTGGATACATTAAACAACTGACAGTCATTACTTTGTGAACAAATTGTAGGTCAATCAAGGGGATTAACGGCTATTTCAGAGATTATTATTTTTCTCCTTTTTTTTTTTTTTTAA
>VXBJ01001478.1:43531-58718 GCA_013400055.1 Nycticryphes semicollaris | reverse complement strand
GAATTCTTCTGAATGTCAGGCACAGAAAAACCCACTTGAGGGGAAAATAAAAGAAAATTAGATGTGAGAGTAGAGAATAAAGGACACTCAGAGACCATGATGCAAGGGAGTAAGAAAAGAGTTTCACATATTAAAAGAGGAGCTGGTGCAGTACAATGGACTAAGCCAACAGGAGACATGCCAGATGCAATGCTGACTGCAATGGCAGAAACAACCCAGTGAGCAAAAGTAAGTTGCATGAACCATGAAAAGAAAAATAAAAATCTTTAAAAAAAAAAAAAAAAAAAACCTGGGGAAATACCTGGGGAAATACTCATTGGTTTGCACCATTTTATGTTCCAAAAGTGTTTTACAGCAGTCTGACAAACCAGCTAACCCATTTCAAGGTGCTCATGTGTGTGTGCATTTGTGTGCATGTGCATGTGTGTATGTGTGTGTGTGTAAAATAAACTGCTAGTTCTTCACTACAGGAGTGCAAGTTTTCATAGCAAAATATACTAAGTGCAGAACTGCAGACAGACAGTATTACAGATATCCCCAAAGCAGCTCACAATAAAGTGATCTGCTCTTTATCCACCTGCCTAGAAGCTTTTTTAGATAACATTTCCGTCTGTTTCCTCTCACATTTTTCCAAATTCTGAACTAAATCTACCAGTCCAGCCAATATCACAGTGAGGTATTGTTTAGGATTTAGGAGTATTATTCTTCTCCCACAGACTGCAGGGCTGGTTCTGCTTCCTCCCTACAGAGCTAAGAAACTAATTTGCATATTGTTGAAAGAGAGAAACCTTTTCTGATGGCTTTTCCCTTGAATGCTTTATGTGTAGAGCTGTGTTCCTTCCCTCCATGAGGGTGATTATTCAGGAAATCTGAGTGACTAACTGTGCCTAAGTATTTACATTTCAATATTTTATTAAATGATCACTTAGTATTATCCACTCAGTACAACAGGAGCCAACTATGAGACTCCCTTAAGATTAGAAGAGACACATCCACAGAAGGCTGAATTTCTCTTTAGGACAAAGCCTAACCATTAAAGTGCATAACTAGACACAGGCCAGTGATGTTATACCACCCTTGTAGTAAAAACGAAGCTACCCTTCCTGCTTCGGCACAGTTAAAGGATAATGTCAGCGGCTTTTGGGTCTGACAGAAGTTTGAGTGATGCTGCTGTTAACCCAAAGAAAGGAGATATAGCAGTTAGAAATTTGCAACCATTTTTGTTTAACCATATTCTTTTTTTTTTTTTTTTTTAAACTTTCCACCCACTCCCCCCTTCCCCACCCTGGCCCCAATCTTTTAACACTGTGAGCAGCTTGCTGGCAGTGCTGGTGCATTTTGGTACGATCGTGGTTATGGACAGCCAAGAGGGTCTATGCATCTCAGTTTTTCAAACACTTTATGAGGCTCAACACATTTCCATCATGTGTCTGCAGACACTTAATAGTTCTACTCATGGATTTTCTTATATTTGAGGTATATACAATGCCAAGTATATGATAAGGCTATCCTTGTATATGTATTTTAGAACCCCCAGAACTCATTTCTTCTAATCTTATTGTGGTCAACAGGAAGAACTGTGCCTGTCCTTAACAGGGATGAACTATGAACTCATTTGGTGAGTTACTTTATGCTTTCAAAGAGCTGTGTGCATAGTGGATGCCATTACAAAGACTGTATGCTTGATCATACAGAATAGGAAATAGTGACCAAGGCTGGAGTGAAAATCTGGCCCTATTACTTCAAAGGAAAGAAGAAAAGAAAAATAAAGTTACCTTCAGAGCAGCTTTTGTACCTGCACACAATAAGGTTAATCATATTTTATGCTTCAGAGTATATGGTTGATTAGCTTGTGTGTCTGGAAGCACTGCCTCTTATTTGCCATTCTGCTCTTAGCTGCAGAGAGAACAGAGCTCATAAAAGTTCTCTCTCTCTCCTTCAACCTATGGAATGGGACTATTATGGTGTTTATGCATTGTGATTTAACTAATGGAGAAACTAAACTAAGGCAAGTGTTATGTGTTTTGGTTTAGTTTTTAATACTCATAGTAAAATAAGAACAGCCAGAAGGAAGTCTGGCTTCTCAGGACTCTCAGTTTTAAGCCTTGTTCCCTCCCTCCTTCGCTCTCTCCCTTTTTTTTTTCCATGTAAGATCACATTCTTTCTGTTAATCTTCAAAGTCTTGTGTTAACCTATCTATTCCTTTCAGCTTTCATTTATTTTTTTTTCAGTTAGTTTTGACTTGCAGACTCCAAGAGGCACTAACTGTCATTCAGTATTACTCCATCACCTTCATTAGTGTTCTGTCAATTTACTCTTGGTGAAGACTTGGCCATGGGGTCTTTAAGAATTTGTGATGGCAAGGTCATGGAATTCTAGGCATTTATGATTTCATGAAAAGTTTAAGGTGCAGGCAATTTTCAATGTAATTATTAGGGATATAAGCACCTGTGTGCATGTTTGGTAGAGGGGCGAAGCATGCACTCGAGCTGCCCATCACATCAAATGCGTCATTCAGCACTATCAAATCAAACACCAAATCAAACATGTCAAACACCAAACAATCAAATCAAGCACCAAATCAAACGTGTAATTCAGCACCATCAGCAAGGCATGACCTGCTGAACGTACATTTTCACTTTCCTTCTCATACTGTCAGTTGGGTCCAGCTTATTTCAGGTGATTCAAGTTTTGAGGAATTTTGGAAAGCGGATTTTTCATTAAAGAATAATATCAATTAGGAGACTGGTTTGTAACATAACCTTAAAAATGAAATGGACAAAACATTAATCTTGAATTGAGTGTGTGGGGAAAGTGAGGTTCGTGTGTCAGGGACAATACTAGGCTGTCTGCAATTTGTAGCTGTAGATATCAAGCAATTATGAACTTTACCATGCGTTAATTATCCTACCCTGATAGGTTTGGGAAAGAAAGCTCATTCTCACTTTCTGAAGACCACTGTGGGAAATGGAGGGAGAAACTTTAATAAGATATTGTTTGCCTTACTCATATAAAGTTCCTTATTAAGCATCTTAAAGAGAGCAAGTTTTAGGTTATACCTGGACTTTGATTGTCATTTGATTTCTATCTCTTTAATAGGAAGCAGCAATCATATGTCACTTTGCAAAGGCCTAATCCTATTAAATTTACGGGAAAATTTGGCAAAGGGTTGATGAATTTGTACCATAAACTACTCACCTCAGGATCTAAAAGATCTATAGCCCAAAGTGACTTTGTAGAACAATTACACAGATCTAGTACCTGATGGATATGTTGGCATCACACAAACAAAAGATAACTTTCATCAGCTGCATATTTCTTGATTAAATACTAAGGGAAAAAAAGAAAAAAAAAAAAAAAGGAAGAAAACCCATAAATCTGAAATTGTGAAGAAAAGTATTCAATGAAAAGTAACTACTCAAACTGCAATACGTCTGATCTTCTGAGGCTGACCTTACTGCTTTGATAAAAAATATATATGGATCATAGGGCATTTTCTGGTCATAGATTGTGATGATTTTATAGGTTTACTCTTACACCTTGTGGAAGAGAAAACAACTATTTCATCTAACTTGTACAAAGCAGCATAAAAAAACCTTTTAAATTAATTTTCCTTAGTAAAAATGTCAATCTTAGTTCTCTCCACTATGAAATATAGGTTTATTTGGAATAAAGAATTATACTTAATTAAATTACATTTCCAGGTTTTAATATGTTTAATTTTTACTGAAGTGGAAAGAGCAGCAGTTCAGTTTCAACTTATATATCTGCTTAGAACATTTTCTCAGCTACCAGAAAGAAGATGGAATTTGGTGAAGCATAGGCATTTATTTTATATTACACCAGATTTTCAGAATAGATTTTTGTATTTATTTATAATGTTTATCAGCACTCTAATGCTAATTTAATCTCTTTGTAAAAAATGTGTCATCAGGCTTGTAATGAATGATATATCTGGAAATAGAGAATTGATAATGTTTCGCCATTTCAATATGGTCTAAAATTCTAGTTTAGATCTACACTAAGGAATTATTTATATCCTCTTATGTCATATAAATTTAAATAATATTCCACTCATTGAGGCATAAAGAATAATGTTAATATTAAAGTTTCTATTTAAAATTTGCTAATTGCACATGAAGGGGTTATATCTCCTGCATTCAGGGTTTTTTAAATTTAATTTTATTGTATTAGAAAATCTATGAGGTTAAATCTGCAGAAATTATTGCTTTTAAATGTTGTATAATAAGAATCTTGCTGCTGTTATGAGCACTGAAAAATGTGCCTTCATCTCAAATAAGCCTTGTTAAAGCTGCGGTTCTGGAACTACCAGGATTTAATACTAAATTTGGGCCTGATCCAGCTCAGCTTTACTCATGTGAGTAGCTCCTTCTCCTCTGAAGAAATCTTCGCCTGAGCAGGCACAGACACTGCAGATCTGTCTGCGCAGTTATTGATCTGGGAAAAGGCTGGGAATGGGGAAGAGAAACAGGTGAATAGACAATCTACACCCATTTAGGCATTGGCCCCCAAAAGTATGATGCTTTCAAGACACCCCATTTAGAGGTGATCTTGGTCAGGGATGGAATAACAAACTGAAGTCTCTGCCAAGGTATTGCAGAAGGCTGAAGGCATATTTTGTCCCCTCTTCCACACACCTGGATCAAATGAACAGTATAGCATAGCAGGCTTGCAAGAGGGGCAAGGACTTTGCAGCTCCACACAGGAGAGAGGAGACCCCCCTGGCCTCCAGCCACTCTTACCTTCTGCTTTATGCTGCTACGGGCCAAACTCAGGAAAGCACATTGTCAATAACAGTTTGCTTGATTAGAGCCCTTAAGGGAAGTCACTAGAAGTGGTTTGCTCCCGTGGGAAAGAAAAATATTAAAGCAAATGTGTGTCTATTGATGACTGAAATCATGTGGAAAACACTCATTGACTTCAACCTCAGCAGGAAATGGCCCAATATTACTGAAAAACTTACGGGTTTATGTGAGTGACACTTTGCTTGTTGTGATGCCAAATAACAAATCAAATTATCTTACTTTTTGCTCTAAGAACAGATACTGAGCCTGATTATCTTTCCACTTTCATACGCTGACATAAATCTGGAGAAAAGCTCTTCATGACAGCAGGATTACATCATCAGTGAACCGATGAGAGAGCAGAATCAGTTCCATTTCTTTGTGACTAATATTTTAAAAATGCAGAAGCCGAAACCTTTTGGATTCACAGTGGACAGCTCCACCTTCTGCGAATACGTGCTTTTAATTTTAGCCCTAGATGAATCTGAACAAGTTTAATACTTAATTTTAGATAAGTATCAAAAAATTAGGATTCTTATTCTAAGTTGAAGCTCCTGAGTTTGAGCCATCTGGCTGGGAATCTTCCCAGGACAACCTATCACATTAGATCAGTTTTGAGTCCTAATTTCTGCCACGAAAAGAAACAATAATCAATTAAGTTGTCAATTAGCTAACAGAATATTTCTGTTTCTAGAGAGGTTTCCTTAAAACATGAAGGGGGAACTTTTATATAATTTCCAAACAATGTGTAGATTTTTGTGTATGTGCATGCACACACACATATAATTTAAGGTTTTCCTTCATATTATTGCAATTATTTGACTCCAATCTTTAGTACTCTTTCGGAAGGAACACTACAGAGCTCCAATGGTGACACTGATAGCTGAGAGGCATTCTTTTCACACTGGCTAATTAAGCGTGTGAAGGCCACGTAAAGGATTGGTTCTAGCAGCACACGCTCACCATCAACAGCCTGTCCCCTGCAGGGTTAAGAAGAAGACGTTAAATGATCACCTGTCCCAAACACCAAGTACAGTTTCAAGGCTGTAAATTAAGCCTGAGGTTACAGAGGGATATATGCAATTTTTAGCTTTGAACCAAAGGAAGAAAACTGTTGATAAAAAACACCTTCTAAAAGCTTAGAGAGGTCTAAACAGAATTTTGTATTGCCCCTTTTTATGTATTAGACAGAGATGCTCCTTGGGAGAAATTCTCATTTCGATGAATGTTCAAGTTATGCAAATCTTAAGCTCACAGCTGACACCCCTTGCAAGCCCTGCCTGCCCTCCTCTTGGGATGAATTACCCCTCCGGTACAAATTACACATGCACACCAGATGGGGTGAATTGAATGCTCTAACTAGAAACAGAGGGAGGATGATCTTGTGTTTAATATGAAGGTCAGGGACTCAAGAGACTTTGATTCTATTCCTGGCTCTGCCCCAGACCTTGTATAACTTTGGGTGACTTGTTTAATCGTTCTGCCTTGGTTCTTCTCATCTATAAAATGGGAATGGTAATATTGTACTACGTTGTCAGGGTGTTACAAAACTAAATGACTGCTTATAAAATGTACTGCAATCTACAGCTGAAAGAGAATGAAGACATGTTAATAATATTTTGGGGCAGGAACTTTCTTTATGTCTTCTAAAAATATATATGTATTCAGGCTTATGAGTTTATTTTTAGGGGTGCTTTGGGGTAACTTCCATCTAAGAATCTGAGAATGACATGAAAGTAAAGCTGTGAGAATAGCCATGTGTATAAGTGTGTGAGTGTGCATATAAATATAACAAAGATATACTAGTAGATTAACTTTAAAAATGTAGGTGAGGTAGTAAGAAGGGAAGAATTGCTTTGTGCTTTGTGGTACTCCAAGCTATTTTTCTCTTCAAAGATTCCCAAACACACCCCCCCCCCCCCCCCAAAAAAAAAAAAAATAAAAACAAAAACAAAAACCCAAACAAGCAAGAAACCCTTTTTATCTTTTGGAATGTTTTCTTATTGATGGTATTACATTTTTTTGCTTTTTGAAATCTATATTGTGTGTATCTCAATTCCAGAAAGAAACTTCAAACTGATAAAGTAAGGATATTCTACACGGAGACCTTTTTGAGAGAACATCTGAGCAAAGTATTTGACTGCTTCAACATATTTATATTTATGTTGGTCCCATTGACCAATTTTTTAACGAGTTTCATTTCCTCCCCTGTTTCCAGACTACTGCTTTTGTTGTTGATTAGAGAATTTAAACCCTAAAAATCCTTCTCTGCCCAAAGGGAAGGCAACGAGCAGATTTACTAATTGATAATGATTGTGTTCTGGTATCAATGAATGACAGCTTCCTAAACATCTCTCTGGATTACAATACCACTTTGCCATTATAGAGGATCTCAAAGTATTTTCTGGAAAGTAATCAATTAACCCTAACAATTCTGTCTCTTCTCTGCTGGAGTCAAAGGAAAATTTTTTTCACTGATTTCAATGGCAGCTGGAGGTCGAGCTGTATGATTAGTACTCTCATAATTTGTCCACTGCCAACCCTCCCCAGAACAAAGAAGCGACACAGCTCTCTCTTTCACAGACTCCACTGTCTAACAGGTAACTTTCTGCATACTGATCTATTCCTGAATTCAGTAAAACACCTCTGAGGGAGGTTTAGCAGGATCTGGCCCTGTGTAATCAAATGCCCTTTCTGATTTGCTCTTGTTAGTAAAGTTTCGATTATCAAATATTCTGATACAAATTCTCGCCTGGATTGAGAAGTGATTTATTTTAATGGAACAGTATCAAGGCCCGCTTTAGTTCCTCCCCCCGTACACCTAGGAAAGAAAGGACATCCTTTTTCTCCCTCAATGAGCCTGCAAATCACTATTCCCCCTGGAGTCTGAATATCTATTCAAAAAAGTAGCTAACTCAGAATCTGTTCTCATCTTCTCGTTCCTATAATTAAAGTTTTAAATCCTCAACTGTAGAGGTCAAATAGCACATGTAGAACATTTGCACTCCAGCTTACTGACTGTCAGCACATGGCCAAATCCTTAAGTTTTTATGCAGTGAATGGAGCTGGCAGAATTTTTCACGGACTCGGGGCCAGATTCGGCCTATTCCCATTTTGCAGATCAGTAAACTAAGGTACAGAATTATTAGGTACTTACCCATGGCATAAGAATGAACTGTCTAGACAAGCCCTTTGAAATATTTAGGTGTCAAATATATTGAAACCATCATCATTGTTACCAAACTGATGAGTGCGAAGGTAAAATAATTCACTTTGTGGCATCAAATACTGTCACTGAAGCGATCTGGGTTTCCTGTGTTGATTCTGACAAAAAAATTACGATCCTGATGAGCTTGGTTACTTTTTCTGGTGCTTTAGAATCCCAGTATGCAGCAGGATTAAAAAATGGATCTCTGTAACTATTTGCTAAAGACAGACTCTTCAAGACAAAATGAACTTGCCATGAAGAATGCCATTTATATGCAGGTGCGCATACATATATGCACATATATTTGTACAACTTGAGAGAGAACTGGAATATATATGAATTTACACACTTGAATTATTTCAGCAAATTGTGTCCCACTCATGCCTGCCCAGGTATGCACCCTGCAGATTATGAGTCCACCATGTGATTGGGACATGGTAGGGTTTTGTGTGTAAAACTCCTCCTACACCCACCCATCAGCTACCACATAGAGCCAGTCAGTCCTTTGCATCCTCTGTCCATCACCTCCGGAGGTTGTGAAACATGAGAATTTTTTTTTTATTCAGTATATTTTCAGCACAACGAGAGAGAGGAATTCCGAACATGGAGAACTATTGTGTATTGCAAGCTGCAGATAAAGGTAGATTGAAGTAGAGTGAAATTTGAATTTGAGTATCAGTGTAACAAGGTATGACACAATTGCTACTCCTAAAAGTTCCCTTTTAAATCTAAAAGCTAAAAACTGCAGAGCTAAATAAACCAGATTAAAACTTTAAGGTTAAAACCCCCACACCACCTCAACTCTTGTTTCTACTGACAGTGAGCACAACTTATATAATTGACATATATTAACTTACTACTGAATGAAATTGACTTTGAAGTGTTACAGTAGAGGATTTATTTTGATTTCTTTTTCCCATGGGCTACAGAGTTTCCATGTCTGTGTAAACTTACTCCTCTGAAAAATTACTTTCCACTTGCAGAACCTTGTAGTGAACCAGATCTTGTACCTGTTGCACCGTTATCATTAAAGGTGCACCTACTGAGCATAATCTGCTAGGTGTTGTTGAACCTAACGTTATCTTCCTCCTATTCTGATATTTCTCTCCCTCTCTCTTGACTGGAGGTATGTTTTCTGGGCTAACAACATCCCCCTGGATATTTGCTTGGAACACTGGTCCAGATTCATTCCACTTGTCGTCATTTGACTACCTAAGGATCTGACTTAGGAATACCTACTCTATAAAGTCAACTGAGCGGAAGACAGGCAGCCTTGCAGGTGCTGAAGATTTTAAGTGGCCATATCTGTCTTTTTCTTATGATTATGCTTGTAACAAACCTCTTCTGTGAGGAGATATATAACCTTGTATGTGAAGAAGACAAGAGATTGCAGCCAGAGATACAAAATAAACAATATGCCATCACCTCTAGCTGAGTAGTGTGGAAGTGATTTAACTGTACTCACATGAGAGTGCAAACTAATGTATTTTGGGGTTTAGTTTCTTTTATGCTTCATTTTGTCCTTCCATATGATTATTAACAAATGATGAGCATAAGNAAAAAAAAGGTGTGTGTGTGTGTCATAAAAAGAGAGAGGTTTTCCTTGTTACCATGGCTGAAATCAAAAGTACAATTTCTGCACTTTCCTTAGGAAGGAGAATAGGTTTCAGCAATTGTTCTACCTTTTGTATTGCAGTTTATTTGAGTGCAAAAAATGCAGGCAGGATTGTAGAAACAATCTACCAAAACAACTTCCCAGGATTAAACTAAGTCTTACTACCAAAACAAAACAAAAATTTCCCCCACTGCCACCTTATTGTGAATCAGAACATAAGTCTCTGAAGAATAAAAGCTTTTCAGTTCACTGTTAAGTGAAATATGCAATGCCAAAATTCGTTATACACATCCTCTTTTAGCCAAGTGATAACACTTGTTTTATACAAACAAGAGAATTTGTAAGGAGGAGGTTTCAGTCAATACAATCAATATCCGTAAGTAAAATTTACTTTAGCCATGTATTTTATTTCAAATTCATATGGAATAATCTATTTATTTTCACACAGATGCACAAAAAGCATCATAAATAGGACAACCCTGTCATCTTTCTGCTTTGTAGAGCCCCTGGAAAGGAAAGGAAATTTTGACCCACCACATACCAAAAAAAGGACATCGGGTCATTTTCCATTTCTTCCTCCTTCAGAGCTCAGATGTCAGCACTACTTATAAATGGCCAAAATAAATCTCAAAAGTTTCCCCATAAACAGGAGTCTCGGTTTCTACTACCTGCTTGGGTTCATTGATTAAGCTGTTTTATAAGATAATAAAATGAAATAAAAAAACACCACAAATAGAAAGCATCACTTGCCCTAAGGTATTCCAGTGCTTCACTCTCGTGCAGAAGTCCATAAGTCATAGCTAGAGGTGCATAAAAGGTGCTGGGCTCAGGCAACACTAGAATAGGCAAAGTCTGACTGGGGCAAGAGGAGGAGGGGGTGTGTGGCTCCATCCCAGTTAGGTCTGCATTGCATTAGGCAGACAGAGGAGCACCTTGCAGACCATGAGATCCACTAATTAGACCACAACTTAGGTATTATAACTCCCATTGCACCTGTGTTCAAGTCTGAGCTTTGAGAAAACATATCTCTATTCCTTCTATGGAAAATAAAAGTAGAAACCTGGATTACATCACCATAAGAGGTAGCCTATCTATCTTTTTACTCAATGGTGGATCCAACACCTGGCATATGAATACAACCCATTGTGGGCAGACAAGTCATATTCATTTTGGGGAAGCTTCCTGTAGCTTTAGTGACAGCTTAGTTGGATGAACAGAGTGAAATTCCCTCATCAGTTATGTCAAGAACAAGAAGAGATCCCTACTGAGACAGACTGGGTGGATGGTAGTGATGTCTCGACCATGATCCACCCAACCATCCTGCACCAGGCTGTATATGGGTAGAATCTCAGGATGGATGCTAAACTAGCTCCTAGCAACATTTTGCATTAAATTTCCCTTATATATAGGCACAATACTTTTAAAGTCTAGGAAGATCTGCTTACAAGTCAAAAAATTAATACATACTACCTACTTCTCTGATGTATCAAAGCTTCTGTGGACAAACTACTAAAAGGAATATACAGCTAAAATTAACTCAGTCTGTACGTAGAGACTAGATAAGCATCTCTTCTCAAAAATAATTTCCCAATTTATCACCAAAACCTGCTCAGGTGTTGAAATTAACCATTTTAATGTGAGTTTCATTATATTAATTTTTCATTAAAAAAATTATATGCCTGTATGTAATATACCCATATTGCATTTAACTTTCACACATATAGTAGAAATAAAAATAGAGGTAAACAGGTTTTTTTCAACTGAGCAAAACACTCTGGGTCTTAAAATTATTAATTTTTAAATAAAAATTTTAGGGTCCTAACAATATGACTATTTTACCATTTTCTAATAGTTAAAACTGAAGTGAAATTAATAAATTCTTTTCCATCCCACTAAGAACTGTAGGATCTCACAAGTGTTTAGAACAGGAGATTGTTTATTACCTAATGCTAGAACTACAGCAAAGAGAAATGTGGCAACTTTTCCAAGGTCATTCATGAAACACGAACACTTTGTTTTCCCATTATCTATTACAACTTTTGAATTGCTGTGAAAGCACAAAGAAGGAGATAGCCCAAGACAAATGATTTTTCTTATTTGCAAAAGGTGTGTGTGTATGTTAGTACTTTTATTATTGCATAAACCAGTGTAATCAATAAGCTTAAGTATGTATTAGAGCCTGAGACTTCTGCTTACTGAAAACGTTGGTATTCTGTATTTTATTATCATAACTGATGGCCTGAAATCAGAATAGCACAGCACTAATATTTGGCATTTATATTAGTTAAACTTCTCTGCTGTATTCAGCATATTGTAATATTTGGCTAAAAAGGAGTGCTGGGGGCAGGGATGGGAGAAAAGGAAAAGGAAGAGGGTTTTTTTCATGGTTTTTAACTTCATTGGCAAGGTTTTCACTAGTACCATGCTTTACTTTTTTAACATTATTACACTGATGAGGGGACTGCTAAATATTTCTGATGAAATTTTGTTCTCTGATGTTGCTCCTTTTGTATTTGCATGGAAACCTTGCTTTGATGGATACATTTGCCATTCACAGGGTGCAAACACAGTCAGGTCCCTGCAGCTCATCAGATAAGTGAGCATCAGCTGAGATTCAGTTCTGTTCAATGTGCAGGTTATGAGTCTGTAACAGCTGAGTCATAATGAAAGTTATCTTAAAGACCTTTCATTATCTCACCTTTGCTAAGGACTTACATAAACAGAGATACAATGTGTGTTAACTTGTTAAACTCTGGCAACTTGATCATTGATCCTAGGAATGTAGCCATCTCTTATATACACCATGCTAGCAGGCAAAACTGGAAAAGCATAAAACTAATTGACTGATATAGGCTTACAGTGTCTCTGTACATGAGATTATACCCAGGTCATAATCAGTCTGTAGACTTACTCTACTGGAAATAGGGTTTGACTGCAGTGGTGCAGGTCTAAACATTGAGCAAGTCTCAGTGCTGTTGTTTTTCTTCCACTGTTCCAGGAAGCTGCCTGAGAGTCTGGAAAGCCCCTTAGCTGTTCAAATCTAAAAAGGCAGGGAGTCCAAGCAGAGGTAAAGACATATTTTTCAAAATAATTTTTAAAATCAAAGAAGTTATGGTTACACAGCAATGCAATAGCTAAGTTGACAAAGTCCCTTTTTAATTAGCATTTGCACTATATTTCCAGATACTTCTTTACATGTGACTTTATTCCAGGAGTTTTGCAGACTTGGAAGGCATATGAGCCGCAGTGTTTCTGTTCATGTTCTTTAGTGGCAGTCTAAATACCGACTGACCAAACTGATTCATCATCTCTCAAAATTCCAATCACAGTGTTATGGGATGTTCAGAAATTTCCCCTGCTTTGAGGAGCTCTGGAAGGGCGCATAGAATGAGGACCCAGAACAAACAGCAGATTTTAACTGGACATGGGAAATCATATTGCTATTTTCAATATCATTCTGCAACTACACACATGGACTTCCTCTTTTCAAGAGACTGATACACAGAACATGAACAATTCTTTTATTTGAGCACCCTCCCCTATAGTTGAGAAGGCTGCAGTATTGGTGGCAAAACTTCATAGGGAAAGGCAGGAGAAGTATTTTTTTTTCTGGAATCTTAGTGGGTGATTCTGCAACATAGAGGAAAAGAAGAAAAAGGATATGCCAAGCATAAGACAAGAAAAAGCAACTGACCAATCAAATAAAACCTCTTCAGACTTAGACATTTAAGTTGTAGCTGCCTAAATTCAGGCACATATCTTAGAGATAGCTTACTACTATTTTAGCAACAGAGATGTGATGCTCATTTTGTGAAGCAGTTAAAAAAAAAAAAAAAGCTATTCAGGTTTGAAGGTTCATTATATCCTGTTGCTGCTCATACATTCACATGTGCATCAGAACAACATTCAAATAACCATATCTTGAAAGGAATAAGTTTTGAGCAAGGGCCATTAAAGTTCATGGACTGATATGAAGGCCCTGTCCACTTAGTCCTACCCACACAAACTTTCTGTCTTCTGTCAGAATTTTTTTCCCATGACTTTCAATTCCCAAGTAAGTTTGACTTTATGTGCACCTATGAATAAAATACCAGACCAATATTATCTGCCTAGCATAGTTGATATAATTGCAGCTATGTTGATTTACACCAGAAACTGGGCCATTAAATTTATGAAAAATGTTAGGGAGGCAAAGGAATGTTAAAATAGCCAAAAGAAGTTATCTACCTTTTAAAAGTGAAAGGTATCTCTCTATTATTAATCTTCTTAACTTATTAAATTAAAATTGGTATTTCACATAGAAGGATCTTAGCAAGACAAAAAGATGTGTATTTGCCTTTACCTTAACTCTGCATTAATTTGTCATACTAGAAATCTTGTTTTATTTCATGGCATATGTTCTGGAGATCTGTAAGTTACGCAGCAATATTCAGTAAGAAGGAAAGATACTGCAGACCTGGTGTGTCTTTTTTTTTTCTTTTCTTTAGTTAGCTACCTTCACCTTTTCAACAAATTAGTGTCTTGGAATTTAACCTTCATCTCTAATCCATCTGAGGCTTCTTCTCATAACTCAGTTTCTGGAAGAACATTAGCGGATGCGAGTTTTCTCCCAGGGAGGGATATGCCATCCTTCTATTTTAAATCAAAAACTGTTTTTGCAAATTAACCAAAGGAGACTGGCTGTAAGTGCCCTGCAAAAATCCTTCAATATTCTCTCTGGATCTTTTTTTTCTGTTTGCTTTGAAGTAGGTAGAGTAGAAGTGGACTCAAAAGGGAAAAGAAATATCAAAAAGAACAGAACACATACAGGTTTCAGACTTTTCACTCTAAGCAGAAACAGACAACGGTCGTAGCCCATTCTTTGCTGAAATAATTATTTTGACCTTACAATAAAGTGATCTGGATATAGCTAGCAGCAAAATGAATTGATCAATACAATATCCAGAATGGTCTGAGTAACTTGTGGCAGTAATGAATAGTTACTCTATTGCACATGGATATATATTATCACCTGTCTATCAGACCCAACTGAATTTAAAGTTGTAATTTCTGACTGTACATCCAGATTAAGCCTACACAGACTGAATTTATGACCTGTGTTCAAAGTCTCAAACTTTTCTAAAAAATAAAAAAAAAGGAAAAAATTCTATGGGCAGGGAAAAAAAAAAAAGAAAAAAGTTACAGACAGGACTGATTTGACCACAATTAGAACAGCAGGCTGTGACAGACTAGGATGTGACCACCATGCTTGAACTATTCTCAAGACTTTTTCTACAAGTCACCATTGCTAAACCCTCATTGCCAAATAAGGCTATCTTTCATTGCATTTCACCAGGAAAGTGCATTGGGTATAAGTCACTTTTAGAAGAGCTGGAAAAGCTACAAAAATGGGAGATATAAGATGGTAGGAGGCCTGGTACAACCTTTCAGAGGAGAAAACATGAAACCATGTGAGAATCTTCAGACTAAAGAGTAGACAAATGTAAGGGCATTTATTTGTTCTTTCATAAAGAACAAATTTGCCAATTCATGAATGGTAAAGAAACTGAAATCGGGAAG
>VXBJ01001478.1:32167-43486 GCA_013400055.1 Nycticryphes semicollaris | reverse complement strand
AGACCCCAAGAAAAAAAAATGAAAAAAAATAAAAAAAAAAAAAAAAAAAACACAAAACAAACAAAAAAACCCCAAAACCAAAAAAACAACCAAACAAAAAAAAAAACCCAAACTACTTTCTCATTCGAGATATATTATTGTGAAACTCTTTGTAAGCATATCAAGGTACATCCAAAATCATAAATTTTATCTCAGAAATAGATTGGACAAGCTTATGGGTGTTAGAGCCTGTCATTGATTATGGTATAATGCATATCTTGAGGTTCATGAGGGCTCTACACATTGATAGTGGGAAATTACAAGAGCTTATCAAAAAACAGATCAGTCTGTATGTCTTTACTTCTTGTATTCATGCCCTAAGCATCTTATTCCTGGAGGGAAAGTTGAGCCAACTCTTTGGAAGCGGTACACACAGTAGAGCTGATAGTACTCTTTCGCTACTTGCACTGTTAATTAAATAGAGGACTGTATTCTGAAAGACAATCAGATAAGTCCACAGGCTGATCAATGTGACACTTCAAGCCAAGCCAAAAATATCTGAAAAACATATATTATAGATAAAAAATAAAAACAGTCAAATAAAAAGTCACAACTACCATAGGGAAACATATTAAAACAAATTGCATTGAATTTCTTGGTTGTTTAGTCCTGTTGACTACAATTTAGAGGAGATTCAGTATATGCTGTTGTGTAAAAATTATTTCTTCAATATATACAGAAAAAATAAGAACTTTGTTACTTTTAGTAACTATATGACACACACAACGGAAAAAAAAATCTCCCTTTTTTATCTATTTAAACACCATGCTGAATGTTAAATTAAGGCCTTTAGTTCAAAATAGGTGAATGTATCTCTTGAGGTTGAAGGCTGGTTTCATAACTTTGGAAACACTTGAACTCCTTTGTTGATGTTTTACAATGGAAATAAATCTTACTCAACTTCATTGCTTATTAGCACAAGCAGAAAATCTGGGGTTTTATCTGAAGCTACTGACAAGACTTTCAATTTTGATTGGATATACTCTTTCATATCATCTTAGCTATTCTGTAGTGATAGTTAATATAGATGAATAGGCTGATGACTAGATTAAAGTTTTAGACAGATAAAATACTGAAAAATAAGTACTGTAGATAATTTTTTTCAATTTGTTTGAATTCTCTACCTTTTATACCCTCCATCAAATATTTTAGTGATGATGATAATTGCAGTTATGCTAAATTTTAGGAGTGGAAATATATGAGACCAATACAGAAAAGTAAAGAACTAACTCCTTAATTAAACTGCAGAACTCCACAAAATTTAATAATTACTAAGGAAGGACTAACCACAGACCCAAGTGAAAGGTCCTGGGATTGAGTAAATATTTAACAAAACAAAAAACCCCAAACAAACAAATAAAAGCCTTTCATGAGAAACTTCTCACAGAGAAATGAGAAATTGTTTTGAATCCTGACTTTCAGCTAGTAGTGGCTAACTTTGTGAAAAGTGTTTTTCTAAGAACAGAATTAATTAGCAAAATTCTGATTATCACAGAGTCTTAAAAGAAAACTGCATCAGCTTTTCATAGGGAATATACATGAATTGTAATAGTGGTGTTAAAGGTAAAAAGAATAGTTACGTATAGAGGATATGAAACAGAGAAACCAAGAAAGGAGACACTTTGGAAAATTAGCCAGGTATTGAAGGTAGCTTCTTTTTGTATCAGTTTCACAGAAACCAGAAAATAACTTTCTTCCACACTGAAAATTTGTCACTCTATTCCTATTAAATAATTTCAGTTTTGAATGAAGACATGATTTGGATCATAATATGAAGTGGGTATGTTTTGTCCAGAAACTGAGACTAGAAAAATTATTTATTTTATCTTTATTTTATCACAACTTGCACTGACTGAAATACCAGTATTCCTTTCTGTTTCTAACTTACACGAAATGAAACTTGTTCTTTCTGACCTCTGTTAATTATAAAGGATATCCTCAAGACCAGTTCCAGTCTGCAGTACACCATGCTTTACGATGCTCCAAAATATTAGTAGCTGTTCTAGACCTGCACAAAATGCAATATAGTAATTTCTTTTTTAATATGTATACATATATAATGGATAGTGGGAATCTCAGATATGTTGAGTTGCAGCTTCCAAACAGTATTCAGTTCTAACTTCTAAACGTTGTTGTAACAAGAAAAACTAGACTTCATCTACAGTTTATTTCTGGTGGCTTGAAGTTGGCTGTCCTTCAGTTTCAATTTTCCCATGCACATTGAATTTTTTCTTCCTCTTGATAAGTAGTTAACAAATTGATGAAGGGAGAAAAGTGAGAGAAAATTAGTTTTCATTTCTTTAACCAACACTCTTCTACTTTGCACAAACTGCTGGTGGCCATGCTATGCAGAGTCTTGTAGCAGCTCCGATGGACAATAGGTTAATATTCAGAATTCTGCTCATTTATTGAGTATTGTTGTTTATCCTTTGTCTAATAATAATACAAATAGAACGGATGCTTATCATGATCACCGTAGAGGAAATAAAAAAAAAAAAAGAGAGAGAAAATAGGAAAGTAATTTGACAGAATCATAGAATCTTCACGGTTGGAAAGGACCTCTGAGATCATTGAGTTCAACCATACACACCAAAACCCTCTACAATCTCAGCCACTAGAGCATGCCCTCAAGTGCCACATCTACGCGTTTCTTAAATACCTCAAAGGATGGTGACTCCACCATCTCCATGGGCAGGCTGTTCTAGTGCCTGACCATTCTTTCAGTAAAGTCATTCTTCTTAACATCTAAGCTGAACCTCCCCTGATGCAACCTCAGAACATTTCCTCTGGTCCCGTCATGATTACCTTGGGAGAAGAGGCCAACACCCACTTCTCTACAACCTCCATTCAGGTAGTTGTAGAGAGCAATGAGGTCTCCCCTCAGCCTCCTCTTCTCCAAACTAAACGTGCCCAGATGTTAAATCTGTTCTTATTTATCTTTGCCTGGGTAAATTTTCCAATTCCAAATTTGCACTGTGCTTCTAGTTACATAGAAAATCGATCAGGAAAAAAAAAAAAAAAAAAAAAANAAAAAAAAAAGGAAAATAATTCATCATTAAGAAGTATATATAGGTAGCCTAAGAATACAGGATTGTGTTTCAGTTGGCTCAATTTATAGTTGGTGGGATTACATACACATGTTCCAGGTCCAAGGGATCAATATACATAAACTGTGTTTGAGTGTATCTGTATCTTACCTAGAGTCCTGGCCAGGTGTTGGTAATAGATTACTCAAGTACTCATATGCTCAAATGAGCACACAGAAATACAAGATGTTCTACAAAACCCAGATACTGTTCACCATATTTCTGATAATGTTTATAAATCAGCTCTTTACAAACTTACATTAATTCAAAAGTCACTTGTGACACTAGTTTTTTTTTCCAATCACAGCAGAAACCATACAGAAATGGCATCCTGTATGATGTGCATCTCCCACATGACAACCTGGTGTCTAAATTGGAGAGGCGTAGATTTGATGGATGGACCACTCAGTGCATAAGGAACTAATTGGACAGTCAAAGTTGTAGTCAATGGCTTGATGTCTGAGTGGAAACCAGTAATGAGTGTTGTTCCTCAGGGGCTGGTACTGGGACCAGTGCTGTTTAACATCTTTGTCAGCAACAAGGACTGTGGGATGGAGTGCATCCTCAGCAAGTTCGTTGACAATGCCCAGCTGCGTGACACTTTCAATATGTTGGAGGGAAGGGATATCATCTAGAGGGACGTGGACAGGCTTTAGAGATGGCTTGTGAGAACCTCATGAAATTCAACAAGGGCAAGCATAAGGTGTAAGATCTTGCACCTGGGTCAAAGCAATCCCCAGCACAAATCCAGGCTGGTTGGAGAACGGATTGAGATCAGCCTTAAGGAGAAGGACTTGGGGTTGTTTGTAGATGACATGATCTGGCAGCGTGTACTTGCAGCCCAGAAAGCCAACCACATCCTGGGCTGCATTAGTAAAATTGTGGCCAGCAGGTAGAGGCACATGATTGTCCGCCTCTGGTAAGACCTCACCTGGAGTACTGCATCCAGCATTAGAGTCTTAAGCAGTAGAAAGACATGGACCTGCTGGAAAGGGGAACAAAGAAGGGCCACGAAGAGGATCGGAGGGCCACGAAGAGGATCAGAGGGCTGGAGCACCTCTCCTGTGAAGAAAGGCTGAGAGAGCTGGGGCTGTTCAGCCTGGAGAAGGGAAGGCTGCAGGGAGACCTTAGAGCAGCCTTCCAGTGTCTGAAGGGGACCTACAGGAAAGCAANCCTCAAGGTCCCTTCCAACTCTAACCATTCTATGATTCAATGAGCAAAATTAGACAGAATTCTAATAAGGAGTGCTATATCTTTCTTCCTTGGAAGGAAACTCCTGTAACAGCATATGAAAATAAATTACAGCAGTTCCTCTGGCCACAAAACTTCACAGACCAAGACTTATGGTCACCCTGTGGGAAGATCCTGTCTCAAAGACAGACCAAGCCAACAGTATTTCACTATGTTGACCTAATTTTAGGAGAAGCTTAACTTTCATATACATTGCCCAAAACAGGATAAGTTGTTACATTTCATGTTTAATATATAATTAAAGATGCGTTCAGGGCACAAAACTACAAATCCTTCCGGTACTACTACATTCTTTCGAGTGTCATTCAAACCCATCCCTGAAATATGTGTTTTATGGTGGTTTTGTTCTGTGCAAGCATATTGTACGTCAATTTTATTTTGTTATCGCACTACAACCTGTACTGACTGTAAAGTCACAGATGCTTGTCTAACCATATCAAAACTTTTTATTGTTCAGATTATTACTACTTTGCTGGCTTTTTAAATTTCTCCCCACTATCTAAGCCTCCTTTTTTATATAAACTCTGCCATTTTATTGTATATTACAGAAATCTTTCTCTAATATAATGTCATTCTTTTTTTTTCAATTTAACTGTTGTGGCTAATTATACAGCAGATCCAAATCTGCATGAATTTTGCAGGCTGCTGCATGCTTTTCCAGTTCTTTAATTTTGTATTATCAGGCAAATTACTCTAGTGTTGATTCTTAGTCCCTTTCCCCTCTGCCTTGGCCTCATATGCAGATTACAATCAGCCATGGTACATCCACTGGGTCATTCGGTAAATTCTTCTCTAAAGACATTTCTTTATACTTGGTGACTTTCCCTTTAAGTCTTCCTTCAATGTCCACTGTGCCCCATGCTACATATATCACTAAGAACAACTCAACTTCTTGCACTAGCCACCATGCAAGTCTCTGCACATTCAGCAGCTTTAGAGTTACACAGCAGTCTAAACTGTGGAGACTGGATCTGCTCAGTGTAATTTCAGTACTGCCATGCCTCTGAATCACTCAACATCTGAATGAGAGCCATATTATTCTCTGTCCTTACAGTTCTATATATCTATATCAGGAGAGATAGATTTGTTGGTAGCATGCAAACTTGCTGATCCACAAGACAACAGAAAAGCTCTTTATGTTTTTGACAAGTGATTCCACCTCTCTATAAACTCAGGCAAATATCACAAGTTATAACTACTTTACATTTCTGTAGAAAAACAAACAAACAGGCAACAAAACCTTGACAATTCTGTGGTATTAGTATACCTCAAAAAACATATGATCTCTCTCCTACACTCTCCCTCTGTCATTATGACTTGGTTCATAACTTCAAGTTCTTAAAAACAGTATGTAGCAGGAAAAAAGCAACAGCACCATGAACAATTTGAGCATTACATAAAGCTTTCTTTAAGGTCTCTTCCTTTCACCATTACTGAGGTTTGATCTTTATGTCTGGTAGACTTGATCTTTTATAATCAAGAGTTCTCATTGGAGTTCCAGCAAACAGCAAAGCACATCCTAACAGCTATTCCACTCACTGTTCAGACTGCCCTAGCTTTGATAGTATATTTAAGTCAAACTAGGTATGTTGTCTTTCAGGTTCTTGGAAACATGACTCTCAGATCTAGTGATGCTCTGAGAGCTGTTCATGCACATGTGATGAGTTTCCAGTCATCCTGTTAATTATCATAACAACAGCTGATTCTTAGACAGATGTACCTATCCAGCAGCACCAGGGCAAGACCTGCAATTAAAACTCGGTTAAAAAGCTGAATGCTCATTTTTATTTGTTTCTCTGAGGGAAATTATTGAATAAATAAATTGTAGCTTCTCAATCAATGTGAGCATCTATTATGCTTGAAGGCAGACCAGTTGCTTCCAGCGAATAAATTTTGGACCCACTCAGAGCTCAAATTACTGTAAACAAAAAAAAAAAAAAAATCATGCTGGCATTTTACAGCTAATTCTGTGCTTGCCTATATAAAGTTTACAAAGGTTGAAATAAACCCAGTGTACAAATTTAAAATGAGTCATGCAGTGGTTCATTTTTCTTCCAACCCAAAATATATTATTGTCAAGGAAGCCAAATGTTTTTTGATGTGCACATGTTATGCAAAGCCCTACAGGTTCTAACTGCATCACAGTGAGGAAAATAAGAAGCATGTTATTCCCCCCATGAAGTCATGAAGTCCTTACTGAAAGAAAATTGTCCAAAGTGCATATAATTAATGTGAAAGCATAGTTTATATTGCTGTTAAACATATCAAGCTCTATTAAAACTGATGTTAGTTTCCCAAAGTTAATGGAAAGAGCAACTCACAGTGCCATTCTTGAAAGAAGGGGAAAAATAAAATAAACAAAGGAAAACATGTATTTAGGCAGGGTCTTTCCAGATCCACCTTGTCTCGGGGTGGCATCAGACTTGTGAGACACTGCGGGCAGCATTCCCCAGCACAAGGTAGTGCAGTGGAGGTGTTTTCCGAGGCTGGGTTGTGTTCCACCAGTGTTACTGCTTAGTTAGACTTCACTGTGTTTTGGTTTTGTCATAGATGAAAGAAAGACAAAAACACCTAGTGCTGAGCAAATCTTGTTTGCTGTTGAGCTCATTGCTCGAGGCTCCTTTGTATTCAATGGAGGAAAACAGGCACTCTTGGGAGATGATTTGCTAACTTTGCATTAGGTGCCTGAAACTAATCAAATGAGTTATGCCATAAGCATGCTACTTATTTCCATTACTATCTTTGGATATGAGCTGGGATGTCCATTAACAGGGTGATGTCTGTCTTATCCTCTTGAGTGTAGCATCTACTCTGGGCTAAAATAGTTTGAAGAGGCATCACTGGGCCAAGTCTCCACCTGGGGCAAGCTGGAATGATCACGTACTTCATGGATACCACTGGTTTTTTAACAGAGAATATGTCCCTTTTTTTCTCAAAGTCACTGTCTTTACTTATTCACTTCAATTTTTACAGTAGAGATAGTTTTAAATATAAAGCCATCCAGATGGACCTGGACAGGCTGGAGAAGTGGGCTCGTGCAAACCTCGTGAATTTCAAACGAGCCAAGTGCAGGATCCTAAATGTGGCATATGGCAACCCCAAGCACAAATACAAGTTGGGCGGAGAATCACTGAAAAGCAGCCCTGAGGAGAAGAACTTGGGGAGCAGTGGTGGATGAGAAGCTCAACATGAGCTAGCAGTGTGCACTGGCAGCTCAGAAAGCCAACCACATTCTGAGCTGCATCAAAAAAAAGCATGGCCAGCAGGTAATGGGAGGTGATTCTACCCCTTTACTGGGCGCTCATGAGACCCCACTTGAAGTACTGCATCCAGCTTGTGTGGAATCACGTGAAAAGAGCACGCGGAGAGTGAGAGCAGCATTCTTTAAACTGAACTAGACTGAGATGGAGAGGGGGCTTCCTGGAGACAGAGAAGCCAAGGGAGAACGGAGATGGTTGAAATGAGTTGGGAATTTCATGAGGGAGCTGTGAGGCTGACATGGCTGGACAGACCAGGCGAGCCGTGGCAAATTTACAAACAGCCATGCTGCAAGCTTTCCTCAGACCATGAAGAGAGCGACCGCAGCAGCGGTGAGCTGATCGAGCTTTGGAGTCCTCAACACAGGAAGGACATGTACCTGTTTGAATGGGAGCAGAGGAGGGCCACAAAGAGGATCAGAGAGCTGGGGCTGTTCAGCCTGGAGAAGGGAAGGCTGCAGGGAGACCTTAGAGCAGCCTTCCAGTGTCTGAAGGGGACCTACAGGAAAGCAAGAGAGAGACTTTTTACAGGGGCCTGTAGTGAGAGCATGAGGGGTTATGGCTTCAAACTAGAGGACAGTGTATTTAGCTTAGATAACAGGAAGAAATTGTTTACTGTGAGAGTGGTCAGACACTGGAACAGCTTTTGTAGAGAAGTTTTAGATGTCCGTTGTGGAGGTGTTCAAGACCAGGCTGGATGGGGCTTTGAGCAACCTGATCTAATGGGAGGAGGTGTCCCTGCCCATGGCAGTGGGGTTGGAATTTGATGATCTTTAAGGTCCCTTCCAACTCTAACTATTCTATGACTGTATCTCCGAAGGTCTGGCTTCTCTGATCTGCAAGCAGATATGGGAGAGGCTTGACCTGTAGCTCTCTTTTTGGACATTTGAGTTTCTTCTTTCTCCATATTTGCCAGATTGATTCTCTATGGCACTGATAATGATGTTGACCACCTTAGCAGCACAAAACCACTTTATTCTTTGCCACATCTGTTTTGAATACTAAACGCCAACACTATGCATGTTTTCAAGGGTGTGTGGGAAAGTCCTTCTCAGAGCACTGAGTACTGAGACATTGTCCCAGTTCTTGAGCACAGAGAAGTAAGGAGCCCAGAAAGTACCAGAAAGTACTTAAAGACACTTCCCCTTACTTCATCTACTTGTCCTCATCCTTTACCCTCCACAAGACATTTGTTTTATGCCTCTACCAGAGACAAGAGACTGAGCTGGGATGACCTGTAATCTGATTTATTTTAATTATCCTGATGTTCATAAGTATTCACATCACAGGTTGTGTTTGTGTGTAAGCACTCACAAACATGACTATTGTCTCTGTGGTCCAGAGAGAATGTCTACAGACATTTTGAGCAGCTTTGTGTTTTTAAAAACATTATAATTCTGGAAACATACAGAGTATCCATGCCTATCTGCATTTTGACATTGCAGAAATATTAAACAAATAATTTGGTTGTTCTTACAAGAATCATCTGTATGCTATCAACTTCAAATCTTAATCAGAAGATTAAGCTCAGTTATCCTGATGTAAAATTGGTATAATTCCATTTCACCAGGTTCTCCTCTCAATTGCACTGGTTCAAAGCTGGTGGGTGAGTTGGACTATTTTACCACCACAGTTTTGTATTACAGAATTAAACTAACTGTGAATAAATACAGACAGTATCTTGGTTAATATTCAGTCAAAAAGAATGTGTCTTTTTGATGAAATTTAAAACAGTGTTTCTGCATGGCAGAAATATGTTCAGGGGTGGTACAGGCTTAGGGATTCACAAACTTAGACAGAATGGGGGAGGGAGAAGAAGGAAGAAAAAAATCAGGTTCAGGGGTTATTGCCAGTTACAGGCATTCGATGGAAAAATAATACCTAAACACTCCTTTAAGCTGGCATTTTCACTACCAGTATCTCTAGTGGATCATCAATGCCCCTGGATTAAGAGGTCTAAATTTGCTTTTGTACACAATCTGGAGAAGAAAATGATCCTCTCTTACACTGAAGGTCCAAGACTCAGAACTTGGGATGATATGCATCCATGAAGATTCATTTAAATCAACAATGCTTCTCTGGCCAGCTCCAAGCAAGATTTCTTTCAGCGGTGGTAAAAATTAGATTAATCTTAATGTTCATTTTAAATAGCAAATTTCAAATAATTCTATGGGAAAATGTTTCACCAGAATGTCAGGTAACTGGACTTATGAAGGGGACTTTAGTGTGCTTGGAGTAACAGACAACTAGAATTACTGGACACTTAGGTGCCCATTCAATGTCCTGTTTCTTCAGAAATGAAACATAAGAACATATATAATGAGATTTGTGGAAAATACTTACCCGTATTTCTATGACTATTCCCTTTTCTCTCTGAAAAAGAAAAAAACTATGTGTTTCAGCAACAAAATAAGTTGTATGTGAGAAATACAAAGGAAGATTTACCCCAGATTCTTTCTCCCATCTAACCTCCTAGTCTTTGCTTTCCTCCATCTCCAGAGTGTTATTTCAGTTTCTCCTGATTTCCATCTCCCTCCTCTCCTCTGCTGATGTTATTTTAAAAAGTATCGACAAGGTTCTCCATACAGCATTTTTTTTTTTTTTTATAAAGTAGAAGTTTGTAAATACAGTACTTTTTCTGAGAAAAATTAAGTATTTTCTTACTAACTCAAAGCAATTCTTTGAACTGAAAATAATACCTTGGTGTCAGAAATCATAGGATTAAAGTTCATTGTGGAACATGCCAAAGTATTCAGACTGTTCCAAAAACAGTTATTGGGAAAATGACCCTTCTTTGGACATATAAAAGAAGACAATATCCTCCTATTTTAATCCACATTTTCTCCTTTTCTCCTGTCATGTTCATTCAGATATGGATCTGCCTTTGATTGCAAGATCTTTGGAACAGCTTCTATCAAGCAGAAGTGCAACAAACACGTTTTTTGATTACGTTTTCCAAGAGCCTTGGGCTTTTTATGGGAGTTTGGCTTGATGCATACCATCTTAAGATTGCTTTTTATTTACTGTAGTTATTCTGTATCTTGGACTGCATTGTCGAAGGAGAGAAGTTGTGGTGCACATATCATGTAATAGAATTAGTGGTAAATTACAGAATAGTAGACTTCACTTATATGTAACAGGAGTGGGGTCATTGTGGTGACTTGACTTCTTCCCGGTGTTTATTTGTTTGGGTTTTTCTGCTTCTTGAAACACTCTGGGGAACTTGCCTTTCACTAGCACTGGGTAATGGCCAATTCTGGAGAAATAAAACCCAGGTGGGGAGATATTTCATATTGATTCTACTTGGAACTGAGACCTAAAACATATTCTTGCATATAGTTGCTATGAAACACTGCAAAAATCCACTGGTTTAGAAACATTTCAATAATGAGTAATAGTAAATTACTTCACCAAACCTGAGTCTGAGCTATCCGTAACTTGCCGGTTAATTCGTAGAGAAAACAAGGAATTTTTACTTTGAGATTATCTAGACCTATATAAATTGTGTATTATTGGATTATAATTATACATATGATAATTGATGGAAATGTACTTTGTAAGATCTGATTTTCGTTTTGCCCAGAATCTTCCATCCAGCACTACCCATAGACAGATGACTAAGGTTTTCATTATAATGCCTTTGACCCTGTGGACTTAACTATGACTAACTATTTAATTAAGCATGA
>VXBJ01001478.1:0-18887 GCA_013400055.1 Nycticryphes semicollaris | reverse complement strand
CTGGTCAAGGTTTAAACAAGACATTTGGTCTCCAGCATAGACAGGAACCCACAATTATGTTGTTCCCAGCTGTCCCCTCTCCTCAGTTATGTCTCTTCTGCTGTAATGTATAGCTGGTTTATGCTCTAAGCTAAACAGTAAACTCTCCCATATGAAATGTGATCTTTCAGTGAAGTAAAGCACCTTTGTAATGACGAAATTGTAATAAGGAGGAAATTGGACTACATGAGACTGCAGAGTCAAAACAAAAAAAAAAAAAAAGAAAAAAAAAAAACATTTTTCTGTGCGTATATTTTAAAAAAATGTGTCTGGTTTATTTTTTGAAAAGTATTTTCCATATAACATTTAATGCCCCTTAAATATTTTTATTTTCATCAAACCACAACTAAAGAGATCAAAGAAACTAATCAAAATAAAGTGAATTTTTTTCAGTTTATGTTTTCTGGAAGTACTCTCTCTTGTTTGATTTTACTTTTTTTTTTTTTTTTTCCCCAAATCTTCCTTCTTCTTCCCTTCCTTAAAGGGGGAAAGTGAAGCAGAATATGTAAATTCTAAATGTCTTAATTATTTCTTTTTAATGAAAAATACTTTTGCTGTAAAAACCAAGATCCCAAATTTCTGTTAATATTATTTATCAGTCAGGACAGAGCCCAAATTGCTTCTCAGGTCCTGATGGCAAGCTGCTATCATTTGCTTTTCTGACAATGATACAGCAATTATATCCTTCAAAGGAAGAATTGCTAAGAACTTTCAGTGTCATTGGCAGAATTTTGTGGTTTTCATTGTTTGCAAAGAATAAAAAAGGAACTCAAAGACTGGGTTCCCAGCACCCAGAGGGAAAAATCTCAGTTGCTATAAATGGTTCCCTGGAGAAGCTCAACTCAGTGCTCTCACAAAGCAGGATATTTGCAGGCTATTATTTCCATTAAACACCAAAGTAACTGCCTGTAAACTTGTTCTGTTATTTGTTTTTACTGGCCTGTAAAAGCATAAAATATAAATACATAAATAAATATTTATAATGCATGGCTAACTGTGCTAACACATGCCATAAGCCATGCCAGGAAAAAGGAAATAATTCAAGCTTCGTAGCTGAACGATGTCACTTGGTTTGATTTGTAATAAAAAACTTCACTAATCGTTATGCAGCTTATTACTATATATTATTTTGTATTACAATTTTACTCAGCCCTTTTTCATTGTCCTAGCCACAATCTTTAAGGACTAGATTCATGCCATCCTAATTTAGGCAGTTAACTAAAGCACCTAAACTAGGCTTTCTCTGCTGTCATTACCAGTCATTTAAAAAAAAACAGAGAGACAACTATGCTCCCACACCTCAGCCATATTTGAACCTCAGTCAGATCTACAGCTAAAGTCATACTGTTTAGATGGACAAGATGGTCAAAGTAAGTCAAACACAGACATGGTCAGCATGAAAGTAAAACAGGAACCACCCTCTTGTCATGATAACACCAGAGTTAATCCCCTGTTCAATTATACAAAAATCCAACTGGTTTGAATAGATCACGTAGATCAAGAAGATCAATGCAAACAGTTCTGTTTACCATTATGAGTGTGAGTTTTTTCTCTTATCTTATGCATGACTTAAGTTGTGTCTAGTTGTGTCTAGTTGTCATAACTAGACAACATGTTATTATGATGAAAGTAACTTTAATAAAATGAATGTTTTCTATGTAAACAAATGAAACTTTACAATTTTAACCCCTCATTTGAATCTACCTGGACCCTCCTAAAAGAAAGACTTCTACTTTTCTTGAATCTTTCATTTCTCCAGCAACTCAATTTCAGATTTCATCCTCTGTGTAGAGACTCTCCTTCAAATGTGAAGTCTTTTGCATAAAAAATTGCACAATCTTGCTAAGGAAATGCCCAGCCAAGAGAAACCCAAAATAACATCCCATGCTGCTCTTAAGGGGTAACACGCTGGGCTCCAATAAGCAGGAAATGCCAGCTCAAGAAATGTGATATTGAGCTTGCCATTTTGAGAGGACTATCTCAGGAGATCACCTAAGGGCATTCTGCGGACTAACATTTGCAAAGCCATGGTTCAGAGGAATGCTCAAAGGAAAGCAATTACTAAAGCATCAAGCTCTGATGCCAACTCATTGTATGACCTCCAGTAACTTCTCCACTGTTGAGTTTATTTCATGTCTTCTCTCTTCCCTTCTTAATACCCCAAGGCTCAGTTTGCAGAATACAGCTTCTCTTATATCTGTAGTCAAGGAGTGGGCAAGATATCAGTAGGCATTTCTTCTTCCTTTAGACATTTCAGACAGAACCTGACTCTAGCACTACATTGTGATCAGTACGGCTGACACTCACTACAATTTAGCCTCTATTAGTGGTGATGTTTGAAAGAGGTGGATATACAATTTTCCTTCAGGGGTATTTGCAATGATTCATTCGTTCATATGTGTGGCATGTTCGGTAATATTGCCTGTGTACTTTTATTGTTGCTTCCACAAGAAAACATCAACTGAAGTATCTGATTAAAATTTGAGAAGACAGACATAAATAAACAAAATAGTAAAGTCTCATTAATCTGGACACTTGTTTCTTGCTTTAATTTTAGAGCATTTCTTGACATTGTGTAATGTCATTGCAATTAACACAAGCAAGCTTTGAAAATTTTTGGTTTTTTTTTTGGTTTTTTTTTTTTTGTTTTTTTTTTTTTTTTTGGTTTTTTTTTTTTTTTTTTGTTTTTTTTTTTTTTTTTTTTTTTTTCCCACTGCTGCTTACTTCAGAATATTTTACTTTGTCCCATATATAGCAAGCTTCTCCCACTATTATTCCACACAACTTGCAGAGGCACCCATGGCGATTAGGTCATTTTTTCCACAGCTTTTCCAGTACTTACTCACAAACTGATAATTGCTACCAAATAGATGCACTGTAGTGCTGGGCTGTCATTTGTTTGTACTTCTCTTCAGCTTATAGCCCTGTGGTCCTCTCTCGGGCTCTGTCTACATGCCAGTATGCTGTAATGATAAATAACATTATCGACCTGTAGGTATGCATAAAACATTAGATGGATCGTATGTTTTCTGGACCACTCAACTTTCACGAACTGCATTTCAAGTTCCTCTGATCAGATGCCTTAGGTCTGACACCATTGGTTTAGAGTAGATAGGTAAGTGCAAGGGACAGAAGTAATGCAGCAAAAAAAAATATTCTCCCTTGTTTCAACACATTATAAACTGAACAGTTATTTCAATTAATTTCTTAGCAGCTAGAAAGTTGAATTTAAAATTTGTCTTTTAAAAAACACAATTGATTTTGACCAGTTTGAAATGTAAATGTCTTCTTTTTGACTGCTCGTTTCATTAGAAAGAGGTATGGTCAGAGCATTTAAGTTTAAAAATGGAAGGGGCTAATTTTAAATCTTTTTAACTTGCATAAATATATGTACTTGTGATGGCTTAACCCTAGTAATTAAACACCACACAGCTGTTCACTAACTCCCCTATGGCAGGATGAGGAACAGAAATGCGAGAAAACTTGTGCATTGAGACAAAAGCACTTTAACAGGTAAACCAAAAGCCACATGTGGAAACAAAGCAAAATAAGGAATTCATTCACTGTTTCCCATTGTCAGGCAGGCTTTCAGGCATCTCCAGGAAAGCAGGGCTCCATCACATGTAATGGTTACCTGGGCAAGACAAATGCCGTAACTTTGAATATCCTCTCCTTCCTTCTTCTTCCCCCACCTTTGTGTGCTGAATGTGATATCATATGGTATGGAATATCCCTTTGATCAGTTGGGGCCAACTGTCCCAACTGTGTCCCCTCCCAATTCCTTATGCACTCCCAGCGTACTTGCTTGTGTGAGGAGCAGAAAAGGCCTTGACTCTATATAAGAATTGTTCAGCAATAGCTAAAACATCCCTGTATTATCACCAGTGTTGCCAGCACAAACCCAAAACATAGCCCCATACTAGCTATCATGAAAAAAATTATCTCAGCCGAAATCAGCTCAGTACATTTTAAAGGATCAAAGGCTTTGGTTTTGTTTTTAAAAATGCATAAATGATTTAGGATCCTAAATTGAATTTTCAGTGGTAGACTAGTAATTGGAAGACTAAATACCTTGTATTACAATTAAAATAAGACTTTTAAGCATGAAAGGCACAAATGGCAATTACATTGACTCCAAAGACCTTATAACTTCTTCACACCTAAAATGTGTTTCTTTTTTATCTTAGGCTGTGTGCATGTATATATTTGTGTGTGTGTATTTAAATTTTATATGTAAGGGTGTGTGTGCGTGTATAAATTTATTCTATGGAAAAAATGTTTCTCATTTCTCATGTTTTTGAGAGAAACAAAATGCTAAGTTATGCTTTACTTATCACTTCTTTTTTTAGAAAAGATGGAAAATGCAGTATAGAAAGAATATTAAATTTATTTTTGTGCAGTTGCATGTTAGATTAATTCCTCTCATGCCCAGCACAAAAATCATTCAAAATTTAATGATTCAGGATCAGGCTCTTATTTCTTCCCAGAATGCTGCTACTGACGCTAATGAAATAAGAGGAAATAAAATAATAAAATGAAATAAAATAGGTGACAATTCTTTGATGAAATAACTGCCAAACAAGCAGAATAATTTATGTTAGAGAGTGGGAGGTCATCTGACCCTACCCTTCACTCACAGCAGGACCTTAACACAATATGAGTTCAGTATAACATGAGGTCAGTAACATAAATTTGTATTAATTCCTTTTGAAAAATAAATTAGATGGGTCTAAGAGAAAAATCTGGGCAGAGAAAGTCTTACATTTCCATACACAGATAGCTGAGCTTGATGCTGAACTAACATAATAAACATTCAAAAAAAACCCAAAAAACTTATTCGTCTAGCTTTCTACCTTAGACCTAAACTATTAGACTGAAATTTTATAGTCAATTCCCATGGCAAAAATATTGTTAAGAGATAATTAGGGTGGAGACCAGACACACAATTTCTTATTTAAAGCTTCAACACCAACCCCAGCAATACCTTCCTTGGGTATGAATTGAAAAGGTTTTGTTCAATATAAATTCATTAAGGAACTCACATTTAGCTACTTTTTCTTTGGAGATGTGTTCCCTGCCTCTCATGCAGTAAAGGAATTAAACGTTACAGTTTTACAACTCTGGAAGTATTTTGTGGGGAATCAAAGGAATTTTTTTCATGTTTTGTTTCCCCGGAACCAGGAAAGTTGTGCTACTGTTGAATTTGGAATTCATTCAGATACTATTCCCCTCTGTAGTCTCCTTGCTAATCAAAAATACTATATGACTCCTTTTCAATTGAGGAAATCATAGTATTTTTATATATGTGTATATATATATATATATATATGTATATATATATATATTCAAGCCTAAATGAATGAAGAGACTTATGTCTCATATTAGTAAATTAGGTAAATAGGAACAAATGTTTTTTAGCTATGTTGTTTTCTTTCTCTTCTTCTCACTCTTTTACTGCCAAAGCCCCAGTTGAGTATGAATGCAGAATATCAGCCCATCTTCTAATATATGCAGCATAATCTTCTTAAAATGAGTTTTCACTTCAAGGAACAGAAGGGCTTAGAGATGAGCAGCATGGCTTTTTTGTATATGGCATCTCATTATACTTAGTACCATTTTTTTTCTTCTTAGAACAATTGAATATCATTATTGAAGGAAAATTCTCCCTATATATTAATAGTTTTTTGTTTTGTTTCATTTTCAGAGTGGAAGGAGAGGGGAGGAGAGGAGCATGGGAAAGAAAGTAAGAGGCAAAGTAAGGTATTTCATTCATTCATGAGGAAGGGGAAGATGGTTTCGTATTTCACATTCGTTCCCCCCAACATAATATTTGCCCATTACTGGGCCTCTCACCCCAATTAATTTTATTTAAACATTAACCGTGTCCATTAAATTAAATGGGTATAGTCATGAATTCAAGGTGTGAAAATAGTGAAGTAAAAATATTTTGCAGTATTTTTTTTTTTTAAGGGAATTGTCCTCAAATGCACAGTCATTTGAAGAGCTGAGAAAATCCTCAGTGTGTTTGAGTATAGATTTAATTCATCATGGCATCTTGGCCAAACTCAAACACAGCATCAATTTAAAATCTAACATCTTCCCTTGGGAAACCTCAGCTGAGTTCTTTGCTGATTAAAGCCAATGAAGCTGGACCAGCAGACAATATGCCCAAATATCTATTTGCATGGATAGTTTGTACTACATTAATGCCTAGTGGAAACTCAGTGATTTAACATGTTTCTTACATGTTTTATTAATTCTTTTAAGTTTGTTGAAGAAAGTAGGAACTGCACTCATGTTCAGTGTGTTATCTTTTGATTACCACCACTATAAACGTAAGGTATTGATACTGGTGGGGCAATAATTAATTCTTTCATCCTCTCCAATACAGTGTCATAATTTATATCATGAGTTCTCCAGCACATTGTCCCTCAATTAACTTGAGCTATACCTAAGTGAGATAGAAGGAATAAGGAACTGGAGATAAGATGGAATGCTTAGGAAAAAGCTAATTCTCAAGAAAAAAGTGTAAATTTGGGTTACAAACTATCACTATAAGAATGGCTACACAGATTGTCTCATTTTCTGTTGTGTCTCTGATAAAGACGTCATTAAGACACAATACTGAAAGATTTTAGCACCAGCATTTTTAAAATATAAGATGACACTGGAAAGAATGGGAACCCTTCCACATTTGTAGAGATCAGCACAGAAAGATCTCCTTAGCAACAGAGATTTAGCTGGTGAAATACTCTAGTTTTGTGCTTAATCCCTTCAACCCAATACATAGCTTTCCTGTACTTTGGAGATCTGCAAACTGTGTGAGACCTACTGCCATAAACCACCACCAGATGCTAGGTTATGCTAGATTCCAGTTCAGCCTGTCTTGATTCACATGGGCAACTAGCCAAAAGTGGCCTCTGCTGAGCCTGAACGGATGAACTCACTGGTCTTGGAACACGCCTTACAATCAGCTAGCACACTCTCAGATGGTAATAGAAGCCATCATTGAACTAACCAGTTTATGTTTAGTTGCTGTTTTTCCCCAGACACAACTGCTTGTGTTCATCCTTCCAAAAGGTACATGCTAAAAAGTTTGTTAAGAGAAAACCCATTTATCTAAGCAGCTTCCTAGAGAACGTCCCCTGCAGGGAATGATTCTTTAGTCTTAGTTTTGATTCATCATTGAAAAATGTGTAAAATCACCAGTGATTATAAAGATATTATGCTTCTTTTATAGAAGTTAGGTTCAAGTCACAGCTTAAAACAAATTAAGAGACTGTGTAAGTGCCTATATGTGAGATGAAGTTTTCAATGGAGCTCTAAATTGTACATTCGCTGAAGCTTGCTTCAGCTTTTAAAACACAGTGCATAGAAACAACCATGATGTCTTAAGGCACCTTTATCTGGTCTCAATAAATGGTGTGGAAAACCAAGGGTGTCCCATAGTCCCACATCATATTTCCAGTCCTACATGGACAGGTCTGATCCTCTAACACATCTTGAATGCTACTAGTGAAACAGAATTGATACCTTTATTGACGGGACCTTCCAGCAACTGCAACAAAAGCTTAGAAACCTACTTTCAATGTAGACAAATGAGCTTGAATGTCTTAGTCTGTAAACTCAATCTCACTCTGAAGAACAAGTGTTTGGTTTTTTGGTTTTGTTTTTTTTTTTTGTTGTTTTGTTTTTTCCCAATGGAAGATAAAACTTATATGAGAATTATATTCTAATTTTCTCCTCCTAATTCTTGCACTATTTACAAGGCCAGATCAACAATGCTCAAGTTTTCCATTCCTTCATCTAATGTGCTAAATTAAATAAAGATCATCAGAAACAAACTGCAGTGCCGCAGTCATGGATTATTGTATCTGATTTAATCCGGCTCACTGTGGGAACCCATTTCCATCGCATGCCATTCAATGGGGCATGCCCCATTATTTGTTACATGTGACAGAAAGGAGAAGCTCAACTTCTCCTTCACTGAGGAGTGGGAGAAGGCTGCAGAGGTTGATTTCTGCAGTATATGTTGAAAAAGATAATGTTTTAAAACTATCGCTCTACCTCCAATAATTCTCTGCTTGCAGCAGAAAGGAGGAAATTACACTCAGGAGCTGACAGTTGGATTGCANAATAAATAATACAGTAGTTGGAGAATGTATCTCATTTGCCAGTAAAAATAAGCTGCATGAAAATAAGAGATGGAAAATAAAAAAAAAGAAGCGTGGAAAAAAAAAAAAGACAATATGAAATTATCTCTTTTTTTTATGTATTCCCCTTTGGAGAAATTCTAGGGCTAAGAGAGCTAACTACTTGTATGTGATTAATTTAGAGAACCGATTACTAAAAATTAGTGTTTGGCAGGTTTCGTAAGAGGCTACAAGAGTAGCAAATTACATGGAGGCAGAAGGAGAACTAGAAGGAGCAATGAAGGGAGTGAGGAGCACAGTGATTTGTACATGTAGCTTGTATAAAATCTTCCTGGACTTATTTCACTAGTTGCTTTATACAGTAAAGAATCACAGCTTAAAAATACTGGCCTGGAATAACGATAACAAAAAGATTCATACATCTGGAAAACAAGAATGAAGTAAGATCAGAATACATTTTTGTCAAGAAAGATACCATTTTCATGTATTTATACCTGTTCCAGATGAGAAAAAAATGTTTTCCTTGGAACACATTTCCTGCAATTAGTTTCAAAAATATTTAGTCTCTATCCACACAGAATACTCTGTTTTGATTAAATCAAAGAGGTTCCTTTTGTGTTTAAATTTTCTCTTTCAGTGAATAACATAAAAAAGCCTTAAGAAAACCCAAAACCTTTAATGTCATTCTTTGAGTTTATTGAAGCACTTCAACATCACGTGTCCATATGATTTGACACCAACAGAAATTTTGTGCAAGAAAAATGCCCTGAATTTATTTTTTGATGAATAGTACATAAATATAAAATCATTGTTTTTTTAATGAAAGACAAAATCCAACCTATGTTGATATAATTGGAGATCTACCACTGCTTTCAATGATATCAAGTTAGTACAACTAGAGCGATTCCAGGTGTTAGTAGATTTAACCTGTACAGAGCCTGTTTGCACCTTAGTCTCTACATGTCACGTGCAGTTTCAGAGGCCAGGAATGGCATTTTATTCAAGAAAATTAAACATTTTATAGGGTGTAATTGCCATCCAGTGATGCTTCTCTATGCAGCTGTTGAACATGTAGTCTAGAATAAGTGTCTCCTAATGCAGAGAATGCAGTTAGATGAGTGAAAAGGTCTAGTGGAGCAAATGAAGGTCTCTAGGGTGAATTTAGGAGGTCAGGACAGTTCATTCCTGCATTACACATGATCCTTGTCCTGTGTGTATGTCGGCTTGCTCTCAGGTCGGGATCTGCAGAGCATTAGCTTCTCGAGTGCTAAACCTGCTCATAGGACTAACAAAGGTGAGTTGCAGAGTCAATAATATGTGCTCAAAATCACCCATCCAATCTGTCTGCTGGATGTCAGCCACTCTGTATAGAGTTTAAAAACAAAGAACATGTTAATGAAGTCTCATTGCTTAATTTTTCCTTAAGTACTGAGCTCTGGTCTTCAGCCTGAAGATGATACTGAGGAAAATAAAAGTCCATTTCCTCCCTGGTGGTTCTAAGGAGCTTCTATGCAACTGTGAGAATATCAGTTTACATTTTCCATATTTTTTTTTCACTGGTCTTAATTTTTCTTCTTTTTTTTTTTTTATTTTTTCTCTATGCAGATCATAAAGTTTTCAGAACGTGTAGTGTATTTTTATGTGCATTTCTAGACTATGTAACATAATGGAGCCTCTGGGGCTTACAGTAGAATGAACAATAATTGCTTTAATTCATTGTGCAAATAGAAAAGAGCTTCTCAAAATGGCTGTCAGAATAGGATGAAGTCTATTATGCATATTTATTTCTGCTAAGATTTGTAAATATTTTAATAGGTTTGGGCTTTATCTGGGCAACATTTAGTTATCAGTTACTATAGTTCATGTGCAAAATGTTATACACAATATGTGTGTAGGGCAGCATTAGGCCCTCTTATGAAGAATGTAAGCAAAGCAGTTGGAAACAAAGGATAAACAGGAGTATGGGTTAATTTGTTTTGATTTTTCTATATTATATGATATATAATATCTCCATTTACACAGTTTGCAAATAAGACTGTGACCTAAAGTTAATCCTGTTTCAGAGACAATGCTGCTGGAAGATGAGCAAATTGGTTTGGCTAACAACAAAAATAATTCCTATTGCCTCTGCTCATACAAGTATGTTCGATATCCTTTCTGATTCATTATTATCAAAGTCTGTTTATTTCATTAGGCAAATCTTACGTGAAATGGCTCTTCTAAAAAAGTTAATTAAAAACAGGAAAATAACAATGAAACTTTATGTTTAAAGAAAAAAAAAATAAGAAATGGTATATTTCCCACTTTCTGAAAAAAAAAAATACAGTCCTAGCTGTACTTAGAATTGGAACACATTAAAAAAACAACCCCACATTGTAAAGTTATTCAAATTTCAATAGGTACATAAATAATATTGATATGAAAACTTACAGTTTCTTTGCTTGATTGTGATGTGCACATCAGGTGTATAAACCTGTCTAATTAATTCAGTGTTTATCAAAAGGAAATTAAAGATTACTTTAGGAAGTGATGTAGATATATTAAAATGTTTTCTTGAAAATTCAAATGTTTCTTCAGAATTTTATAGCAATTTCATTTATTTCATTTTAATAATAAATTGTATTAGTTAAAATAGCATTTATGTGTGTTTGAAAATTCTATTGCAGCTTTTTTTTTTATAGATATATAAATACACCAGGTTAGAATGATAAAAAAAATAAGTTTCAGAAAGAAATGGATACAGAAGGGTGAAGTAATTTTATTTTTTCTCAATTAAAACAAAGTGTTTTGACAGGTTAAAATGAAACATTGAATCAAAACATTGATTTGAAATGAAGTGTTTCATTTTGAAAAGTTGATGTGATGCATAAATTTTATATCAAGTTCTATCACAAATTGACATGCCACTCAAGATCTACTTTAATTCAAATGCAAATTCTACAGGAGAGGGTTAGGTCTGAACTGAGAATTTAAAAGTTATATTTTATTCTGTTCCAAACTACTGCTTTGCAAAGTCAGAAAGANAAGAAAGAAAGAAAGAAAGAATTTTACAATAAGCAATTAAAGAAAAATTGTAGAAATAGTTCAGGCATTAAAAAAAAGGACTCTTGTAATAAAAATTTGCAAGTATACAAAAGAATTATTAGGCTGATCCTAAGTGACTACAAAGTGCTCATACAGATGAAATAATGGTAGACTAGATTATATTTGGGAGCTATCGTGTGCTGCTATTTTAGAGTGCTTTCACTTGTTCTACACCTTCAAAAATGTAAATGCTCTTTCCTATGGAAATTCTTTAAGTCAACCATACTGCCACCTTTTTTAAATAAGTTATGCATACTATCAGAAATATTTGTATTTACCTAAATCTCTCTCTGACTGCTTATCACTCTGAACTCCAGATATATTGTCAATAAAGCTTAAAAAATATATCAAATTAAATCAAATAAAAAAATAACTACACACTCTGTTATAACATTGCTTTCTCTAAGTACTATGATGATATGAAAACTAGTATAATGAAGAGAAAAATTGCTGGTATATTTGTCTATAGCACACTTGCCATTTTTCTCATGTGCAGTGCTCTTATATATATTATCCAATTGTGTCTTAGATTATTATATATGAAAAAAGAGATAATTTCTTTGCATAAGAGTAGCACAGTTTCACAGAGTTCTGTCTTCACATCAACTTAAATCTGTGCTGCTGAAATTATGAGGGGAAATGCAGGGGAAATGACTTATCCATCACTAGCTCTGTTACAAAATGAGTCAGGTATGTGATGGTGAAGATAAATGCCTAAATGGAGGTATAAGTTAGACAATTTAACCTCTTTTACTGGTAGCTGAAACATTAATGATTATAATGGGTACATTTTCCAAGGGACCCAATAGAAACAATGTTAGAAGTAAAAGAAGAATTCTTGATCTTTAGGGATCCACCTGAAAATCAGCACTGGACTTGTACTTTTCAAAGTTATTTTTAAAGCTGTTTTTCCTATTTTCTAGGGCCATTTCTGGACCGCTTTACCAATGTGCAAATAAATGCTTTCTATATGTTGTTTTCTCCACTAACTTCTTTGCTTTTGCTTTTGCTGTTGTTTTTGTTTTAATTGGAAAATAAAGATTTCATCTGCAAGCATATCTACGTTGTATTCTAATAGGGCAACTCACCCATGCAGATGTACATGAGATAGGTTTAAACTACATAATTCAGACAGTAATGATAATACAGTCTCAAAGCCATGGAGATGCTCAGCCCAAACACATTTATCTTCACTTGAGTTCCTGCCTGCATTTTTGCAGTCTGCACTGAAACCTTGGCTCCTATGTGTTACTTTTTCAAAGTTATTAATTGAGAAGTACTTCGACTATGTCTGTGCAATCTTCCACTGCAACTTAGCTGGGCTGTTGTTGAAGATGAGCGTTTCCAGTGCACTGAGTTTGGCCTCTATTTATTTTCAGGCACTCCCTATTCTCAAATGTGAAAAAAGTAGAGAAGAAATACCACACCGTGAAGGAGAAGAACCCATTAATCACCCTATACTGATTGTTACCAAGAAGAAAATGCATCTAAAGCAGTCTTTTATTCGTATTGGAAAGAAAGAATGAGAGCAAGAGAGGTAAAAAGAGAAAAGGAACAACCCAGTGTGTTAGTAAAAAGAGACACAAGCAACTTTTAAAATATTATTGGAGAGATGTTACTTTTAAATACTAAATATTAAAATTGATCGAGGTTGTGAACTAAGTGTATTACTTAGTCTTCTGTGCATTAAAATTAATTTTTCATCTTCTTATCTAAGCAGCTTCCCTATTGGCTTTTGCTGAGCATTCTTAATATTTTATATGCTTAAGGGAAAAAAGCTGCACTTTGACATCTCAACATTCCTGAGAATGTTTAACTTTACTTTTTCTCTTCTCGTGTGCAAAGGATTTTCAAATCATTCAAGAAAAAGGCAAAAGAGAAAGAGAAAAAAAAATAAAAAGTATAGTTCTGCTGCACCATTCTGAGCTTTATTTCCCATATGATTGTGTATGCAAGTGGTAAAAGCTCTGTTCTCCTGTACATTATTATTTTTCTCTTCTTTGTTTCCTCCTATCTCACTCATGTGGTTTGCATCATGCAGTAGCCCCAGCAATGTTGAGAACATCAATAATTTGATTGTAACTGAACAATAATAAATGATGAAGCAACTTCATCTGAGCTGGAAGATCTGGCCTTAACCTCTCTCTATTTACAGCTCTGGAAGGCTTGTATTCAGGAGAATTTAAATCAGCAGAGACATGCCAGTCCTCATGTACTGCAGCACTGACATAAACATAGCAAAACTGCTGCTATTAGGAGATAAGTTCTTATTTTGTATCCCCACAAACAAAAGGTTTTAGTATATCATCATTGGTACTAAAAGCAGCATAGGCAAATGGCCCTGGATAAGGCAAACAAGTGCTTAAATCACTGCAGTTTTGTCCCTGCCAGGAAATTAAATATGTAAAACCTTCAATATTATGGTCCTTATATTCATATGCTGAGGCTGTATCATCTGATACAGTAGGGTTTTATGCCCTAAGGGCCACTGCAGGCATTGCAGTTCTTCCAATGAAGCTGTAATTTTATTCCTTTCAGCATAAATGTATATGCAGATTTGTGTATTCTTCTGAAATTTTACTAGCCCCAGTGCCTTGATCCTTGCCTTTGGACTGACTTGGGTGAATCCTCACATGGATATAGATAACTAGATCTGGACTCAGAGATATATGCGCATACTCTTTCTTAAAAGTGTTAAAGGTTTTGACTTGGCTGTCACAGCACTGCTGAAAAAAAAACTAACATATTGTTTGATCCCTTCCCTATTGGTTGATCCCCAGGTAAATAAATAAATATTTTTTTTAAAAAAATCTATACATAAAACCTGAAGATTCACCCTGACCATTGGTGAATTCCTCTTTTTAAGCACTCTATATTTTATGTGAAATATAGAGTGGCTGGGAGCTACGGCAGGGTGAACTGAGGTTAGGAGACTTAATTTAATTTTAATATACCAAAGTTCATATGAACAAAAGCTTGCATTCTTCTCACCCAATTTTAAGTGCATAACTGAATCTTTTAGGTAGGAAAATGGACATCCTAAGCTCTTTTTGATGGAGAGAGATGAACATCTCCAAATCTTTGGAACCATAGGCCACTGCTTAAAGGGAGATGAATCCAGCTTGGTTAGGTAATGTGTCTCCTCCTTTATTCTCTATCCCACAAGACTGGCACCTGTCCCCTTGCCAAGTTGCTTCTTTGCCCTCTTTTCCCTGTGTAAAAATGTAACTGTGTCACAGACTATTTTAGAAATTTGCATACAGATGTGTCTTTAAACATTTTGTCACTTTTTTCTCCTTGGCCAACAGTCAACAGAGGAGATCTATTCCTGTGGGGATTTTGGTTCACCTGGAGAAATGAGTGTCAGTAGATAAAGTCATTTCTATGTCAGTTACAGGATTGCAGGATTTCTTGGAGGGACAGAAACTCTCTATGGTCCATTTTAAAATATTCCCATAACACATTTTGTTGTCATTATTGACTGTTTAAACTTAGATTGCTTGCATACTCTTTTTTTATTTGACTTGAAGTTGAGATCTGGCTAAAAATGGACACTGTGCTAATTCAATCCATGCTTAAGACTGAATTCTATCTGAATTTGTTTTTGAAAAACACAGCTGATGTATGGAAAAGGGTTATCATTATAACTCAGGGCAAAGTATATGCATATGTTGTGAAATCTACTGAAATACTGTAAAACCTATTGAAATCATGTAGCACATGAAATCTCTAAATCTACCTTCACAAGCTCAAGCAATTGGCAAAAAACTAACAAATCTACTTTTCCAGCCTACTCTTCTCTATGGTTTATGCAACTATGAAGAAGAGGAATGGTTTAATTCTGCTCTTAAAGCGTGTCACTGAGACTGTGTCTCAAGTGCAGTACTTCTATACAGTTAGAATATCTTGATTTGTCCATCTTTAAAGGGATTCAACAATGATCCATCTATAACAACTGAAAAAAATTCAATTTAGAGATTCCAGAGATCAGAAAGGACCTAGACTCAAGTCTGGTTGTAAACTGATCTCCAAATAAATACATCTCTCACAAATAACCACAGAATAGACTAGGGAGATTAGCCTCATTTATGGATAAAGGATAAAAAATCAAGGCTGCAGGAAAATGCGGTTTTCTTCCTTAGTCTTGTACCACAAGCTCTGTAAATTCAACACCCTGTCTCATTCCAGCTCCTGTTTATATTTTGTTTCCCTTTTCTTTCAGTGGCTTTTAAGTTACACATTTTGAATCACTTCTCTTTTTAAGTGCTGCTTCTGAAGGCATCTATAATGTTTGGGTATCCTCAATCTCTCATTGTTCCTCTGGAGGAAGAAATAATTGGATGGCACAGAGTAATCCCATTTTCCCATTCCTCTGTTTTACATCTGTCCCAAACAAAGTTAAATCTCTCTCTCAATGCTGAAAAGACTGTTGGGTCCCCTAGAACTGAAAAGGACGGTGGAGCTGTGTAAGTTATTAAGATGGTCTCTGAAATTACAGCATGAAATGTACAAGGGACTGAAGCAGCAGTGAGCACATCATCCAAAACAAAGTGATACCAGCAGCATACCTCCAACTATGGATACTTGATGGGTAAAGTCATTTTTCCCCAGAGTCTTCCTGGGCTACATTGATCGTATCATTTTCAATATCTCTTCTTTGGTTACAGACAACTCAAGAGATTTCTCGCTATAAGTTGCTTAGCTTTGTCAATTTCAATTTACCTGGATATTTTTTTACCTTTTTCCTCAACAACAAAGGTTTGTGATCAATAGCAAGCCTCATAAAAGTCCTAGAAGGTATTGCTAGTCCTTCTTTCTTGTGTTACCAATTCCCTCCTCGGGTCCAGGAATGCTAACAAACAGCTTGACTGTTAGCTTGACAGCTAACAAACAGCTTGACTAACAAACATCTTGACTGTAGATGATACCTTGACAGGTATCATCTACACCTGTAATTTACTTGGCATTCTCATTTCCCTCCTAGCAGTGGGTTTGTATAATGTAGGTTTACTTTTTTTCTCACCCTCTTTATGTATTTGGGAATATTAAATGGTCTCTCTTAGTGTCTTGGGAACAGGCCACTGGCATTTTAAACCTTGGAGAATACCTCAATACCTTTAATTTTTATTCCCACAGAAATTTGTGTATGAACTCTGTCTGCTGCACCCATTTGGTCTCAAAAACTGCTTTCTTTTTGTTCCTTTTACATTGAAATCCTGAAAAAAAAACCCTATGGAGAATCAACAGATAAATTATCCCCTTGAATTCTGTCTGACTTTGGAATTGCTATGGCTAGCAAATCTTTTCATTAGCCACATTTATGTTCAATACTCCCCAGTGTATTCAGTCATTCAAAAAGTTCCAAATTTGGATCAGTTGTAATAAGAATAAGCCAGGAAAATCAAAAAGATGAACTCCCTGTGGTCTACACTAGCTTTCATGCACAAAAATTCAATTGAGCAAGTCAAACACTGTTTTGTAAAATTTGGTGCTCCAAAAGATACATGCAGCATTTACACTTCGTAATGTGTGATCTTTGGTTGTTGTTTAGCATTAGTGAATAGTTTACTTCAAATGACCATACCTGCATGCCAGAAAATCCCTTTTCTACATTATGGCCCGAGATAAAGTTAGAACTCTAAGTCTGGAGTAGAGCCAAAAAACATTTTGGACTATTCTTTTTCCAGAAAAAAATATAAATTAAGATCTTTCAGATCAAGATGCCATAAAGTTACTGAGACTTCACCAAAATGTTGTTAATTTAACTTCTCAAAACTGATTTAACTCATTAAAGAATAAGAAGTTAATTTTGAAACAAAGAGAAATTAAATAAATGTTATCCCCTTTGTCTTCATTCAGGAAAGAAAAGCACACACAGAGTTTGTACTTCTCGTTTACTTCCTCTGCACATGCAGGTTATACTTCTACTCCTGTCCTCCTTTGGTAAACATTTACAGCAACAATTTTTTTTGTGTTCTATTATTATTGAAGAAATATAATTGTGAGGCTAAGGTAGCAGTGTGAAAGAGAGAAGGGGCTACCACCCACTGTGGCTTGGAGAACAAGTTGCTGGATTTCCTTTGGGAGATGTATAGTACTCAACCACTTATGAGACAACAAAGGAAATGCTAGTGGGAGGGAGACGCTGTCCAGCACTGCTTGTTAGATTATTTAGTCTTTGCACATTTAAAATGGAAAGTGTAAACCTTATTTTTTCCTGCCTGCCTTAACCACTGATCAATACCGACAGCTTCTTAGAAACAATGCAGTTGGCAAAGAAATGCAATCTTCCTTCTCCCTGAGAAGTTACATCTTAGGAAGAAAAAAAAAAAAGGAATGAAGGTATATGTGTGTGTATGAATGTGTATAAGACAGAGAGAGAGAGGCATTCATTGTGTACCACTCATCTACGGATTCAGGTTATATTAATTTTCCACCATAAAACTGGAGCTAATAAGCCTGTTCATTTGTTCTTTGTCCAGCCATTGGCAATCAGTGAAATAAGTTGTTGTCTTTTCCCATCTCTCCTCCTGTGACTGATGGATCCAATCCTATAAGATACTGGCTCCTCTCCAGTCAGAAATGATCGTCCTTTCAATCTTCAGTAAAGTTCTAAGAACCTGGCATGTTCAACTATTGTTTACCTGCTTCAGCTTTATTACTAACTCTCGGAATGTAATCTGAAAAGTGGCAAGTGGTGACACTTTCATCAGCAAGACATAGATAAGCTAAACACCATAAGTGACAGCATACATGTACACGTATATCATGATTTCCAAATATACTTTCGTTCCAGGCAAACTGAGACCTTTTGAATCTGTCCTTTAATGAAAAATATTTGGAAGAGAAGATAGAGAAGGTTTCTGTGTACAAAGGAGTGCCCAGTAAGTTCAGCCCCTGAGCTGCTTAGACTAGCAAACACTAAACACTACAAAGCATGAATAGTGCCTCATGATTGCCCAATGAGGTCAGATGTCAGCATCCTCCCTGGTGCTTAGCCCACAAGAATGAGTTCTTTTCCAGACCATGACAGTAACCAGTACTATAAGCATAGAAGAAACTTAGAATCCTGAACCTCTGTTGTTGCATGTAGCTCTTCATTACATGGATATCTTGGAGCTGCAATTTTTCCAATGTGTTTTCTTGACCCTAGACCTGGAAAAGTTTCAACCAAAATTCACAAGTGACTTCAGTGAGTATTCTCAGCAGTCTGCATATAAAGCTAATGATTTCAGTCTGTTGTCCAGAAAGTAGAAGTTAGATTCTTTCAGGCACTCAGTAACCATTTCAAGCATTTCTACATGTCTGAGAATTTTAAACAAAGGGTGAAAATTCTAGGATGTTACTGGACAAACATTCTAGAACAGAGGAAGGACAGAAAGAAGAAAACTTATGAGTCTCTATGACAGCCTTGAGTAAAACAACTGATAAATTACTTAAAACTTTTGCAGCCTTCAGAAGAGCATTGTGGTAAAGGTTGTTCTCTAAATCTTCCAGTGAATTCACAACATATGCTAGTCTTTATGCCTTTTTGCTTCTGCTATTTCAACTGAGATGACTCTTTGGTACTTTTGCACAAATGTAATTACACACCTTAGAATCATAGAATCA
>VXBJ01001477.1:0-11752 GCA_013400055.1 Nycticryphes semicollaris | reverse complement strand
CCTTGTCTCCAGGGTCTGGGATTCACAAGGGACAGCCTTGGTAGTGAAGACCAAAGCAAAGAAAGCATTTAGTAACTCTGCCTTCTCTGTGTCTTCCACCACCAAGGCACCTACCTCATTCATCAGTGGGCCTGCATTTTCCCCAGCCTTCCTTTTTTTATTGATATACTGAAAAAAAACTCTTCTTATTATCTTTAACTGTGGTGGCCAAGTTAAGTTCTGCATGAGCTTTAGCTCTTCTAATTTCTCCCCTGCATATCTTCACTACATGTTAATATTGCTCATAAGTTACCAACCCTCTTTTCCACAGATTGTAGACTTTGCTTTTCTTCCAAAGGTCCAGCCAAAGCCCTTTATTTAGCCAGGCCTGTTGTTTTCCCCATCGGCTTGTTTTGTGCAACCTGGGGATGGCCTTATCCTGTGCTTTTGAGAGTACCTCCTTGAAGTATGACCAGCCTTCTTGGGCACCTATGCCCTTCAGGACTGTCTCTCAAGGGACACTCTCAACCATGCTCTTAAATAGGCCAAGATCCGCCTTTCGGAAGTCCAAGGTGGCAGTTCTGCTGGCTCCCTGTCTTGCTTCTGCAAGAATTGAAACCTCTATCCTTTTGTGATCACTCTGCCTAAAATGACCTCCAACATTTACATACCCCACAAGACCTTCTCTGTTAACAAGCAGCAGGTCCAGTAGGGTGTTTTCCGTGGTTGGCTCCCTCACCAGCTGTGTTAGGAAGTTGTATATACAAGTTATAATAAATATTGAGTCACTCTGCTTCTCATGATACAAAATAGAAGGGGACTTTAGTGAGTTATTGAAAGTAACAGCATAGGAATGCGTAAACCTGATTTTGATGTATTCCTCTGTAATTTCTCCTTTATTGCATCAGTGCCCTGGAATTTGAGCTATTAGGCTTCTTCCAGCTTTACGGGAAACCTTGCTTCTGAGAGCATAATTAAAACAAATCTGTTCCTATGAAAGGAACTTGAGATTCTTAGGACAGAAGAAGTCAGAGGCTACTAAAAGTTTTTTAATAAAAAAAGCCAGATTTCAAAGTTACTGTTTCTGGCAGCTGATTTCCTAGAAGTTAGGGTGAACTGAAGTCACTTAAATATTTTTAGGAAAATATATAGCAAATCTTAAGGTTGAGAAATGGCGATGGGTTGATGGAAGAACCCAGAGCAATGAACAGCTTGAGGTTTATACAAGGAATTGATTTGACTACAGTAGGAAGTTGCTGTTTTCATTGTTGGGATTCTTGAGTGATGCAGCCTTGATGGTTCTTATCTTGTAGTGATATCGTGTCTGCCCTCTTGTAGCATGAGGCAAGATACTTGGGGAGAAGCACTGACTTCTCAGGGTATGTTAATCCCCAAAAAATGGCAGATAAATGTGAGAATTCTGGTACTATTGGAGTGCTTTGCTTTGCAGCCCCACTGTTCAATATAGTAATACAATTATTGCATCAAAACCTAGTGCAGAATAAATCCTGCATGCAAGCAGATACATGTATGAGAACTGTATTCTGTATCGGAGCTAAATTGCAGAAACTGCAACTGTGTCAGGGATTGTTTTAGGTTCTTGTACTGCTTATTGTGATAAGGAATTGAGACCATGTGTGTCTTGCGAATTATGATTGTACATGCTGTTTTGTGGTTTTGTAGGTAGAACTGCTAAGTTTAATTCTTTTTGTTCTTATGGAGCACTTAATTCTTTCATGTTGGCACAAAAAACAAACCTTAGAGAAAGTTTGATTAAATAAAACAAGCAGAGTTTTGAGCCAATTGTTTCCTGTTGCCATAAGCATATTTGTAACTAACTATAACGGGTACTTCTACAAGCACTGAATCTTAATCAGAACACCAGGTGCTTGGAGAAGCTACAGAAGACTATTGTACACTTTCTGCCTCTCATCTAATAACTGGTTTCTGAGCTTCTCTTTATGTAGTGTCATGGTCAAAAAGTTTGTTCAAATAGAAGTGGAAAACACATAAGCTACTACTTGGTGCAAAGGGCAGAAGTAGACAAAACTACGGGTAGGTTTAATTTCCTATCACCTTTTTTCTAGGAAAGATCTAGAAATAAGAATGGTACATATATTTATATCTTTTTTTACCTGCATGTTTAAAAGCTACCTGGTTCTACTGGTCATGGTCAAGATGGCAGGTTTGATGTTCCTGTGATGCAGATCCAGTTGGTGCTGTGGTTAATTCATTCAAAGCTTCCACCATTTGACCAGCTATTTTTACTTTGCCTATGATAAAAAAAAAAAAAAAAAAACGTGGTTAAATCTCTCTTAACTTTCTGTACTAGCAGTGTAAACCAGCGTTACAATGAATAGTTGATTAGACTTATGAAGCATTGCCAAATTAGAGGGAAATTTTCCTTGGTGAGTTATATCAGCTTCTGCAATACTGAAATGTTAAAGTAAAAAATTGCAGTCCCTAATGTATTATGCAGGTACTGATGATAGGTTTTTTTTTTTATTTGCGAGTAGTTTTTGCTGAAGGAGCAATGGCAAAAATATGAACTTCCCTCCTTTCTGGTTTATAAGTCTTTAACTTGTCTCACGTCTCCTTATGACCCTTCAAGGTGTTCTTGCACTGAAAGTGCTAGTCTCAGATACAGGACTTAAGTCTTATGAAACTTCATCTGACACTATGATCAACAGATTAAGACTCATAAACTGCCTCTGAAAATAGTGGTACACTTTCTAAATATTTCCTATCATGGGCAAAGAATATTTAATAAAAAAAGTGAGGGAGTGTGGGATGAAACCTGGATCGCTTGATGTGAACTCTTTGAATTCCGTACTAATAGCGGGCTGCTCTGCTGTTTTGATCTGCTATTCTTTTTACTGTCTACTTTGACTATTTTAACAGCTAAAAGTTTTTAAATGGCCTGGTACAATCAAAACCACCCTCTTGTGAAAATGAAGCTTGATATAGGGAGCTTTATAAACTAGGTACATTGAGTAGTCTGGATTTTCTGAAGAGAGCATATGGTAGTTGACGCTTCAGCTGGAGATGACTTGGCAATTTTAGCTTCTTTGTGTGAATTCCTCTGCCATTTCATGGGGCTAATAGCAAATTAAGCTGCTCTTTTTGTAGATGCAAGGAGGGCAGGCTGCTAAAAATATGTGGTTTCTGCACATCTTTACTTTCAGACTTGCACTGGGCTGAAAGCTTGGGGTCCAAGGTATGAGGTCAAAGTGGTTAAACCCTTCAAAAAGGAGTAGTGCTACCATAGTGATTAACCTGAATGGAGAAGGATCTCGGTTCTCTAGCTGATCTGTTTTAAGACAGGACAAAGGCAAACCTGTTGTTACTTTGTGGGATTTTTCCCCTCTAGCTTCAGATGGTAGCTGGTTAATAAAATCAGCAGAGAATTGCGTACTTCAGTGTTTCATTGTGATAGTCTGGGTGGTTTGTTGTGGTGATCTGGTTTTGAGAGTGAGTCACATCAGCTTCAGTCACTTCAGAATCTCAATTTTAATGTGTTGCAAGCATTCATGAACACAAATTGGCTAGTTTGGTCCAAGTTGCTTTTATTCCAAGACAAATGTAGTATGTAATTGAACAAGCTCACTAGAGAAGTTTGAACCTGAGTAAGTGAGGTCAAGTTTGATTTTGTTTTCTGTAGGCTGATCCTTGGTGTGATTTAGTTAACAGTTGCTGGAACAATAAGCATGGTTTCTACTGCTCTATGATAAGCAAAGCGATCAGAACAATTTATCTATGATATAGCGTCTGACTCATGCCATAAGGCTAGCTATTCATTTAATCATTTTATTAACTGTTTTATCCTAGTTAATGTAGTTGTGGATGTTCTTATTACCCATGCCTAATACCATTTGAATTCTGCTAAACTGTTGGCCTTAATGTTGCTTAGCAATAACTAGCAAAATACAGGTGGCTTGTGTGTTGTTTAACTCTTGATCAAACCTTTGGAATTTTGTTTGTGCTGACCTGTTATGCTTTTATGTTGGTAATAATTCTACTGCTGAATAGTGAATAGGAACCTGTTAAGGCTGATGCAAGCATCAGCCTGATTGCCAGCCCTGAGCTCAGATCCTTTCTTAAGCACATCTTCAGAGCTCTTGTGTTGTGTTCCTATTTGACACAGGCTTTTAGGAGTAGTTTATAACCTCCTTCCCAAAGTATGTGGAGCATTTGTAAAGAAAACAAAGCATCTGTGTCCTTTTTTTATGTAAATTTGTGAGCTGCATTGCTGGATCCCATTCTGCTACTTTCAGTTTAACCATGCTCTTCTTAAACACGGCTATGATGTTGGTTTTCAGGCATTTTTGTGGTGTTTGATATGGAGGTGGTTTAGCTAAGATAATGCAGAGGCCTTCACTTGATGACTTTTAGTTGTTTGTCCTTTCTCAGGTGTGTTTGTTCTAGGCAAGTTTGGTTGTTCAAGGTCAAAGTCCTACTTAAAGTTAAGGAATAATACAGACTTCTTAAATTATCGTTGCTATACTTGTCTATGGTCTTGTCTTTTAACTCATATCACAGTTTTAGGGCAATCTGTGGTAAGTAGGGTAAAGAACTAAAATTGCGGAGGTGCTTGAAGTGTCAACAACTTCAGTACAGAAGAGTGATATTAAAGGCCACCCCACTTATTTTAAGTGCCCAGTTTTGTAGTGGAACTTGGAGGGGTTCTGTCAAGGCGGTTGTAGAGGGGGAGGGGTTCTGTCAAGGCGGTTGTAGAGGGGGAGGGGTTGGTCTCTTCTCCCAAGTCACAGGCAATAGGACAAGAAGAAATGGCTTCAAGTTGCACCAGGGGAGGGTCAGATTGGATATCGGGAAAACTTTTTACACAGAAAGGATTATTAAGCATTGGAATGGGCTGCCCAGAGAAGTGGATGAGACACCATCCCTGGAGGTATTTAAAAGATGGATTGACATACTGTTTAGTGATATGGCTTAGTGATAGGTTGTTGGGTTTTTTTTATCAGTTAGGTTGATGGTTAGACTAAATGATCTCAAAGGTCCCTTCCAACCTGGTCAATAATATGATTCTATTTCTTGTCTGGGGACAGCTGTGCTCTCCTCAGGGCTTTGGCTTGTGCAAGGAATTTAGTATGTGGTGTTCAGCCAAAGGTACTGGCCAACCTTGGTTTTTTGCTTGGACATGGGTTCAGTTCCCTCTTCATTTAGAAGAGACTAAGCCTGTATCTTCTGGGTTTTTTTGGGGGTAACAGTTATCAGGCAGTGAGTTCATACTGGGGAATCCTTCCTTCCCCTTGTTGAAACTGTTGCCTCCTGGGTTCTTGGCTGCATAGTGTGGTAGGGCCAAAATCCAGCTAGCAGCAAGGGAACGTGCCTCTGGTAGCCTAAGGTGCTCAGCTGGAAGGAGGGATTGTTCCTGTTTCAGCTTACTTTCCAGTGTACACTACTTAGAATCGTGACAGCTTTTTCCAAGCTCTGTGCTTTGAGCAGTCAGGCTCACTTGGTCTGCTGGCTTGGGCTTTTGCACTTCTGTCTGGACAGTGGCCTGATGCCAAGGGGAAAGCTGATGAGAGCTGTGTTTAATGCCCTTTAGGGTAGGGCATCCACCCAGAAAGTGGCCAAATGCCCCAGTACCAGCTGACTGAATAAAGTGTCCTAATTTTAGGAGAAGGACTTGTGAGTGCTTGTGAGAAGCTCAACATGAGCTGGCAGTGCACAATAGCAGCCCAGAAAGCCAACTGCATCCTGGGCTGTATCAAAAGAAATGTGGCCAGCAGGTCCAGAGNCAAGGCTAGGTTGGATGGGGCTTTGAGCAACCTGGTCTAGTGGGATGCATCACTGTCTATGACGGGGGGGTTGGAACTTGATGATCTTTAAGGTCCCTTCCAACCTAAACCATTCTATGAAGTTTAGTGTCCAGGACATGTTAAGGCATTTCATTCCTTGCCGCTTCTTTTGGGCGGCTCACTTAAGTTTTACTGAGAAGGCATATATGGAGAATTTTGGGTTTAGGCCTGGAGTTCCTAGGGTGGGTCCCTGGGTCAGCACTAGCTCCTGAGATGCACTTCAGAAGCACCAGACTTGTAATGTTCACCCATGCAATCAATGCTTATTGTGTCACTCCTATTCTAGCAGTGTCCAGAAAATGTAAGGATGAGCTATTTATAGATAGCTATTAATTAAACTTCTTTCTGGAGAGTGCAGGATCCACTTTACCTGGCTAAACTTTTTTTAGAGGATACTTCTATTATGTATGTGATAAGGAGGTAGCCTTAACCAGTCTCTGTTCTGTGCCATATAATTATGTAGACAATCTTTCAGTGTAAAGGAATGATGACTTTAAAATCCATCCTTGTAAACGCTTTGTTGTTGACTGACTTTTTCTATATATTCTTAAGTTTTTCTGGTGAAATTTTCTCATTAGTTTGCTGTAGTCAGTTGTTTCTTGGATGAAGCTGTGATTTTTGAAGACATCATTTCATGTTGGAAACAACTTTAATGTTATATGTTACCATGTACAAGAATGTTGGTTCAGTCAGTGTTTAATTTGCAAATTAAAAATCTCGCTGTTGTGGCTTCTTGTATTTAAACTACTGAACTGTAAGGATAATGAACTAGTGATGCAGGCTTCCATGAAAATTAATCTGATATTGCACTAGCTGTGTTTAAAGCTAACTGTTCACAGTAAAAAAGCAAGTGAGTTATTTTACCTTAGATATAACTATATATGCCGCCTTGTATGTTTATTTTGGAGATTAGAGCAGAAGCATAAAAAACCCCTATGATATAGACTGCAAATCCTAGTGCAGAACTGATTGTACAATGGATGTGAGCTCTACAGCATGTGTCTTAGTGCACAGTACGGGTTACCCTGCTTTGGATTTGCTGAGGAAAATTTCATTGTTTTTCCCCTGCTGATAGGAGAATGACAGCATTTTAATGCTGATGGCTGCAGCCAGTAAAATGACCCTACATGAAATATGAAGTCTGGTGTTCACAGACATACTACCCTGAAAGGTTGGACAGCATTGCAGCAAACACAAAGGAGCTTGTGCTGCATACATCATTGCTTGGATATTCCTGAGGTCACTTGCCCAACATCTGACTCCTGGATTATTTTCTTTCCTGATGAGGAAGATTGGAACTGTTGAGCCTGAAATGCAGTCCCACTTATTACTGATACAGGCTGCAAACATCCACTGTGTTCAATTTCTGTATCTCTGCAGGCTTTTTATCTTGAAAAAATGACATGACTTTGCTGAGCAACACTAAACAGTTAATTGTGTAGATGCCTTCTGGATTTTTTTTTTTTTTTGAGATAAAAGCTTTGCTGTAGATCCAGTATATTTGCTTTTAGCACAAGAGCCATCTTGCCAGCACAAGAAAGTACTTTTTCCTACAAACCTCAAATTGACTCAGAGTCTGTTACAGGTGCTTTAGAAAAAACAAAACAAAAAACCAACCCACACACAAACCAAAAACCAACCAACCAAAAACCTCTAACTAGTGCTTGTGTTAGTTTCAGCATCTGATTCTTTTTCTGTAGTCATACATTGATATTTACTTTGCCCTATCCGGAAGAGGCCAACTGAAAATACTGCAGAGTAACTTGAGCAGCAAATAATCTACTCAAATGAGGCTAATCTCTGCATAATGGGAGTAAAGGAGCACATTTTGAAACTCATATCCTTTTGCAGGAGGCTAAATGTGTAATGTCCAGTACAATGAGGCTGTGACTTGCTAGGTGCTTGCAAACCTGCAAAGTTAACCCAGCCAATAAATGCAGTAAGGCTTAGTAATTTATGGCTACTATTGAGCAGCAAAAATTATGGTTACTGTACAGCTTGTGGTATGTAAATATAAGTAAATGAGAGCTTACTTGAAATCCTGGCAGACTTTGAAGGGTGGCAATGGGTGATTTTTTTTTTTCTGCTGTAACTAGGCTATGCTGACTTCTGGTGAGTGCTTGCTTCTTCCACTTTCCCAAAAAGTTAAATGTGGCATGTTAATGACATGTTCCGTAAAGGTACATGTGCTGCTGAAGCCATAATTTAAATATCTATGTTGTAAGTCTGATCGCTAAGTCTGGTCAAAAATTCCTGGTTTGGCGTCTCTATTGTTAAACAAGCAAGTAGGTCACTAATTTAACTTGCTTAGATTATTTTTTCCTGCTGCCATCCCCCTGCACTATAGCTGCCAAAATATTACTCTGGTATTAGGATGGAAAAGGAAAGAAAACCCTGGCTATATATATATTTTTTTATTTTTCTTCCTGGAGTAGAAAAGTCCTGATAGAGTACATGCATGCATGTATGCAGTTTTCATATTATCAATAGATTATTAACACTTAAAACCACAATTGACAATATACTAAAATGTCCTGTTATGAGTTTTCTACTAGGAAAAGTAACAGGCATTTGTGTGTGATTTCTGTAGTAGCCAAAGGCTACTTTCTAGCTTGGATTTTTTTTCCTGTGTATGCAGTCCCACTGTGTGAGCCAATGCAGGCAGGATGCAGGAACAACCACAAAGCCAAGGGTGACAGGCAAAGAACAATTTTAATTTCAATACCTCATGGATCAGGGAATCTCTGAAGCAGCACCTGGGCAGAGGCAGGCAAGCGGGGGCTGCAGGCACTGCAGAGCAAGAGAGTCTTTATTTGCAAGAGAGTGAGAGAGCAAGAGCACTCATGCTTGTTGTTCTGGCCTGTATTTCAATGATTCCGGCAGGCAGAGTACTCTGCAGTGCTTTGATCTTCAACAGCAGGGCAGGAATCTCAGGCATGTTCGATAAAGTGCCCTGAATCCATCCCAGGCCTATGTTATCTAAGTGCAGGTGTTCTACTTGTTGAGCACATAAGACTAAACAACAATTAGTGTGATATATGTGTTTTCTAGCACCACACATGCGAATCACTTGAGCGTGTTTACAGTCTTTCTTGCTCATCTTCCGTTACTTTCCCACACCCTGTCTTGGTTCTTCTATTGCAAGAACCAAGTGGCTGCTTGGTCTAACTGTGTCCTGCCTAAACCATTGACACTTAACTCCAGAAATAAAGGCTTAAGTGGTCACTTCTTTCAAAATAAACAATTTAAAAATGAGGGACTTCCTGGCTAGTTTGATACCTGGCTGCACAAACAGTGGTGCCAGCTATGGTGCTATAAGGGGTAGGAAGAGGAACCTTTGCTGTGACTTGTGCTGGTTTGTTCTTCTTGCTTAGAGCAAGTAGTATTTGGATGCTAAGGTGTTTCTTAAGATATAATACTGAGGATTTATCAGACCTATAGCTGAGCATTAAGAAGTAAGAAACAGATTATGCACTTCTAGTTTTGTGGGGTTCAAATGCCACTTAAAATTAATGCTGTCCACACTGTCATTCTTTTGGTTTGTCTGTTTAGTGTAGTAATTCTGATTGCTGCTTGCGTTCTAATGTGACAACACACTGTGGTGCTTGGTTGCTGGATTTGGGACTCTGAGCTGTCCTGCTCAGTATCCAGATGTCTAGCTTCTCTTAAGGTACATGCTAGTCCTCACTTCTTTAAAGACTATGAATCTAAACAAGCTCTGGGACTGTTTTGGCATTGAGGTTCCAGTGCTTTACTCTTTCCCTGTGTGGTTTGTATGCTGCAGTGGTTTGTTCGCAAGCAGAACTGTGTGTGTGAGCATTGTAGTAGGTGCTACATAAAACACTTGTAGTGGTGGAGAGAAGGCATGTCAGTAGTGAACAAGCTCAATACTGAGAAGATACATTATGTTCTTGAAAGATAGCTGGGGAAGGAGGGCATCTTATTTGTAGGAAAAATATAGATACAATTTCAGGTTTCTAGAGATATTTTGAACTTAGTTCAGTAGAAATCTATCAGATAGTAGTGTGGAGACTCTAGCATCATTTCTTTCTGGACAACTATAACAAAGTTTACAAGGGTGCTGCTTTTTCTTTGCAATACCTTCTTGGAATTGAAATCTCTCTTCAGCTGAAAAGTTCAAGCCACATATTTAATCTCCTTTTAAAGCTAATTTCTCTCTGTTCACCATCTAGTATCCCTTGAGCTTCCTGTTCACTGTAATGTTTTCTGTTACTTTAAAATGTCTCCTTGCTGTTGACAGGCTCTTTGTGCTGCAACACAGTGAAGCTGTCTGTATGGAAAATCAGCCTGAAAGGATTTCCAAATCTGTTTTTGGCACTTCTATGCAGTTATTTCCAAACAGTTGATATTTGAATCAAACTGTCATATGTTAATTTGTTGTCCTTCCCAATAATGACTTATATACTAAATCACAATTGTTTATGTCTTCTCAGTCCACTGTTTTGTCCTTGATACTACCTGGCATGTTTTAATAAAAAAAACTTACACAGTGTGAGTTCAGCTGCCTTATTTTGGAGACAAATAGAGCAACAAAATAAAGGCTTTAAATACAATTTGGTCACCCCTTGTAAATGATTAGGGGCATTTATGTGAGCAATTACTTTTAGTATCTCATCTGCACGTGCTGCTAATGCCTGTCCCCAGAGATGGACACTGGAGGCTCACCTGGGGTCTCTGCTGAGTGTTTTTAATTGAGAATGGCGTAGTGCAACTTAGTACTCATTTTCTTTCATGTTAGCAGGAAGACAATTCACTGAATTTCCAGTTAAGCTTGTAAATCTTAATTTCTCCCACAGCCTTTTTTTATTTTACATTATAACAATTTGGCAAGTACCACTTGAACTGTGTAGCACTTAGAAAAATAATATTGGACTAAATATGACTTTCTAAAAGCATTCTCTTGTTACCAAAGGCAGGCTTTGCTTTGTTTATAGCTATATGCTAACTAAAATGTTGTTTGCTTCCTACTAATGTACTTTGAGAAAATAGTTAGTCACTGGGCTGATAGTGATAAGGATGGGATAACAAGAAGTAGTTAATCACCTCAAGGTTTTCTCATGTGTCAAAACATATATCCCTTTACCAATTAGGACACAGCTGTGACTACTTCAAGGAACATCCTTATCATCTTCAAGAAGCTGGCAAACTTACAGTAAACTTTTACTGTCCTGAGATGATTCAATACCTTAAAAGGATAATGTGAGGAAGGGTATACTTACACAAACAACCACCGAGGAGCTCATGCCTGTGCAGAAGTGTTATGCAGATGCTGTAAATCTGATATGCATGTGCAAAAGGGCTATTTGGTCATCCTAATAAATAAGTAAGCCTAGGTGGAATTAGGTGTGGTATGTATTAGGTAGGTGGTATAGTGATAATCTGCATACAGATGACGGGTGAATGTCCCCAGTAAGGTGTGCTAGATTTGTGGATTTCTACCTAGCACCTGATGTCAAATAAAGCAATATTTCCTCTCTCTAAACTGCTTCTGGTTTTGAGAGCTTTTCTTTCAGGTAAAGGTTTCTGGCACCCCAGATGGGACGTTCTATATAGGCTTGGAGTTTGACTGCTTCTCATCACTGCAGGGAAATCACAAGTGGAACTCTAGCACCTGCTGGACCTCTTCTCCGGGGACTTCCCTGGTGATTCCCCATCAGGCGGTGAGTAACCAGCTGAATGACAAGGTGAGATATTGCATGGGAAGATATTACATGGTAACTTCCCCACAGTTCTTCAAACATAGACAGGGTAGAGAGGGGGGAGCGGTGCTACAGGCTCATTTGAGATATTGCATGGTAAGATACTACATGGTAAATGTTAGGTGGCAGATATCTTGCAGCAAGCGAGCTTTGAGACATCATGTTTTTCTATCAGGTTCTCACAGTAACTCCCTCTGAGTAAATCATAACCAGAAGGGGTATGTGTCGGTG
>VXBJ01001476.1:590-11662 GCA_013400055.1 Nycticryphes semicollaris | reverse complement strand
GTGTACTCTCCACTGGGTAAAAATTTGGCTGGACAGCCATGCCCAGAGACTTATGATTAATGGATTGAAATCTTGTTAGTGTCCAGTCACCAGTGGTGTCCCGCAGGGCTCAGTTTTGGGGCCAGTCTTGTTCATTATCAATAATCTGGATGAGGAGATTGAATACACCCTCTGTAAATTTGCAGATGACACCAAACTTGCTGGGAGTGTTGATCTGCTTGAGGGTAGTAAGGCTGTACAGAGGGACCTGGACAGGTTCAATCGATGAGCCAAGGCCAATGGGATGAGGTTCAATAAGGCCAAGTGCCAGGTCCTGATTTTTGGTCACAATAACCCCATGCAGCACTACTGACTTGGGGAAGAGTGACTGAAAAGCTGCACAACAGAAAAGGACCTGAGGGTGCATGTGGACAGCCAGATTAACATAGGCCAGCAGTGTGCCCAGGTGGCCAAGAGGGCCAAAAGCATCCTAGCCTGTATCAGGAATAGTGTGGCCGGCAGGAGTAGGAAAGTGATCATGCCTCTGTACTCAGCACTGGTGAGGCCTCACCTCGAGTACGGTGTTTGATTCTGGACCCATCACTACAAGAAGGACATTGAACTGCTGGAACATGTCCCGAGAAGAGGTAGCAAGCTGCAGAGGGGTCTAGAGAACAAGTCTTGTGTGGAGAGGCTGAGGGAACTAGGCATTTAGCTTGCATAAGAGGAGGCTGAGGGGAGACCTCATTGCTTTCTACAACTACTTGAAAGGAGGTTGTGGAGAGGTGAGTGCTAGCCTCTTCTCCCAAGTGAATAATGGCAGGACCAGAGGAAATGGTCTGAAGTTGCATCCGGGGAGGTTTCCTGCATATTAGGAAGAATTACTTTACGGAAAGTGGTCAGGCGCTGGAATGGCCTGCCCAGGGAGGTGGTTGAATCACCATCCCTGGAGATATTTACGAAACATGTAGAAGTGTCACTTCAGGGAATGCTCTAGTGGCTAGGACTGTAGGGTGTGCGTTTTGTTTTTGTGTATGGTTGGACCCAGTGATCTCAGAGGCCCTTTCCAGCCATGACAATTCTGTGATTCTATAGCATTAATGAATCAAGTAGGTTCAAAATTCCTTGCTGAGTTGGTGGTTAAGTGATTTGATGCCAAAAATATCACTTCCAGCAAATACTTCCAATGTTTACAATTTTAAAGATGTCTACCACATCGAAGTTGAGCTATATATGGAACATTTCCTTTAAGGATTTTTGGATGTCATATGAGCAGCAATCAGGTATTTATGGAAATGATAGTCTGTGGCGCCTTAATTCTACACTGTCCTTTGCCAAAAATACAAGTAATCATTTGCATATGTAACACATTTTTTACAGGCATGTACTATGAATAGATGGAAAATAATTCCCTTTGCTAAAGGGAATGACTCTTCAAGACTCAAAATGTCCCAATATTTCTACATTGGAAATATTTCTACTTTTGAAATACTCAAACTGTAATGCAGTCAATATTTTCTTAAAGTGTTTTGACCAATATTCTTCTGTTCAAATTATTTATTTATCCATTCTGTCAAGAATCAAGAGTAGCCATGACTAAACAATACGGTTATAACTATTTGTGTGAAAACCCAATGCAAATAGATGGGATACCAGGTGCATTTTGGGAATTTATCACGTAAAATTTATTATTACGATCCTTTTTGATTAAATTTCACACTGTCCCAACAGCTGGTGGTTGGACAGATTTATTATGCAAACAGAATTACTCAGTGACAATATTATAACTCAGTGTCACTGATTTGGAAGTTTCAGGGCCTGTATGAAAAATGCTTATTTCCAAATTCCTTCTAAAAGCATCAATTTCTTGACTCAGAATATGTAATGATATTAATTCATTGTTTTCTTTGACTATCTATTATAGATCAGTACTTCATTATCCATAGGTGTCTAGGAGTTATTGTTTTGTCTTGCTGGCATTTATGGTCCTGAAATATTAACTGAGCCAGTGGAAAAGTTATACTGTTCTGCTCCTCAATGAAGACCATAGCTCTTCCATTACATGCTATAAAAGCATTGCATACTTGTTATTTACTTATGGATTTGTGAATATATAGAGAATTTTAAGAATTTTAATAGTTAAACTGTAGATATTTTCTGAGATGATTTAAAACCACCTATAATCCCTTAATTTTTTTTTTTTACTGAGTTTTTGTTTGTTTGTTTGTTTGTTTGCTTGGTTTTTTTTTTTTTTTCCCCGAAGCTTAGTCTTAAACAGAGGAAATGTATTTAGCAGACATTTCAGAAGCACTTAAGGTGCAGATAGTCAGATCTGTGTCAAAATCTTCCTGGGCTAAATGAGAATTCTGTTAAGCAACACTGAGTAATCAGTGAGTTGACTTGTAGATATTTAAACTACATACTCTAGCCAAGCATTAGGACTGCTCCTTATAACATCTATAGCAGAACTTAACTTTTTTGAGGAGAGTTATACTTTTTTTATTGTCTTATTTTTATAACACTATAGCACTAAATACAGTGTTAAACAGGTAGTGTAAGACACTCTGAAGTTCTAATGCAGATTTGAAAACTTTGAAATAACTCTAAGCCCTCATCGTTTTGCTATAGTAAAACAGGAAATTTTCTTTGTATTTGATTCTGTGAAGAGTTAAAGGCATTTAGAAATATATTTTGAATGTATTTCTTTTAAATGCAAGTAAGATATATTTTTGAGTGCTATTGAAAGACTGTAACAGCTCTTGACAAAATATTAAACAGCTGTAATCTCAGTTAAGTGTGAATATAATTGCACAGGAGATAAGAATATGCAAACATCTAGGCCAAATGACGAANAATGCACCCAGTACATTGTCCAGGGTGCCATGACATTCCTTTGTGTTATTACACTAGATTGATCATGTTGCCTGTTAAGCAGAGGAGTGGGTTTAGCTTCAGGCAGATTTTTTATTATTGTGAAAGCTTCCCATAGCTGCAAATTCATCTGAGAGTGGCTAGGCAGAGGATTTTATATTTCCCAAAAGCAGATCTTCTAATGATAATACTGTCAACATTTAAGACAAAGAGACCGGTTTATAATGTCAATTTTATATTCACTCAGAAAGCAAAACAGAAGGTTAAACATGGAAGCAGTGATTGCTGAACATTTTAGTGGGAAAAGGGAGCTGAGTTCTGGAAGCTACAGACTTTGTGGAACTGCAAGAACGGATTTTGGTTTCATGTCAGTAGGATTGCTGGATTTTTTAAATTCAGAACTATAATAATTATTTTCCTGACTGATTTAAAAATTATTGACTTTTCACCAAAGTTGAGATACAAATATATGTCACAGTAATCTACTACTTTTAGTGTACTGATCTCTAATGCAGCAAATTAAGGTGTATCTGTTTAATCTATTTTAATTTTGTCAACTGCAGGATCATTTTACTGGAAAAAAAAAGTTTAAAATCTGAGAAAATCAGGTTGCAAAGATGAAATTGAAAAGGCATTCTTGAAGTTGAGTTTTGTGATAATGAGAGATGCTGCAGGGACAGCTGTAGAGATAAGAGTCGGCTGCAAAGGTTGAAAATTACTTACAATATTTAAGTCTGAATGTTAAATCTGACTTAAATCTAAACCAGAACTTCTGGATTATCTTTATTCTTATCACATATTTGTAGTTTGCATGTCTTTCATTTATGTCAATACTGATTTCAAAACATTGAAGGTCAAATGGTAAAAACCAAGTCAGTGTGCTACTGTTTACTATTGCTAAGTTTTGTACTTAAGTTGTTCCCGAAACCTGTGAAGAAGGGCTGTGAGGTTTCAGATATGAGCTATTAACATAAACATTTTAAAAATTCTGAAAGAGCTGTTTTTATAGCATATTCATAATTTTCATTTGAATTTCTATTTTTAAATTTAGAAAAAAATACTGCACAATATTTATAGACATCTCACAAAATGAGAAGCTTTGAGTTTACAATTTACTACACTTTTTGCTATTTTCTTTTCCTATAATTCCAAGAGCATGGTATCAATAAAAAAAATTACAATTTGGATAGTTGAACATTGGCCAAAACTACCTAGCGAGTTGTAGAATGTCATCCTTGGACATACTCAAAAAGTTTAGCAGCGACGGCCCGGTGCAACCTGACCTATGATCACCTTGCTTTGAGTGGCAGGCTGGCCCAGAGGACCTCCAGAGGTCCATTGGAACTTAATTTATTCTCTGACATTTATCTAAGATGTCAACCATTATGTTTCTTCACTTTAAGAGTAATGGACACTGTAAACTTCATGAAAATGTAGAAGTGACAATATTTGCCTCTACCAGTTTAAGACTTCGGTTTATCTTTTTTTACAACAGTAAGAGTGGTTTTACTAAAATCCTTAAGATTGTGTCTTTTCCCTTAGCATTTGTGTGTGCTGTAGGCTATCTATGAAATTAATTTGAGAGGTATGCTCAGACATCTAGGTTCAGCATGTACCTGCTGGAAGTGCTATGAAGCTGCTCATGATAGATGATGAATTTGTTATTTGAAAAAGGATGCTGTGCATTAGTGCAGCAGTCTTCACATCAGTATTGCTGGAAAATTGAGACACACCACAAGCCTTTTATATTATTTATTTTGTTCACATTTTCTAGGACATTTTTAAGGCTGAAGTTTAAAAACTAACTTATTTACCCAAACATCCTAAAATATTTCATTTTAATTTATTATCTGCTCATGATTTTTATTCTTTAGAAATACAGCAACATTTAACATCTTCTCAGTGCATAACTAACAAGAAAATGGATTACGTGTATATAAATACATAAATCAATATATGCTCATCTTGCTGTCAGGTTAAATGACTACAGCAATGCCTACCTCAAGATAGAATGAATCAGAATGCATTTAGCATACTAAGTATTCATGTTGTGCTAAGATATTATGCCAGATGAATGTGTTTTTATGTGAGAAATGGTCCAACAACTGGAAACATTTAGCTTACTTTTTTTGAGCATTATTGAAAAACTAAAAATATTCTTGATGTCCTCAAAGTATTTTGACATTCCCAGTCATGCAGGCACTGGGTATAGAACAGCATAAACATGTTTTTAGATCCACACTTTAACTGCATTGAAATAAGTGGGATGCAAGACTACAGGTTGTACTTGTGGGCTTACTTGATTTTGGGTATCTCAGATTTGGAACTACACACATTTTTGTCTAGTGAAGCCTAAATTTAATATACCGATGGGAGGATCTTTTGGGTTTTTTCATAGTACCTACATACTGTGTTAAAAATAAATAAATACTTATCCATAATCAGTCCTGTAATTTCAATTTGTAGGGTATGTGGGTTTTGTATTTAATTTATTTTTATAGGTAATAAATTAGCTATTGCCATGATGCTAATTTTATTTTGGATCTCCTTATGCTTTCATATAATCTAATAAAGTAATGGAATTAGATCAAGACTCGCACTAAAGTTGGCTTTCCAGTCTTTTCTAACATTCGTGTCTCTACTTTTTAAAAACTCCAGTTCTAGTGGCTCAAGAACTCTTAGAATTACTTAAATACCATGAAACCAAAAATCTTTCTGATTATAAATAGATATAGAAACATCTTTCATGCTAATTTTAAATTTTGTTAACAAGCAAGCAAGCAAAAATATAAAACTTTGCAGAGTGCATTATTTTAACAAACACTTAGACATAATTTAAAGATGTTTACCATTTTGATGCCACTGGCATTGGCATTTGTATTCTGCATGTCAATGAATAAAATGCATTTATATAGTTAACATTAAGTCAAGCTTTGTACCTGAGGGTACAATAATTAAATGGATTGTAATATTATACCTGTTTGTATTGTACTTCCTACTGGCACAATTTGCCAATTTCTATAAGCAGTGTTTTCTCTTACAAGTTCTCTCAGTACTATTCATGTACCTCTAAACAAAAAGAAGATAAAAATAATTGATGTAAAACATCGACAGTTGAGGTGAAACTATCTAACGTGTCTAACATTTACTTCAAAAACCAAAACGGCTGTTTTGTTAGAAGTCTTTGCCAGCTTTAGAGGCTAGCATCTCTGTTTTATTGGAAAAAAATCACTCCATATTGGGTTGAGTGAGGAAGATTATTATTTTCATTGGTGTCACACAGAATCACAGAATATCAGGGACTGGAAGGGACCTTGAGAGATCATCTAGTCCAATCCCCCTGCCAGAGCAGGAACACCTAGATCAGGTCACACAGGAATGCGTCCAGGAGGGTTTTGAATGTCTCCAGAGAAGGAGACTCCACAACCTCTCTGGGCACACTGTTCCAGTGTTCTGTCACCATCATTACATAAATAGCAAGCTTTCTAAATAAGTAAACAAAAACAAGGTTTCTGGGTACTTCAGTGAAACCACAGTCCTAGTTTAGATATCATGCAACCTCAGAATGATTGCAAGGAAAATACTACTGTGTAGATAAATTACATGATAAAAGATAACGAACCTACTTTTTATTCTATGATTATTATAGTGTTGCAAAACCAATTTAAACCATAAAAAAATTTTAAATGAAGAAAGAAAACCCACCTTGAAGATTGAAATTCTTGTTTGAATCAAGGTTGCTTGATCATGTAACGTGCTTTTGTTCCTATACTGAGGGCCTGAAGGAAATTTCAGTATGAAGGTTATTTCCACTATTATTTCAGGTCATTGACATGAAGGACGCATTTCCAGAATTGATTTTGCAGTTGTCTCAGCAATATTTTTGCATAGCACGTGAAAGAGATGCAAAAACACGAAAAGAAAACACCCTTGTAAGGATTACACATTATGTTTCTGAATTCAAGAAGAGAGCAGAGCTTCAACACTCTTATGCATTTCATCCTATAGAGGAGAATAGATTTGACACTTAGAAAGGTTAGTTCATGGCTAGTCTTTCTGCACGTGTTGTCAACGATGTGGTCCTAGTGAAATGTGCTTAGTGACCATCTGTACCAGCGGAAGTGACAATGAAGTTTTGGTCAGATTGATCATGTTAGTTCCCATTACAGAGCTTTATAAACTCACTGCAATGATGCTGGGCAGCCCCATCAGTCAGGAAGGAATGCATGGGTTGAAGTCAGTTCAAGAATGTTGCTTTCTACAAAGTTTATTCTGTTGGTTTTTTATTACTTTTTTTTTTTTTTTTTTTTTTTTTTTTTTTTTTTTTTTTTTTTTTTAGCTTTTGTACTCCATGTTAGGCTGAGCCACACAACGTTTCTGACTCAGATTTTTTTACATGCACTTAGTATCATTCCTGCATGTTTTAAATGGTAAAGTTCTAATCCAGTCTAGTTTCATACAGTGCAAAGTTCAGTATCTCACTTCAGTATAGTTTAATTTCATGAATATAGGTTATATTGTTGGAATAAATAGGTCTAGTCATGTCTAATGTTAAACATTTGTTTTATGAGACATCAACATTAGTCTGTAGCAATGCCACGCTTTTCAGATTTTCTTTGATGAGGATGTAAGTCCTGGAAAGTGGAAATTTGGCACTCATTTAATCTACTTGCATTGATTCCAGAATTGAGTTATTTATTTCTTTTTGTGTTTCAGAAGCTTTCATTATCATGCTACATCAGGATATTTAACTTGTGTTATAATGCTGTTGACAGTATTTTCTGTTGCTTCACCCTGCAATTATCTGCAATGTCTACTATCTCTGAAGAAACCTGCCTTTCTGAAGTGATAGTGTTTCACTTCTGAGAGGACAAATGGCTGTAAGGAGAGGAAAAACACTAGACTACTAGATTTTAAACTATAGGCCCTATACAATCACTTTCAATTCAGATTAAATTATAAGGAGACATTTATGAATATGAGACATACAAGACATAAATACTGTCAGGCAAATAACCCCCTGTAGTAGTTAGAATTCATACTTTAGGATCAACTTTTGCTATTGTTCTTATGTAGTGGCTATTGGTGAATATGGAAAATTTCAACATTAGCTCAGCCCTGCTCATACAGCTGTAATTTTTTCAATGTAAAGTACAAGACTTTTATTCTCTCTTTTGATTATGCAATTTTTATTTGTGTTTTGTGCTTGGCTTTGAATTACCATATGTTGTAGGTTTATGATTATTTTAAAATAGAACGGTTTTGCATGTGGAATCATTGCTGCAAGGATATTTCTTAGTAAATGTTAGATATTTAGAATTTACTTATGCTTAAGGGCACATATAACATTGTAACAGTCTATGATAAGCAGAAAGTAGGTCACATTATCCCAACATCACTAGAATATTTGGCAAATTGCAGAGTTTTATGCTTTGTTAATGACAATATTTTGAGGAGCACTGTAAACTACTTCTGCGATTAAAGTTTGCTAAATCACATTAGGCTAGGCTTGGCATAAGAGAATGTTGCATTTGCCAAAGTCTGAAACGTATACTTTGATTTAATCAAGAGTTCCAAAGCAGTTGAGTTCATCACCATTTAATGTACAAGCTGCATTTTTATGATCATCATCACTTGATATTTTGAAAAAGGGAGAATAGATTAATTTTCACAGACTATTTGCAAACAGTGATTACCATTTGTGTAGATTAAAATATCAACCACCAGATTGAGAAAACAGAACTGGAGAATAAAATCCTCCCTTCTCCAACACAAAACTTAAATGAGTATCTGGCATGTAATATCACAGAAATATAGAATGGTTAGAGTTGGAAGGATCCTTAAAGATCATCGAGTTCTATCCCCCCTGCCATAGACAGGGACACCTCCCACTAGACCAGGATTGTGCCCATGCAATTTTGTCCACTTCTAATGAACCTATGAGCAATTGAAATACTGGGGCAAGGCTCACAACTATTGCTATGACATCTAAGTAGAACAATATAACCATTGAATACATATGAATTTTATCCTTATTTTATCACATTTATTATCACCCCAAGTTATCTGATTAAGTACTTCAATTATAGGAATAATATAGTGACAGTCTAGGTTTTTGGCCTCTTGCATTTGCATTTCAAGAGGGAAAATAGCCCTTTCCATTTCAGTATGGGGCAGGTGTGAAGGTTGTTGCCATTTTCCTTGCCATTCACCTCTTCCCTCTACTTCTCCGTTTGCCTCTGTGTACACACAGCATTGTTTTGACCATTCAGTATAGCTTTAAATAACAATTCAAATACATGAGCATAGATTTTTTTGTGCAGTACTTTATGTTGTTTATTAGACCTCCTAAAGCTAACACTATGGATTATTCTGCTTTCCTCTTCTTCATCTGTTAAGATCAAAGCCAGGTTCAATACATAGTTTTGAAATTTTTTTTGTCCCCTCTGGATAGAAACTGATGCATGAAATTCTTTGTCCTAAGAGGATTTTTTCAGTTTGTTTATTCCACTGTGAAATTTGATCAGCACTGTTAAAAAATGCACAAAAGCCACTCACACTAATGACATCTATTAGTTTGTCTGTAAGCTGGCTTCTTTTCTCCTACTTTGCCATTCTATTGAGAGGAAAAATAGAAAAGTCTAATGTGATGTTAACTGGAGAAAACAAAAGACACAGTGGCACATGGGGATCATATCAGTTAAATAACACTTGATGGTGCTTCGATTCTTTTTCCTCTCAGAACCATGGAACTATAGAAACATTTTAAGATTATCAAGTGCAAATTACCAAGTTACCACTAAACCATATCCCTCAGCACTACATCCTCCTCATATCTTTTAAATACCTCCAGGGATGGTGACTCAACCACTCCCCTGTGCAGCCTGTTCCAATGCTTGATATCCCTTTTGGTGAGGAGATTTTTTCCCAATTTCCAATCTAAACCTCCCCAGGTGCAAGTTCAGGCCACTTTCTTTTTTCCTATTGCCTGTTACTTGGGAGAAGAGACTGACTCCCCGTCATGGCTTAGGCTGAATTGGCCTATGATGGTGATAGATGCTCCCCCCCTCACTTTCACTCCGGGATAAAAAGGCGGAGAGTTAAAGAGATTTACGAGTTTAGAAGGAATTAAGGCAGGATCAAAGGCAGATGAACAGACAGGGTCCTTTTCAAATGTTGGCATTGAAGAAAGAGAGCTGACCCTTTGATTTCTCAGGTTTTATACTGAGCATGAGGCAGATAGGATGGAATACTCGTTCACCTGTCCTGTCTGCTCCTTCCTGCAGGTGGGATCCCTTTATGCTTTTCCATTTCCAACCCTCCAACAGGGTAAATAATGAAATTAACTGACCTTGGTTATTGTAACAGTAAGTATAAGCAAGAACCTCTTTCCATACTGTTCCTTGGCATGAAGTACAAACATTGGCCTTATCACTCTAAAAATGAAGAGGTTTCTCCACAATATGATGTTAATTTCAGAGTTAGAAGAGGCCTATCTAACAAGTAAAATTACTGAACAGAAAGTTGGTTCTGTTTTACCTCAAACTGGGACAACCTCACCTCACTATAACTCCTTTCAGGTAGTTGTAGAGAGTGATAAGGTCTCCACTCAGTCTCCTTTTCTCAAGGCTAAACAACCCCAGTTCCCTCACCTGCTCCTCACTTGTTCTCTAGACCCCTCACCAGCTTTGTTGTCCTTCTTGAACAGGGTCCATGCTCAATGTCTTTTCTGTAGTGAGAGGTCCCAAACTCGACACAGTACTTGAGATGTGACCTCACCAGTGCCACGTACAGGAAGATGATCACTTCTCTAGTCCTGCTGGCCACGCTATGTCTGATAGAAGTCAGGATACTACTGGTCTTTTTGGCCACCTGGGTGTGCTGCTGGCTCATATTCAGGTGCCTGTTGACCAATGACCCCAGGTCCTTTTCTGCTGGGCAGCTTTGCAGTTACTCTTCCCCAGTTCCTTAGCCTTGCATGGTGGAGTTGTTGAAGGATCTGGCACTTAGCCTTCTTGAACCTCATACCATGGCCCATCAATCTAGTCTGTCCAGATCCATCTGTAAAGACTTTCTACCCTCAAGTAAATCAATACGAAGTTGAGAAGAGGAGGGGTTGGCCTCTTTTCCCAGATAACTAATGAGAGGACTTGAGGAAATGGCCACAAGTTGTGCCAGGGGAAATTTAGATTAGATATCAGGAAAAACTTTTTCTCCCAAAG
>VXBJ01001473.1:338590-368857 GCA_013400055.1 Nycticryphes semicollaris | reverse complement strand
TTCAAAATTATGCAGCTTTCCAGACAGACATACGTCTAGTCTTTGAAGAACGTGATTCAAGTAGAAACAGCAATTCCTTATTTTTTCTATGAGGATAACAGTCCCTTCAACTAGCCCCACCAGACAGAAAAAAAGAGGCACAATCAACAAGCCCGCATTATTTGGACTTGGTAGATATCAGTGGGTCAGAAATCAGTGGAAAGCATAGCTCACAGATATGTACTATACCTGAAATAAGTTTTTGCAGTGACAGTGTTTAGCAGGGGAAGGCAAGGCTGGGAAGACTCTTTTGTCATCTCTGATTTGAGGGGTGCTTAAGAAAATTCTTCATTGTCTCTGCTTTACAGGTTTGCAGATTCATTTTTTTTTTTTTTTCCATAGGTCTTTTCTCTGGACTTCGGGGCTGAGAAGAGAGTTCAGAAGAGTTTTCTGAGCTCACATCAAATTTGCATGCTTATTACTCTCAGAGGTTAACCATTTCAGACCTTACCGCACTGTTTTTCGGAACAGATCACTGCTTGCATGAAGAGCAGCAAAACATTTATTTTATTTTCCACTGTGGGATTCCATAAGCTGATCTGCTGACTAGTAAAATGTAAACTTTCATCATCAGGGGACAAGAACAACATACAGTCACCTAGGTGAAACTGCACTGGGGCTAGAACATGATATTTCATAGGATTCCTTATTTCTGGATGAATCTGACTTTGTTACTTCCCTCACAGTGAGACCAAAATCTCTTTTTTTTCTGAGAAAAAAGGTAAACACTTTCTTTATGTATACCTCTAAAATTTCGTTTTTCCCCAGTGGAGGAGGATACACTACATAAGGGTAACATTGCTTGTTCCTTGTTTTTTCAAATCAACAGTTCCTCGGTGATTGTTCTAGATACAGAAATGAAGAAACTAGCACTCACAGGAAGCAATTTCTTTACTTCACATATTTACAAAATTCTATCCCATCCAATTTATTCTTGACTTGTAGGTCTGCAAGGACTGAAAATTGACTATCTATAAATACATCTGATATTTTAGGACATTCTTTCCCGTCCATTTTGATCAGTTTATTATATTATTGTCAATGCTACATTTCAGGTTATTCCATATTTATTTGAAATGCAAATAGATGAAGAAATGAAAATAACAAGTTTTAATAGTTTTTTTTCTCAGACAGAATTCTGTAATATACAGAATTGTAAAAATAAACAAACAGATGGCAGAACAGCTTTTTTGTATGTGATTGTTATACTTTCCCTTTGTTGCAGTCCACCTCCCAGAGGAAGCTGTGAAAAAAAAGGCAATTAACTAATTTCATATAAACCCACTATATCATTCGTTAATGTAGTTCAAACCATATTTAAGAGAGAAGGAGCACTAGGGAAAGATTCTGTTTGGTTTTTGTATTTACAACTTGTTAGTTCCAGGCTGTGATAGTATTCCCATACTTGTGCTGCTGAGTCTTGCAGCTACATTTGCCGTACTCTCCATTGCGTGCAGGGTCACACAGCAATGAGAGAACTGCACAGAGCTGGATCAAATCATTCCACTGTGAATGATCCAAACTGTTTGTGACTGGTAATGGTACCTCTTATCTGGGCCCCTTGCTGGTGAACTTCTCCCATCTTCTGTTTTATTCTGGTAGCCATTCATGTAAAACTACCAGGAGATATTTTTGAAACACCACAGTGAACAGTATGTTACTGACTCTCAGTTCAAACCATCTTTCACATCATACCCTAGCAGCACTGATTCCCATCTGCCTCAGTGCCTACAGGAGATCAGCTTCTGAATTGAAATTCAGCTGGCTCAAACTAAATCTGAACAAGACAGAAGCGAGGTTAGAAGGAAAAGGGTAACATTTTGAAGAACTAGCCAAAGCCGTGACAACATCCTCAAATGAGGAGTCTGCTTTCTGACCGTCATGAGACTTCACAGCCTCAGGGTTAGCTGACATCCTCCCAAGTATGAAATCTGTCAGAAATAAATTCTCCCAACCATGATGAGCCAGCAGGCTGTTCCTATGAACATCCTCTCAGATGCTGACTTGGCAATAGCTTTGTACATATTCATGGCTTCCAGGCTCCACAGTTATAGTATTCTGCACTAGCTGTGCCAACGATAGCCTTCAATGGGCAGCTGATCAAAACTCGTCACCCTGCTTGCTAAGCAAAATAAGTCAATTTTGGTACATCATCCCAGTACTGTGAACACTACACCGGCTCTTGAGTGAATGCTAAATCATAGCCCTTTTTCTAATCCTAATCTTCAAAGCCCTAGATCCAGGTTACTTCAGGGAAAAGAATTTTTCACTTTGTGAAAAGATCCACTCCTCAGGGTGTTGGAGCTATCAGCTAGGCAGGCAATTATGTGGGTAGAAACAACAACAAAGTTCACCTATATTCAAGGCAAAGTACAAAATACATTCCTTCAGAATAAAATTAAATATCATGATCAAACACCAGTACCCCGCTTCCTGGTACACACCCAGTTCCAGGAAAGGGAAGGAATGTAACTACAAGTGTATGATAATACAATTAATTTAAGATAGTATGTCTTCATAAAAGCTTATGATGTATCTAGCTGTGGGTCAGTCTGACCAGCAAATTATATAGGATTCAAATTCAGTACTTCAAAGATCTGATACCTTGGTGGAAAATATGGTATAAACAGATTAGATGATCTATGTAAAGATTTTCATCTCAGTGTGAAAAGCACCATGTCCCATTGCAATTGTTTTAATGATTCGGCTTCTCAAACAGCATGTTTTGCATTTCTTGAAGTAAACAACCACTTAAATAATCCTTGATTTGTTTTTCCCAAAGGTGTGTCACATTTCAGCCCACAGCCACTCAATAAAAGAACATAGATGACTTTTCTGGACTTAATTCAATAAATAAACCTAAACCAGTTTGTTTTCTGTGCTTTTCATGTTAACAGGCTAGGAAATTAATGCACCTGCTTGGAAATCACATAGTACTTTCAGGCATGCAGCTATAGACAGACAGGACATAAAATAATTAGCAGTGAATTGGTACATCCTTACAGGCATGTTAAGATTGTGTGCCTAGCATTATTTTTCTCTTTTAGTGGCAATCTCAGTTTATTAGATGAAACAAACCTTTATATTTTAAACAAGAGGAGTGAGAACACAGTCAGTGAATTGCGTGGTGCAGACAAATATGACAGCTGGAAAACAGGTTTGGAAATAGAGGGACAAATCTTCAGTTAGTGCAAATTGACATACTTAAAGTCATTACTTCAGCTGTAACCACCAAGCAAGTATGAATGCTTTGAGTTTTAACAGAAAGCAAATCATTTGGGGATAAGAGAAACACATAAATAAGCCTAAATCTGTCCATCCTTTACCTTCCAAACCCCACTTTTAGTCTGAAGTTCAATTTCCCGTCCAGCCCGCTGACTTCTTTTCACAGTTACAGCTGCATTCAAAGTTTTGAAAGATTTGATGCACAGAAGAGAGAAAACAGAAAAAGAAAGCCAGATTTCTGTGATATCACAGGCTTCAGAAAATCCTTGGTTCTGTGGACTTCATAGATGTCAACAATTGAGCAGACTCCAGTAGTGTGAGAAGTTTGATTACTTCCGTACACATGTAATAGCATCAAGTCCTTGTCAAGGTAAAGAGTTTTAAAGTGCATGAGGAAACTAAGTGACCAAGGAAAAGAAAGGATTTTGTTTTGTTTTCTTATGAATGCTACTGACTATTAACAAAAAAAGTCCCCTAGAGGATATTGCAGATTAATAATGATAACTGAATTTTAAATTAATAGCAATTCCAGAGAGACCTATTTCTCTATCCTTTCTGCATGTCCCTATGAATCAATATTTTTCACCCACAGCCAGGCTGTTTTTATTTTAAAGTACAAGAATGTGATACTCTGTGAGCACTATACATTTTTTAGATTATGGGAACAGATGAAAAATTTCCCCACAGTTTATCAAACAATTTTAGGAGGTAGTAGTTGTTGTCACTGTCCACAGAGTCTGCCAATCGCCCTGGCATGAAATTACAATTAATGATGTATCACTGGGTTACATAAAGGATGTCAAACATATGGACTACTGCTGCAGCCAAAAGATACGAGCAGCTTGCTGGAAGTATCACATAATATGCTATATTTTCCTGATATATCAGAATGTCCTTGCTCGTAAGAAAAAATATTAAATTGCAAACACATATCTAGCTTTGCTTTAGGGCACTCAATCCTGAACTGTAGAACAGTTGTGAATGTTCATGGCTTTAGAGATGAAGATGAGTAATATTTTTCATCTGTCTTTCTATCTGTCCATCTATGAACCTATTTCTTATATAGCTAGGTTTTTCCAACAGGATATTTTAAACTACTACCATTAATAAGATGTGTTCATCCACACAGGGCAAACTTACAAGTACAGAGGCTTAATTTTAATCACTGTTAATGAAAGGAATGACCTCGTGGGTGGAAAGAACGAATATTAGAAAGAGCATTTTAAAAGTACATGCTTTCTCTACAGAAGGCAAGCAGAATCTTATTAGAATGCATGTTAAATTCATTTCATTTCACACTTTGAAAGGACATGGGAAAAATTCAATTTAACTTTTCCTAATGTAAAATCATACCACAATATGTGCATATGTGTTTTATGGCCTATAAATAACTGATTTGCAAATGGAATGTTCTCTTCCCAGATAATTGAAACATGTAAGAGTCACAGTGTAACCTACTCTATAAGCACATGTTGGAATAATATCAGCAACGACACTACTACCAATAACACCACAGCCTGTTCGTATCAGATCAGAGGGACTCTGAGCGTGCCTCTGCGGAGGATGATCTGCTGCACAGGAAAGGACCCACGTCTGCTTCTGGTTGAAATCTCACAGCTCTGTGTACTGGAATAAGGAAACCGTGCTTTGGATTCTCCAGCCTCTGAGTCAGATAGCACAATGGTAAATTTGGAAGTTTGTTGATTAATTGCTTGAGGCAGGAAGGGATCATGATTTCTTTGGTCTTTTATTGATCTGTTGCATGAGCAGGGTAGGCAGCAACATACTGTCTATGTTAATCACAGCTGCACAATTTAAAGGAAATCTGAAATAATGAATTTAATGGTAGACCAGATTCAATTATGAACAGAAGCTAAGTCCGAAGCACATCCATGATTTCACAGATCAACTATCGCAAGTGCCTGGTCTGCAAATCCAGTATCATCAGTTCTGTCAGCCCTAATGAAACTCCTCTGAGAGACAAGAGAGAAAATGAAATGTAAAGATGCTGATTTTCTCACTAACTTGATTGAATGATTTCCCCCGTCTAAGAGATTTATGTTATGAAGGCACAGCTGTTCTTCATTTCATTCACAATCTACTAGTAGTAGTTGATTTACAGCCGAATTCAAAGGGACGTTTAGTGAACCTAGAAAAGTTTAATAATGGTCTATGCTAATTTATAATTTTAAGTGTTTTCAACATGCTGGTGTTACCTCAACGTTCCTACACACTCTTAGCTTTACAGCCACTTATAGACATATCATGTGACTTTATTTAAGTAAAAGCTAATCACCACTTCTCACTTTAAAGTCATAGGATAGAAAGAAGAGCCTTCAGAAGGTGATTCATATCTTGTGGCTCAGGATGATGTGACCTGTTCCCTGTAAATACATGTCTCTCCATTCTCTGTAGAAGAAGATTAGAGAAAAAACTTTCAGACATCTAGAATTAGATTTAATGAACCTTCACTTGTGCACCACAACTGAACTGAGCTGAGCACACTTGAATCTAAACTCAATATAATCACTTTCTCATTGACTTCCTACAACTATGTAGCGAAATAGGCTCAGGTGCACAGGTGAAATATCACAAGTGGAGGTAGTGCACATATCTTGTGCTGAAAGAAATACATGTATCAAACCCTAGCAACAAACAGCAAATATGAAGACAAGGAGGAAAACAAGCAAGCAAGGAAGCGTGATAACAGAGCAATGCACACCAAACATTTTACTGGGCTAAAAATAACTTCTTTTTCAATTACAGAACCCTTTAGTCAAGGTGCTATTTAGCAGCCCAGTTTCTCCTAAAATTACCAGACTTCTTCCTGTTCTACATCCAGTACAATCAAGTCAGCTTTTATAGGAAGCAGGTATTACCTGGTTTCTTTTCCTCACTCTAGCAATACAGAAGGGCTCCAATACTTACAGGTTTAGCCATCTGGGGATGACAAGAGGAATCATCAACTGTCCTAGAGGCAGGAACAATAAGTACCTTCAAACTCTGCAGTGGTTTGAATGATATTTCTATCAACAGGGAGATTTTTAGTATAAATTAGAATATTATTGTGATCCTTGAAAAAAAAAAAAGAAAAAGATACATCTTCTGAACTGTGTTGTCCGTATTGTATTTTCTTGAAAATTCCCACTACTTCTGTTTCTACAAACAACTCAGTCATAATACAAGATTTTCAATGATCCAAAAAGAAGACTCTGGACTCTGGATTTGCAATGGTATCTCCAGATTATTAACTGTCAGAAAGTCCTAAGTAAGATTGAGCTGATAGGAATCACAGAATATTAGGGATTGGAAAGCATACAAAATAAAATACAAGATGCCTCTGTAATGTTGATATACAGCATGTGCATTTGCACTAATTCAGTGTTTCGTAATAGGAAAAGATATGTCTCCGTTCATTCAAATTGCACTGTGTACTCATATTACCATACTGCCCATAGGATCATAGTAAACAAGAGTCGGGTTAAATTGTTTTTTCATTGCAGCAGGGAGGAGCAGGATGTGCATATTACAAGGGAGGCAAGGAGAGCAATGTCTATAAAGAGCAAAGTGCTTAGGAATGTGTAGTCTTTGTGCATGTAAGAAGTCCCATTTAATTCAGTAAGAATTAAACCCATGTTTCAGTTACTTGATGAATTTTGGCCACAAAATAATGAAAATTTTCTTACCACATCAAATGCACAGATCTAGCCCTCTTATCTGTATTTATTATTGTACTCTCTGATATTCTGTCTAATTTAGCCCCAGATCCAATGACACATATTTGCTTATAAAACGTTAAGACATTTTAGATGAACATTTAATGTTAACTGAAGATCACAGAATTTAGCAACTAAATAAAGGGCTACATAGTAGCTAACTTGCAGGAACTACAAATGAAAGCCTAGTATGTTAAAGGAAAAAAATGGCTCTCTCCAAAGTCTATGAAGTGTGACACCTCATGTATGCCTATGTTCTTCCTTATAGTGAACTTTGCAGCCAGCCTTCTAACTGTTTCCATGTTCAGAGAGTTGTCCTAAGATCCATTAACGTTAACTCAAGAAAGTTAACAACAATTACAATAGAAACCTTCTCATTCTGAATCATTCAAAAATCAGTCTGTTCATGTGGAAATTATCTATATTGACATTTAATAACAAACATATAGAAGCTCAGCTCAATCATAAAACATGGACAGGTTTTAGACGAAAAGAATGAAGTGTACATTCTTTTTGAATACATAGTTGTATCTTGGGACTTTATCTATAGGAGACAGTCTTTTTACCTAACCAAACAATTATTGATCGAATTCCAGGGTAGGCATCTAAGAAGAGTATGCACTGCCAAGAAAAATTTGTCTCACTTAACTTAGACACTTAACTTGAATGTGTGAACATTCTTTCCACTGTCTACAAGGCAGATATAGGGTGATTGGTTGGACCCTGACAGCTAATTTTTTCAATGTCCAAGTTGGGAAAGATTAATTTCACCAGCTTTGGATAGGTAAAGGGCTAAAGATAGGACTTTTGACAATATAAACAATATGGCAAGATAGGACTGGGAAGAGAAAGAGAAACATAAAATATTGGGCTATTTATTTAGGCTATATACTAGATATCTAAGGGTATTCCACAGAATAATGATATTCTGTTAAAAAGAGGGTAGTGGATTCCATATAATTTAGTTGCAAAAGAGGTTCTTCACAACTACTCATCTGAAAATGCTACTCACATTTTCCTTGTTTTTTCAAGAATTCAAAGATCCAAAATAGATTCTGTATGGCTAAGGCTCAGCATCAGAGAGTAAATTATCCCAAATGTCAAAAAAGAAAAAGAAGCAATCTTCTCAGTGCTCTGGTCCCATATCTGGAAGGGGAAAAAAAGAAAGTTAAATGAATCCAATCTTGTATCTATATCAAACTTTATTGGAGCTAAACTATGTGGGTTTAATCTCATGCATACCCTTCACATTCTGGAAACGGAGTTTTAACAGGCTGCTGTTTAAAGTACCCCAAATACCCAGAGTTTTCTTATGGGCAATGTGATCATTAGACAGAGTTCCACTGTTGTCTGTTTTCCACAGTTATTAAAATGACAAAATGTTTTATTAAAATGGGATTTTCACTGTGGGAGCCAAGTCATAAAACCAAGTAGAGACAAATGGAGCTCTAAGACTTTTTATCGGAATATCTTTTGCTTGCTGACCATAGCAAAACTACCTTTCATTTTCATTTAAGCCCACAAAGGGTAAATAAAATAAAAAAAATCATTCCATATATTTTACTTACATCTGCAGATTACATAATTTCTTTTTTTGCCATATATAGAGTCTTGAAAAATCTTTACAAGTTGAATATAAAGAAGAGAGTAATCTCCCATAGCAAAGCCGGTAAACTTCAAACAACATGTCTATATGTTAAAAGATTTTGCAATAATCCTTTACTTTCTCTATATAAAATATTCCAAATGCAAAGCTAAAGTAGTTTTGTTGGGGTTATTTTGGTTTAGAATTATACAGAAAATTCTTGCAGGTTTTTGGTCACTGAGGAGAAAAAAAGTACACAACTTAGGAAATGTGATGCTTTTTATGAGAGAAAAAAAAATAAAGAAACATCAATGTTCTGATTAAACAAAAGAGTTTGCTTCCTTTTCCTCCTGTAGTCCTTGCTTCATACCGTACAAGTCTGCAGTTATTATCTGCCTGTGTACTGCTCTGCAGCTGAAATGAATTTTAAGTTGTTATAAAAGTATCCAAACTTGGATCTTCATTTATTTTTTCTTCCAGGAAAAGATAGACTATAAATAGTTGTAAACAGGACAGATTAATTAAATATTTTACTTTATATTCCCCACTTGTAGGTTCATACACCAGAATGAGGCAAGTATAAAAAAAAGCTTTATTTACCTTTTTTTTTTGGTAGTATCATAGGTACTGCATAATCTTTGTGACCTGCATTAAGGGATCACTCCTGGCCCAGCTAGCTGTGTATCCAGTCCCTAAAATTCAAAGCCTGAAGGAAACTATTTTCTCTCCCATAAATATTCTTCCTTATCGAGAAAACTGCTTGGCTCCGGGTTGGGGCCCAGGAACCAATCAACCTACATGAGTCGTGGATGTGATTTATCCCTGGAGCTAAACAGAGAGTGAAACAGCTAAATGCTGCATCCACACTGAGCCTACCTCCCTCTTTTCTCATTTTGCACCCCTGTAAATGTGCAACGGGCATCCTCATGTAAGTCATTGAACACATACAGTGAAGAAAGCTGCCTTGCCTTTGTTAGTGCTTCCCTCACAAGTTGACAGGTTCTGCTTGCTATTGCTAGAGCTCTTATTGGGAAGAATAAAAGCTGTAAATGTCAATATGCTAACTCAAGAAATGTAGAAACTAACCTGAGCAAACTAAAACACACAGCAGCTAAGAAGGAACAGACAAGAGATCAAATATCTCTGAAAAATGAAGGGATGAGACACAGCAGAATTCTGAAATGCTCAGTAACAAACTCTGCAGCAGGTTTGACCATAGACTTAGAGGTTAATGGTGTAGTGCATTTAAGAGTTAATAGGTTCCATTGAAAGAAAAGAGGTACAGAGAGGACAGTAAGACGGTATATAAGTCCCAAGGCACAAGAATATAAATATAGAAAGAGAGGATACAACTGCTGTCGGCACAGTAATAGTGAGTACATAAGAGGAAGAAAGAATGTTATTTGAAGGAACTTATTTTAGTCATTTGAAAGTATACATATTCAAATACTTATTTTTCTAAAAACAAGAATACCTGTCATGCCTGTTTTTCTTCTATATTTGTTCTTGTTGAAATACTTGATAGATCATTAAAGTTAGTTTGGTTTCACTGCCAAATCAAAGGAGGTTTCTTGCTGATTCGGTGAAGTAATACTGGTATTTTTACTTCAAAAAGATGATTTTAAAAGATCCCAAAATGTTACATAAAACCTTAAATAAAAGTTTTGTTTTACTTTTGGCATTCCTTATACATCTATTTAACATTTTCTTTTTATATAATTTAGGTCAACTTTTAGATGAACAGTGGGCTTTTTGAAAAACATTTCCCTGTAATAGTTCCTAAGGAACATTGTAAAGGAGAGATAACACCAGGTTTGGATGAAAGGAGAAGTATTAGGCTGAAGGGCAAGTATTAGTTCTTGCCTCATAGCCAGACCTCTTTGGAGGGGTTAATTGTGAAGCTGATGAGGGAGATTTGGTTGATATAGTCTACTTGGATGTTAAGAAAGCATTAGCAAAAGTCTGTTTCAAAGGCTCTTAAAGAAGCCAAGCAACCACAGGAAAAAAGTGTAGGTCTTTAAAGTGGTAAATAATTGATTAAAAGATAGGAAAGAGAGAACACCGTGTCCTTGTTGCAGAGGCAGGATATCAGTGGATACCTAGAGAGATCTTTGCTTCAACCCTTTGGCTACTCAATCCAGGAAAGATGGTGAAAAACAAGTGACGAGGTTTGCTGATGATACCAAGCTAATCACAGTTGTAACAATGGTGCATGAATTCTGTGAAGAAATGGCAAAGAATCTTGTGAAAGTGAGCGACAGGCAAAAAAAAAACCAAAAAACCACAGACGAAATTAATTAGATGTGAAACATAGGTAAATGCAAAGTGACACACTGTGGCTTCACGTGTACAATATTGGGATCTGAACTGTCATCACCACTACTGAGTGAGACCTCAGGGACCTAAGGATCAGTCTTGTAAACAATTTCGTTAAATGCCATCATCCATGACCTTAGTACAAAAAACAGGAGAATGTGAAATCTGGACATAACACAAAAGAACAGAGATAGAGATGCAATATGATGTAGGAATATTTGGTGACCCTGAAGACTAAACTGATCCAACTGAGACTTAGTGGCTAAAAGCAAAAATCTGTCACTAACTGGTTCTCAAAAGAGGAAAAACTGATCAAGGATAAATTTAACTTGGAAAATAAAATACCTAACCATCAAAGGTTTAAATCCTGGGATAGCATTTAAAGCAAGATGGTGAGGGCAAAAAAAAATCCAACCAATTTTGCTATGGAGCTTGATCAGTTAATGAACAAGATCTATTCCAAACTGATATACTTGTGAATTAAGTACCCAAAGGAACATGAGCAAGATTAATTTCCAGAGTCATCCTTCACTTATCTTCTAAGAGTGCAAACTAAAATCCAACCTGACAGAAGCCAGGAAACTTTCCCAGGCATCTGAGGATGTAAGGGAGCTATAAAGCAGAGATACAAGCCTGGCATATAAAGGCTAAACCAGTAATACTGATGCCTTGCAGAGCCTCACAAAAGAAGAGGCATAACTTAGGGAGACCTGTGCAACGGGATATACCAGCCCCTCTGGGCCCATTAAAGGGAAGGTTGCAGATATTTACATTGCCCACTGCAATAGTAGCTCCCAGGTGCTTTGTATGAATTGTGGTGGGGATGAGATCAGAGGGACAGCAGGGCTCCTCTGCTTATGCTTGGGCTGATCAGGGCCATCCCATAAATTATATTACCATATGAGAGAACTGCTCTGGTCTAGTGTAGTTTGTGTCTTATCAGAGTTTCTTAGCCTTGGGACAGCACTAAACTGATGGAGCTACATGGCTTCTGCAGAACTACTGGCTTGTGTCTGGCTGGCTGAGTCTTCAGCAAGTGAGCTCACATTGACTCGTGCTTATCCATGTACACAGGCACGCTGCCTTTAACTTGCCTTTTCTGTGTGTCAAGAAGAGGCCAATGCCTCCAGTTTGCATTGGGAGAACTGAGGCTGTACGAGACAAAAAAGGTTACACGAGGCTTATGGCCTAAAGAAAATAAAAAATTGGTTTCCAAAGTCCCATGGTGATATACTGAGCTCCCAATTATGTTTTATTCCCTCCCAGTGTGAGATGTCATCTCTACTTTTCTGAACTTGGAGAACTTTCCTATTTTTCTGTGAAAATACATTTTCTGTACTGCAATGCTTTTGTGGTGCCAATTACAGCCACCATGCAGTGTTTCTTCATGGTAACCAGAGAGGTTTAGAAAGGAAACATTTCGAACAAGTAACTGAGATCAGACATTATAATCCGACATCAGCTTTCTATCTGTCAGGTGCAATCTTAAAGAAGAGAGAGAGATAGAAGAGGGAATCAGGGGACTGCTTTTTAGGGAAATTAAATTATTATCCTGATATTATTGCAAAATGACTGTAAAGGTTGTACATGGAAAGGTTGTGCACAAATATTCTTTATGTTTTCTTTAATTTCAAAATGATCTTGGGGACGATAAATGGTGTTGGTATGATCCTCTCTTGTTAGAACTCACAATATGTCTGTCAGAAAACAAACATTTTTTTTAACAAAGAAATACAGTAAGAAAACCCCAAGAAGCTAAATGGTGCTTGCATTTCAGTGCAGCCACACACAGAGTTTCCAATATCTTCTCTTCAAGATAGTTAAAACCATAACCCAACACTTCCACTTTTCTTATACAAAATACATTTGTGGTTGATTTAGAAGAGCCAATTTAATCCAATTACTTTGTGGAATAAATGTTCAAACAGGGGGAAGGAGGAGGGAAGCAGGAAAGAAACAGATACTTGATAGTTTGCAAATAATAATAAAAAAGCCTACAGAATTTTATAAGAAATAATGAATTTTAGATCTAGAGTCCACTGATATCCCAGTTTGATCCAGCTCTAGAAATATAGTAGCATAAAAGTTTAATGGCACTTAACAGGAACTAAAAAAATCTATCAAGTCACTTTCCTCAAAGTTTCTAAATAGACATACCAGATCCTCAAGTTTCATATTTCACAGATGATTCTTCAGGTATCACGTAATAAACAAATGAAAATTTTCACCTGTTTGGCCGACATTCATTAGATGCTTTATGTACACGTCCCACTAATTCACAGTCTGAGCCTGAGTTGGGATCCATTTTGGTCAACAGAGGGTTCTCACTTACTTGAATAGGCTACAGATCAGGCACACTGGATCATATTAGTGAGGATCATAACTGAAAATATGCAATATATTTTTAACATTTTTTCTAGTACTGCTCATTTCCAAAAATGTTTCCAAAGTTTTTTGAAGTCTCAAACAAGGAGATGTTTTAATGCCTTAAAATGTAGTTAAAATTTTCTTAACCAAATAGATTAATTATTTTCTTTATTCTATTAAAACTGACAGATAGAAAATACTAGTTTGCAATCTTTTTTTTTTTAAAAAAATATTTTTCTTTGTGTGTCAACTGAAGTCAACTAAACAATTTTGATTCCAAAATTTCTGCTTTCTTCTTTTTCCAAATGCAGAGCACTGAGAAGATAACTAGAGATCTTGCAGAAAAAAAAAATAGGCAAGACTTTTACTTTTCAGACAGGTTGTTACTCCAAGCATCTCCAGGTTCTGCAGGAAGACAAGTTTGACAGTTCTTAGCAGCTCCTGGGGACAGACTTCTACAGTGGCATACTTCCAAACCCTTCTGCGGCTGTAAAATTGCATGCTGATGGATCCCTTATGGTATAGAAAAGCTAATGTTTTCTTTCACAGACTGCAGAAAGATCTAAGAGGGGAAGGAGTGTGACTGACCTGGACAGCTAAAAGAAGAAACCCTTAAAAAAAACGTGGAAGAATGAAAAGGCAGCCAGCAGAAGACACAGGAATGAGGAGTGAGGAATTTTCCTGTCCTGGTATAGTCAGTAAGTTCTTGGTGTTGGAACCACTCTCAATGCATGCACCTGTCTGAGTCCTAAAGCCTTTGAGAAAATATTGTAGACAACTTCCATTCAGACCATTAGAGGGGAGTGAGTGAATCTTTCCCAAAAGCCAGAACTGAATGACAGCTTTTGTAGAAGAGACCTATAATGACTGTGTACATATTTATATTTGAAGACTGTAGAATCACTCCCTTTGCTGCTTGTAGACCAAGCACACATTGATATTTCTATCAATCTTCCATTTCTCTCCTTCATGCAATTTTTCTATTTTGGGAACTTTTACTTGTACCAGGTGCTTCAAGAGTCCTTCATGTCATTCTCCCTGAAAGAGAAACATCCACTGTCTTTTTCAGGCCAAATGCTTTCTGTTTTTCTATTTCCACCTTTGTGATATACCCTGAGTATCTTTTTTCTTTTTGTTCCATCTTCTGCCCATTTCCCTAATTTTATGGGCTATTTGTCTTTTACTTTTTTTCCAGTTCCATTTCTTCCTCCCATATGTCTCGGGCTCTCCCATTCTCCACTTCCTCGAGGTTTTATGTAGCTCCATAATCTTACCCCTAGTTCTGCTTTTCCACCCATCTCATCATTATTGTTATCTTTTATTTTTCTCTGGAGTGTATATCTTTCATGGTGCCAAGCTCATTTAGGATAATGGTAGAGATACGATTGGAGGCTGTGTCATGCTGGAGGCTGTTTATGGATGCCTACAACTCATTCTATTTGTAGGCAATGACAGACGAACAGAGAAATGTCATCACGTGTAAGTCTCAAAAAAAAAGAAAGCAGAAGGTATTGCAAGGAAGGAATGAGGCTGTTGACAGAGTAGGTGTCTCTTTAGCTGTGCTTCAAATCCCTTAGCAGAGTCTCAGCTCCTTCATCCTCTGAGCTTCACTGGCAGAGACCTTCCCAATGCTCTTAAATCTCTGCTACAAAGGTTACCACACCCGAAATGACTCCTTTTATGTCTTCTATTGCTCAGGCTGTTTTCAGTGTTTTGTTCTTGTCATGTGTTTTGTATAGGGTATTAGTCACTATAGCAACCTTAACTGCAATTTGACCAAGAATATAAATGAGAAATGTGTACATTACACAGTAATAGTTCTGTATTCATCCTCTCCCAGACATTTCACAGGCAGAAGAATTACAAAAGATTTTTTAAGTGATCAAACAAAAGCCCTTAATTTATTTAGGAAAACAAACTAATGGCAATACAAATACTTCAGCCCTGCACTTGCAAGGAATGCATCAGACACAATTCACAAAGGTAACTTATTACAAATTATTAGAATAGTACATCTGTTGGTGAGTCTTCCATAACAGTGACTCAGAGTAATCTACATTTTATATCAAAGAAGTTAAAATAGAAGAGTTCAGATTCATATGGCAATTAACAGAATGAATGGATTAAAATTCCGATAAAGAGAAGAGGCTTTGCAGTGTTCAGAGGAGCCCCAAAATATTAACTTGGGGAAAAAAAAATCACCAAGGTCTAGGGAATTTTATAGAAACCAAAACATTAGTATTACAGAATCACAGAATCACAGAATGATATGGGGTTGGAAGGGACCTATGGAAATTATCTAGTCCAACCTCCCTACCAAAGCAGATCCTCCTAGAACAGGTTCCACAGAAACTTCACAACAGGTTGTGAATGTCTCCAGAGATGGAGAATCCACTATCGCTCTGGGCAGCCTCTTCCAGTGCTCTGCCACCCTCAAAGTGAAGAAGTTCCTCCTCATGTTTACATGGAACTTCTTATATGTCCTCTGACTGGGCACCACTGAAAAAAAGACTGGTCCCTTCCTCTTGACACCCACCCTTTAAGTATTTATAGGTGTTGATCAGATCCCCCCTCAGCCTTCTCTTTTCTAGACTAAAAGACTCAAGTCCCTCAGCCTTTCCTCATAAGAGAGATGTTCCAGGCCTTTAATCATCTTGGTGGTCCTCTGCTGTACCCTCTCCATCAGTCCCCTGTCCTTCTTGAACTGGGTAGCCCACAACTGGATACAGTTCTCCAGATGGGGCCTCACCAGGGCAGAGTAAAAGGGCAGAATAACCTCCCTGTATCTGCTGGTCACACTCTTCTTGATGCATCCCAGGATGCCATTGGCCTTCTTGGCCACATTGTTGTCCACCAGGACTCCCAGGTCTTTTTCCTCAGAGCTGCTCTCCAGCAGGTCAGCCCCCAGCCTGTACTGGTGCAGGGGGTTATTCCTCCCCAAGTGCAGGACCCTACACTTGCCCTTGTTGAACTTGTTGAATCAGGTTCTTCTCTGCCCAGCCCTCCAGCCTGTCCAGGTCTCGCTGGATGGTGGCACAGCCTTCTGGTGTGTCAGCCACCCCTCCCCATTTTGTGTTATTGGCAAACTTGTCGAGGGTACATTCCGTCCCTTCATCCAGGTCATTGATGAATATGTTGAAGAGAAAAATATTAGTATTGAAGAGGACAATTATTAGTATCCAGTACATAAACTGGAGAGTCTGGATTCTTAGCAAAGTCTAATTTATACCACTGTAAATGTAGAATGAAACCATGGAGGTGAGCACTAGCCAGTTACAATGAAACTCCTGCTGTGAGAAAAGCAGCAGTGCAGGTTACAGTGTGCTGAAGAAGTGTATCACAATTGGGTTTTGTCTGGGGCAAAAGCTCTCACATTATAAAACCATGGCCTAGTCCAATCAGCGACAGTTATCAGGTGATACATCTTCATCTGCATATAACAGCCCCGCATGTGTAACCCCTGCCAAGGTGCAAGATACAGGGTGAGAGACACCTGCTCTCAGAGAAGACAGATCCTTTTAAGCCTTTCTGCAAGGTCCAACTACTAAGAGGACCTTAGTAGTTATTAATTAGCAATTTATCGAGAGTTAATTACACTAACATGGAAATTGAAGCACTGACTCAGGTTACACTTTAATGACAAATATTTAATCAATCTGGATGTTTGGTTTGGGTTTTTTTTTAGGACATTTAAGCAAGAGTAATTAGGAGTACTAGTGAGATTTAGTCATCAGAGTAGTTAAGCAAGAATTAATTCAAGTGTTAAATGGCTGATCAAAATGATGAGAATAGCTTTTGGGGGCCTTATCATTCATGAACTGACAAAGTGTGCCCCCAGAGCAATGGAGCTTCAATCCTGATCACTCTGTGTACTGAGGGGAGTGGAATATTTTAACATGTTTTACACACACAGGTAAGTTTTCTGAGGCCTCACTCTAACACAGCAACCTGATTTTCATTGCTGTTCCAACATAATTCAATTCTATTAAATAATTCCTTCAAAGGGGACATGACTCCAGAAAGAAAATGAGTTTTTACTGGAATATTTTCTTTATTTTCATGCTTTTTGGAGAAAGTTTAGCAAAATTATTTTTCCGGAATATTTGGCTGCTAGAGCTGCTTGTGTTTTCCCAATCCAATTTCCATCTTTTACACTTTATCTTGCAGATTCTTCCTAGCCCCATCCTTGCAAACACTTCAGTGCTATTACGCAAACATCTTCAATGACACTCCAGTAAAAATAAGCAAGTGCTTAAGTGCTTTCAAGAATGGAGACCTGGTGAGCATCTCATTCAAGAGCAGTCAGAGCTAGACATAAAGGAGCTGATTCCTTTTGAGTAAAAGAAATTAATGTTTTGTATCATGCTATATTTTAGGTGAATAGGAACTAAATGACAGCAATATAGTGAGGCATGCAGTTATAAAGCTACTGCCAAGGGATGGGAAAAATGGTTCCAATCTAAATGTTTTGGGACAGGAATAGGCAAAGTAATGTAAATCAGCAGTGTTCCTGAAAAATCACACAGATTCGCAGAATGATGGGTTGGAAGGGACCTATGGAAATTATCTAGTCCAACCCCAGTGCCAAAGCAGGTCCTCCTAGAGCAGGTTCCACAGAAACTTGCCCAGGCAGGTTGTGAATGTTTCCAAAGACGGAGAATCCACTACCTCTCTGGGCAGCCTCTTCCAGTGCTCTGCCACCCTCAAAGTGAAGAAGTTCCTCCTCATGTTTATATGGAACTTCTTGTGTACAAGTTTGTGCCCATCAATGAATTTGACGTTTCAATTTGTGTTACCTAAAATTCTGGTACCCACATTGATCATAGAAGCAAATTGGGAAACATAAATACATCAAAATGATCGTTGATTTTTCTTAGTATTAGAGCATAAGGGAAATAACATATTTAAAACTTGAGATGTTTTCTTGCTGTATCCAAGAAGCCTAAGAAATAGATTCTCTAAAGAGTAAATGGTCACAACTCCATTGATCTGAACTGCATTGCCGTCCGTTTATATCAGAAGAGGCAATATCGCAATTTCACAAATGCATCTACTGCTTCTTACCTGCACACAGAATTCATGGGAATAGCAATGAAATCCACAGAAACTTTAGGTGCATAATACTAAGAATAATCTAGGCACATAACACTAGAAATACAGATTTCTAGCACAGAAGAACGCTCAAGAACAGTTCCAGATGTAATTTTTAGTAATTATAAAATTAATATTTTAAAATTTAGTAATTATAAAACCCAACAAACTCTGTCTCTGATCCTTAGGGTGGGTAAAACTCTGTATTTGACTGCACATTATTCCAGATATTTAAAGTAAGTAGTGCTTTTACAATATACATATCATCTTCTATTCTCCAGATGAGATCTCTGCATTTTTCTATTCCATAAAAAGTGTGGATCTCCACATTCATATTTTAATACAGGATTTGTAAGAAGTCAGTTTATTCTACACTTTTAAGTAATGATGTCATCCTAAAGAGAAGAACTACAAACTCATGTACTGGGTATAACTGCTATTTTAGAAGTATTAATCTACTTGGACTTCTGTATGTAAACAGAAGAAAGTTGATGGACTTGGTAAACACAATATTTGCATGTCTTCCTTACATAGAAAGTAGACATCAAAATGCAACTTAGAACCTATAGCAACTTGTGGAAATAACAAAAATACTATAAATAGCCCTATGAATAGATTCAGCTACCCTTCAGTCCTATTCCTCGTGACTCCAGACCTGCCTTGTAGAGCCAATGCCATTGAATAATGATAAATTCACCTTTAAAAAAACAAAAATAAAAACAAAAACAAAAACCTCAAAAAGCTAATTTTGCTTAGGATGGGAAAAATTGATAGAAGTGCAGAGCTGTAAGTCACTTGTGACAGATAACAATATAGATCACCTTAATTTATTAATCAATACAATCACAACTGAATACATAAAGGATTTCTGTAGCTCAGAAACAGTAACTGTCTTTTCTTTGTAGAAGAGGATTCAGGGAAAGTTTGTGAAAAAAACCAAACAAACACATCTCACATTTTCAGAAACAATAATAAATTAAATTTGCAACATAATTACAGTGCTGATTTGTAGGTTGCTTCTTTTTTTTAAGAGTTGTGCTTGTTTATTTGTTAGTTTTTTAATTTGAAGTCTTCAGGAAAAAAAAATTGTTGACATAGTGCTTAGGGATGTGGTTCAGTGGTAGAGTTGGCGGGGTTAGGGTAGTGGTTGGACTTGATGATCTGAAGTGTCTTTTCCAACCTAAATGATCCTATAGATTCTATGAAATATCAGAAGAAAAAAATCTATCTGAATTCCTGGGCTATCAAAATATTGCTTAATCCTTGTAGGGCTTTTTATGATGTCTGACTACACATGAGTTTCTGCTCAGCATCACTCAGCATGAGTATCAGCATCACTTAGGTGCAGTGTTTCAAAACAATGTTAGTCCATATCTGAAGAAAAATGTCACCGGTAGGATAGTCCACAGATGACCAGGTTGTATAAAACGTGTCTGTTCCAAAAGTGACCAGATTGTCTGAGAACAGATGGCCCACAATGTGAACAAGATGGATCTGAGAAAATACACAATAAAGGATAGTCCACAGAACTGAGGCGTTAAAAAAATTAAAGAAAATAGAAATAAATTTTAATCAATTAGTTTTGAATACAGATCAAAATATTATCATAATTTAGATGTACAGGTAATCATCAAAGCTAGCCATAACTCATAGCACATGCGATGATGCCTCTAAATCAGGCATATAAAGCTGTAGTAAACCCTACCAGGCAGCTCAAGGAACCATGTCTTTTCAGAATCAGGTATGCAGAACTGGTACTGTGATACCCTTCACTGTATGACTAATTGCACAAGCATTGCTTTGTTAGTGTGAAAGGGAACTGTATCTTAGAATCCGGTCTGGGGTTTCATTAGTGGTGTTTGTTCTGGTTACATGCCCTTGAGGTTTGGTCTGGCTGTGAAATCTGAATGTAACAGTTCACATACTTTATCTTTAGTGATGATATATTCTTCTGTAGTTCCTTTTTGGTGATAGTGAAAGGAAAATGGAAGGTGCCCTTTCAAAGCTAGGATAGGAGCCCTGTAGCTTTCTATTGGGGGGAGATAAGAGAAATCAGGACATGTGAGCTATGAGGTGCTGCACCCAGAGCTATGCTGTTGTGCTTCTGGAGGAGGCTGGCCTGTGGCATTGAGCCAGGGAGGTTTCAGCCTACCACAAACACCTATGAAAAACAGTGTTACACTCTGATAATAAATAATATTTTCCTTAAAAAGCTGAGTCTTGTGAGTAAAGGTGTAACATATGGAAACCCCACCTACAGCCTGATTCTCAGAGAGACCTATTCTAGGCAACAGCAAGAATACGTTATCAATTACACATCCCTTATATGTCTGAAAAATTCTTCTTAACATTAATGCAGGCTCTGTGAGTGCTTCAAGGCGTGAATAGAACCCACAGCGAGCAGAGATCCACTGATATTTCTTTTTCTGTTTTAAGAACTTTATTCTTCAAAGGGGTATCATTTTAATAGTCAGAAAAAGACAGATTGCTCTAGATTTTTGTTGGTTTATCCATTACTATTCGACCACTTACTGCTACAGGAGAATATTTCAAAAGCAGAAATAGGCAGCTAGATGCTGAACACCCACTGAACGCCAAAGGGAGTTTGGTTCCTAACTCCCTCATGCCTTTGAAAATCTCCACCAGAAACTTTAAGTATAACAAATCAACTCAGTGCTGACTCTGTATTATGTATTCTTGTTTTCACTGCAAACCTTAAGCAAATCACCTACATTTTAAAAAAATGCAACATTTTCTTATTTTGCAATAGATTGCATTTTAAAGGCAACAAAATAAAAGCCAAGGACTGACAGACCTTTCAGTGAGCATCAAAATGAAAAAGATACCAGGAATTTCTCTGCCCCTGTGCTAAGGATCATACCATATCCCCCCAGCCCTCCAAAGAGCCCTGCCCTTTTTTTCTGCTGTGGAAAGCACAGCAGTCCAGCCAAGATTAAGAAGTACACTGCGGATGGATGACTGGGGAGAGTCACTCATTCACTTAACAGAAGGACCAAGGCCATCCACCTAATGTTAGGCATATAATTTCTGCAAGCTACCTATACAGCAAATACAGAACATGATTGGTTATTATCTGTCTCTAAGCTAGGTGCCTAAAATTATGTAAAAAGGGTCTTAATCTCTACATCTTTCTATTGACTAAACAAGTAGTGCAGGTTCTGAATTTAGGGACCTGGAACAGCATGAATAGCTCCTGCGCATAGTACGAACTAGGAACACCTAACACCACTACCACCCACTTCTTTATATTCTAAACAAAAAGCAAATAATAATAGATGATTGAGCACCAAGGTCCTGTGGGAAAAAAAGAAAAAGAAAAAGAAAAAGATGATCATGCCACATGCACTTTCTTATGGTCTTTCCAGATTGGCAGAGCCTATTTCTAACAAACTCTAAATCAGCAGTATTCCGTTACCTTTTAATGACCCTTTTTATAACTGTATTTAATCAAGTGACCCAGTTCAATCTCATGGGCTCAAGAAGACTTATGTTATGTCAGTTCCCTCCCAGGCACTAATGTATTCCACACCACTTCCAGCACACTGCCATGATAATGTGTGAAGTTTTTTTGTGGATCAAATTAATTTTTATCTACTTCCCAAAACCTTCAAAGAGCTCTTATGCTGGCTGAAATAAAGACACTATTTCCCACAAGGAAGCATGGACCACAGAGAATAACACTCAGCATTTTCTAGTTCTTTCCAACAATAATCATCACAAATATTAATAAAATTCCAAATTTCTCAGTTACCGAGTCATTTCCTTAAAAATATTTGAAGACATGACATTATTGCATGCTTAGAATAGATATTAGTAAAAGTCCTTGTTCTGTTCTTCATCCACTCTGTTTTACTACCATATTATGGAGGGCTCAAAATACAGAGATTTAGCCAATGCCAGGTAAACAGGACACCTATGTAATGGAAAGAACTGATGATAACTAAATTTATCAGATATAGATCCCTGTGATAAATGATAGTGACACTGTTTTTTAATCTGATTTTTCAAATTTGTTGTCCAGGAGTTATGGTCCCTACAAAGAGAGAAATGGAGACTTATCAGGAAAGGGAAAGATGAATCTGAGAAGCAGATTATTTCTGCGGTGAGTTCTCTTCTTCATGCATATAAGTCCTGGAAGCAGACTGGATTAGTGATGTTTCCCATAAGGAAAGCCCCTCTTCTGCATCATTTTTAGACAGAGAGGAAGTCTTAAGTTAGAAGCTGGGAGAAGAAAGGCAATGGCAACTTAGCAAGCAGATGAACTGTAAAGAACTAAGGAGAAAGGATAAATCATCACTGGAACTCAGTTTTAGAGTAGCTAAAATGGCTAAAATGCTGTTCAAGAAGGGAATGAGATGGCAAAGAACAAAAAACTCATTCAGTGAACAAGACTAGACCTCCCTCAGTTTCATGCATGAAGGGTCAAACACAGTTCTGCCTTCTTTCCATCTTTCCAAATGAAAAATTCATGGCTAGTTAAAGCAAGCGGAGAGACACTTAAGCTCATTATTGAAGAAGATCATTAATGCCTCTCTTCAGAAAGGCATTTTGCCAGCTTTACTTAAGCAGCAGTTAGGCTCTTGCTCAAAACACCATCCTTGGATGATATTAGCAAAGCCAATTACCGCCCAATGTCAGGCCACACAACATTTGGGGAGATAATTGAGGTTATGCTGATAGGTCAACTCCAGCAATGTTTGCATTTCAAAGATTTAGTTGGTCCTTATCTGGCTTGGTCAATATGTGAGCGGAGAAACAAGAATACATCATCACTTCCTAATCATTATATTCTGGAGATGAGCCTCTTGGTTGTTTTTTCCTGTGGAGGGAGATATTATTGACTTGATAATGGGCTAGTGCAGGAAGAGCACATCAAATTCTTTCTTTACAAGTACAAAACTCCAACAGAAGATTATTCTTGTCCCATATTTATACATAGCTGTTAGGAGTAACGCTGCCATGCTGAAATTTGACTTCAATTGATACATTAATTTTATACCTCCTTCTCACTCAGTCAAGACTTTAGACTTGTAACTTGTATAGGACATGATCTCATCAACACTGAATTCAACAGAAAGGCTGCCACGTAGCTCACGTTCCCAGTATGCAAAGGCTTTGCTGGATAATTGTGGTAAGCATCCATGTGTACTTTATTATCATGCAGTAATTGTGAGGTGGTTTGCCTTTGAAGGAAAGTGGAATATGTGTATTTTTTCCTTAGTGAAGGGTTACAATATGTACATGGGGAAGAAATTGCTTTGAAGTATCTGCACATATGCACCCGAGTTCATGCTGCTCTAACTCCTCTGTGCAGCCACATCATGAAGTGGAAATAGGAATTAGAAGCATTAACACATAAATGAAATAGCAGATAAGGAAACAGTTGGATATATTTAGGTCATTTAAAACCCAACTTTATCAAGCAGCTAGTTTAAACCAGACCATCAAATTCTTTCCCAGTCAATACAGAAAGATAACTAGCTGTGAAGTCCAGCAAGCACATAATCAGACACTCTCCCTCTGCAGGCCTGCACAGAGCACTCACTGGGTAAGGAACTCTGGCATTGGGAGGTTCCTTCATTGTGGGTAAGCACAAATATGGTGATTAAGGTACGTAGGTGAAATTCATCTACTCTGAAGAAATATTTTGAGGTGTGGTGGAACTTATTTCTGCAATTTCTGTCAAGAATATATATGTAGGTTTCACAAGATTATTAACATCCCAGATCTACTGGTTCTAATGCCATTACAACTTTCCATCTAAGCACATGGATGAGCCCACCGAAACACCGTATCAATATCTTCCTCATCAATAAAAACTTCACAGCAATCCTCTCTGACTTTACTGCAGTACTCTTTTCTTATGACCGGGAGAAAGGTACCAAAACTGTTCAGTTACTGTAAGTCATAGGAACTCATTTTCTGGAGCACCTGCAAAAGTGAATATATCTCTAGAGATTAAGTCACTTCAGTCAAGGCCTCTTCAAGTCTAAGTGTAATTTGTTGATAGTGATTATTTTTACAGCACTGATGATTACGCACCTGGTTATCTGTACATTTTCCCCATTTTCCTATCACGCCTGTTAGCACTTCTTGTGAGGACCCTGCTATTAAAATCTAAGTCAAAAATTCAATGTCAAGATAGAAGGACTGATTCTATCTTTGGAATTTCTTTCATCTGGCAATCTGGCAGAGTTTAAGTCCAACCAAGCAGTCTCAAGGTGTGATAAAAAAAGGAGATGCAAGACGCTTGACTAACTGTTCTTATTGCTATACTTGATTTTTTTACTGAAACATATCTTGTTCTCTATATGTAAAGTGTCCACCACCATAATAATGCTCTAAATCTATCAATATCTAAATCAAGCAATATCTAATAAAAATCTCAAGCAAGCTAGCTAGAAGAGGTTCTTACCCACGCTTTTTAAAGAACTGTTCAAAATTACCCTTGCTTTAGCTTTACTTCTCTTTTTTCCTCCTTTAATTATTATGTAATTTTTTTTCCCCTATATTATGGATTCAAAAGTTTCTTCTTTGTTTGCCTCCTTGGACTCCTCCAGCTCCTTCAGTGTGTCCATTCTACCCAGCCATCTGATTTCTTTCATGATCAGTATTGTAATTTCTCACCATTTTTCTCATGATCTGTACTCTCCTTGTCTGCTATTCTCTTTTCTGACAATTTATTCCTCAATTTATTTATGGATTAGTCATTGCCATGTTAACAATGATATTATTTTACCTACATTTTCCATTATTTCACTTTCATGTCCCGACTATCAGCTCATTCTTCTCTCATCTTCTTACTGTAATATTCAGAAATCCCTTCCAAGGAACTGTTTTCTCTGAAATCAGCTTTAACCTTCTTCAGAGCCATATGAAACTATTCACTATACAATCTCTGAAGATTCCCTATCTAAAGTTCATGGGAATATAATTTTCATCCATTCAGGCCTGACACATAGCTCTTTTTAGAATACTCTATGTTCAGGTCTTCAGCAATTCGCTCTTCACCTGATTACCAAGGTGGTATACTTGAGAACACACTTCCCATCCAGTCTTCATATTACTGTGTGGGTTTTGTGTCCTTGCTTTTCTCCTCTCTTCTCTCTACACCTTGCTTCTGTGTGATCTCATCACCAAATACAAATTCAACTACCATCTGTTTGCTAATGACTCACAGATATACTAGTCTACTCCAGACTAATCTCCTTATGTCCAAAGTGAAATCTCAGCCTGCCTCTCTGACATCTCCTCATATATATGTAGCCATCAACTCCGACTCATCATGTATAAAACAGACAGCTTATCCTTTCCCATAATTTAAATCTTTCTTTCTCAGTCAGTTAGCTCAAAACATAAGAGTCTAAATTAAGTCTTTTTCCATACACAAAAAATCTTTAGTTTTAGCCAAGTGGGTTTCAACACTAAATAAAATATATGGCTTATCATGAGGAAACCACACAAAGAGAGCTAGGTTGAAGCATGACACTCGAAATGTTTAAACAAATAATACAGCTCAAGTTACAGCAGTTCACTAGATGCTAAACCAAGCACTCTGATAATAGTCAGCATGTGCTCATAATTAAATCGCTCTGTGTAGCTGTACATCATTTAGCACTGTAGTCACTCTTGGACAGTGCAAGCTTAAATGAAGTATTTAGGCATCACTATCTCAGGCTCTCAGTATATGTTGGTATGGTGCCCTCTTGAAAGGTCTGACCAAAGTCTCCTCACAACCAAACATCTCTTCTTCTGTCTCAATAACAACGGTATCTTTCCAGCTTTCACATATGTAGCCGTGCCCTCTCCATATCCAATCAGATTGCTGCCTAAAAGATTGTTTTCTGAGCTATTCTTTGCCTCCCCCCACTAGTTCTTCCTTAGCTCTCCCATCTGATAGAAGTTACTAATTTTCATTCTCAAAGCTTGCCGACATTTTGTCATGTTTTACTCACTGTCGAAATACTGACTTGCTTCTCTGTTTAGACCATAATTCTAGCTACTGTTACCCACGTGTTAAAAGACTGCTTCAGTCTTTCTCACGTAGCATACTTCATGCTTTGCAGGATCTCCTTACGCTTAACTAGAAAACAAATTTGCTGTTTTCTTTGAACTGCTTCAACAAAGTTCCCTTTTCCCCTGTTAACCCTCCAAAACCAAAATGGTTAAGCCTCTGAGCAACAGTACTTTAGCAGAATGACCTTAGTGTTGTCTCCTATAGGCAACTTGAAGGATTCTACCTACAAATCCCACCTTCCCTCAAAGGCAGAAGTCTCATCTTCCTAATATAAATTATTAATGTCACCTTAAGGACAGATGGGATCAGTAGAGCTGCTTAGAAAAGAAACTGCATGCTGGAGCCTAGCCCTGATGAGCTAAGTAATGCTTGAGGGTACTTTAAAACAGGCAACATAGTCTCCCCCCACAGCCTTGCCAACTGTTCCCCCTAAACTAAAAGCATTCCGGAGGGAATACAGTATAGTAAAGCAATTAATTTAGCCCTGGGGGCCCTCTTGAACAACAGTATTGTAACATCCTCTCTTACTGACCAAATATTTCCTTCCTTGAAGTGTCCCACCTGCCAGCCTGCAACCATCCCTACAACTGTTTCCCATTTTCTCCTGTTTAAAGCTTAGAAGATTTTCAGTACTTATTGGCCTGTGCTGGTACACAAAGATGTAGTTGTAGCTGATGTTGCAGCTGTAGTTGATATAGCTGTAGTCATCATTATTGTCAGTCTTACAAGAGAAATTTCTAGTTTGGCCAGAATGTTACCACAAAAAGAAAGCAGAGTCAAATCTCAACACAAGCAAAAAAATTTCTAACTGTACACAGTCTATAGGTGGCATGGCCTCCTTTTTATTCTTTATGGTATAACAAATCAGGGTTAGGAACATACATACATATAAACATTTTTTACTGTTGCAGCCTGGAAGACTACTGTGACTGAAGAAATCATGAAATGTTTCAAGTCTGAAAACTGAGCTATTAAAAAGCGAAGGTGTTAAATGAGAGTATTCAGAACTCTGAGCTATATTTTTACTAACAGCTAAAGGTTTTGTGTGACAAAAAACCTAAGTTGCTCATGGAGAAGACTTCTACTTTCTGACTTCCTAGCCCTAAATCTGTGTTCTGCCGAAGACTTCTTATAGACTTTTTTTTTCCCCTCCAACACATCATTTTGAATTTTAAACTTCCAAATTTTTTAACTTAAGACTTCACAATAATCTTCTGGCAGAAAGCTACTGCCTTCTGTCTCCACTGGCAAGTATGAATTCTGGTTATGGGTTCCCCCAAGCATCCCTTTTTAATGAGTATTCAGTACATTTTCAGCTATGTTCTGAATCAGTAGTTTTGCTTAGATACAAATATTCCTGTGCCTTACAGAAAGATGCTTCTTACTCCCAGGAAGCAACAACAAAGAAACATGGATTCAAAATTATTAACACAACAAGCTGAAAAATTAAAAGAAAAGGAGAGCTCTAAACCTTTCAGACCTGTTTTTATATGGCATAAGGAAGCAAAAGGACAAGCACTCAATTAAAAATAAATCCCTGTCAAGTTGCCTTTAAATCACCCCGATTAGTACAAACAGTCTTGACATATGCACTCCCCTATACTGTCTATAGGGAATAGAGAGAAATATTGCCTCTGTTCAAACTCATAAATTCAGGGATTTTATAGTAGTGCATTAGATACTTAAAATACAATAGAGAGATTACAGTCATTAGGTTAGATCATGTGTAATTACCGTGTTTAGGCACTGCAGTACCAGACTGAGCTCGAGTCAGGCTGATGGGGATTCCTCCTGGAATCCCAAGCTTTGGTTCCACAGTCATCTTCTGCCTCTTTTGGGTTTGGCAAAACTTTTGAGTCACAGAGGGCTTGTAAAAGTCACTGTGACAGCTACCTGAGTCTGCAGAGAGCCTGAAATGCTAGCTGGGTGTGTGTGTGTGTGTGTGTGTGTGTGTCTGTGCTGTCCCTTTTATCTCAGTAAGGCACTAATGCAGGTGACAAGGGATAATGGACTAACAGCTACAAATGTTTATGCATATGGTTTGCTGTCATAGGATGTAAAAAGCAGAGAAGCATCTTTTGCAGTGATAGTGATTGTGGTGCCCAGTTATTTGGCTTTACATAGGTGTTACAAGGGGAAGAAATTATCACATATTTAGCTCAGCAGAAAAGGAACCATGTCCCAAAAGCTCAGTAAACCCCAGAAAATCCTCAGAAGAGCAATCCTCAGGAAACAGTAAATCTAACCAGGAGGACTCAAGACCAAGAAAGCACATATTATGTCATACTGGAGCCTCTGCAGAATCTGCTATCAGCAGGGTTAAACAGCAACTTCACAAATTAAGAGTACTTGCTTAATCAGCGCAGCAAGAAATGATACAATCATTACTGTTTTCAACTAGACCCAGACAACCATAAATGGAGTTTATTTATGACTTTTAAACTATTCTAGCTCAATAGACAATACAATGAAATAAGACTAAAACCAACTGTGATCTCTTGGCCATGATGCAGTACAAAAACCTCCTCATTTTAAAAAAATAACTAAACCTCAGACCACCGCAGGCCACAAAAGAAGAGTCTCAGTCTCATCTTGGTGACCATTTCTGTCTTTCTAACAATCATTAATGAATTCTCCCATGTCCACTGACAAGGAGTAAGTGGAGGGGTGTACCCGAGGAGCATAAGCAGCTCTGCTTGGGGAATTCTGCACAGCTGCTTGACTTCATGACGTCTGGTACTAACAAGTATTAGCATCATTTTCCTTTCACGAATGCACAAATGAGTCCCCGAGGCTTTTTTAAAATATGGATGAATGCTAAGACTGGATCCTTCCTCTGGAAGTGTTCGGGCCAGTGCCAGTGCTGCAGAGTGCAGTGGGTTTGGGAGTTCAGAGGGAGAGCTGGTGGGGACAGGCAGGGCAGGGTAACGAAGACAGAGTGCGGTCAGGGAAGGAACGCTTTTCCACGAGATGGCAGCAATGCCACGTCTTTCTCGGCAGCTTGCCTGGCCCTGAGTATTTTTTTCTTTTTTCTTTTTTTTTGGAGGGAGAACAAGGTTTATACATAAATACAAGCTTATTACAAAGTCAGCCTACCTCGTTCAGTGCCCATTCACCACCTTCTTGCAACTTACAATGAGAAAACAACTTTGCATATTTCACCATGAAAGAAAACTCATCATAAGTGAATAATTACAACCTTGAAACTACCTTTCCAAAGGTGTTCACGTTTCTGTCTTTCCTTCCTATAAGCTTTTGTATTTTAATTATGGACACGGGTAAGTATTAATTATGGAGTCAGGCTCAGTGTACAGTGGTGGTAATCTTTGCAATTCTTACGGCATGAATGTCAGGTTTGGGTGTGCTTTTTTTTTTGCCATCCATTTGAAGGTAGGCCTGGCACAGAAACCGTTTTTGGCAAAGAGCATCACCTGCCAGAGCCACGGGAGCGTGGGGATCTGTGACAGGCCAACCCTGGGTCACCACTTCCTTTCCCTGGGCTCAGGAACCAACCCTCCTGCGTCCAGGGTGGTGGGGGGGGGGTAGCCTCTGTCTGCATACTGCCACGTCTGACTTTGGAGGGTATTTTTTTTTCATTTTGGAAAGGATAGTTAATGGCAGAAATTCCTCTTGGCAACAGGAGCACTCAGGAATGGCAACATAAAGACAAAGTAGTGTTCCTCAAGGAGACGTTGGCTCCCCTCCTTCCGCTGAGGAACAACAGCTTGTTCTGATGAGCAACTTGGAAGGGATGAGCAGGGCACATTTTGGACCTGAAAAGCTTCCTCTCTCCTGAGCAATGACCAAAGCAGGGGGGGGAGTTTCACCTAGGACTAGGGCTTCCCACCCCAGCACACGCACCCCCGCCCCCCACATGTGGGTGGCAGAGC
>VXBJ01001473.1:319295-338497 GCA_013400055.1 Nycticryphes semicollaris | reverse complement strand
CCGCCACCCTCCCCCGCACCGGGGGGCACCGAGCCCCGAGGAAACCTTCTCTCCCCCCGGGCGCGTTCGGGGCGGCCGGGGGGCCGCAGCCGGGGCGAAGGCGGGGGAGGCCACAGCAGCCCCGAGGGGGCTGTGCGGGGGCCGGCCGGCGGAGCGGGGTGGTTGCGGGCTTGTCGTGCGCCGGCTGCGCAGCGCCAGCCCCTTCCCCTCTCCGTGGGAAGTGATGGTTGAGTCCGGCGGCGNCGCGGCGCTCGGGACCCGGACCGCTCCTCTCCGCCTCTCCTCGCCCCGTGGTGGTTATTTGGCGCTGTCCTTAGCCCCGCTGCCGCTCGGAGGACACGGTCGCAGCCGAGAAGAGCCGCCGGGGTTTTTGTGTGAGTGTGTGTGTGTGTGGAATAACTGCAGACATGACTGCGTGGAGGAAATTCAAGTCTCTGCTGGTTTTCTGCGCGGGGCTCCTCACTGCAGCTCAGGGTAAGATTTGGGTTTCTTGGACTGGATTCGTGTAGGATGTGGTTATGGCACTGATTTCCCCCCGCAGCTAAGCCGCTACCGCTCCCTCCCTTCGTTTCTCCGCCGGGAAACGGCAGGCTCCCCGAGCCCGGTCTCCCTTCTCCCTGCCTCCCACCTCCCGCCGGGTCCGCCGGTGTTCCCCGAGGGCTCGGTTCCCGGCCGGCCACTTCTCCCGGGAGAAAGCAGTCCCCAGGAGTTTGGCAACAGCCGCTGCGGCGCTGGGAAAGGAGCCGTGCGCATCCAGCCGCCTGTGCAGCGCCGGAGTTTGGGAACACTTCGCTCTCCGCGCGCGCATGAACGGCACTCGCTGCCCGTGCGAGGGACAGTCCCCGGGCTGGCAAGTTTGGCTCTCCCCGCCTCCCCGGCTTTTGCCGTGCTCAGAGGGGAGCGCGGAGTGGGTGGCCGCGGAGAGCCGCCCCCGTCTGCCTTCAGTCGGCTCCGCTCCCCTCAAGTTACGCGGAGGCGGGGATGCGGGGCCGGGGGTCCCCCTCCGCCAGCTGCCTACCCGTGCCGGCGGGAAGAGGGCTTTCACTGCTCGGCGTGCGATGGGGAGCGTCTTCCACCCCCAGCTGAGTTTCTCCTTAAAATCAATGAGGGGAGGGAGGAGAAACGAGGGGGGTGACGGTGGAGAATTGGGTTACACAACTTCAGTGCTGGCCTCAGCCCCATCACTTGCCTCATCGCTGGAGACAACAGCTTCCCCATTATTCACTTCGCCTCTCATTAGCCCTGCGCTTTTTCATGCTGGGATTGATGTGCGTGTGTGTGTGTGTGTGCGTGTGTGAAAGAGAGAGGGAGGCTGCTCGCAGCTCAGCACCTGTCCCCGTTACAGCCTCTGCCTTCTCCCACCTCGCTCCCGGCTGTTTCTGCCTGCCTCCGGGAGGACGGTTCCCCTTGCGGTCTGTGCTGTCTGAGGCTCCCTTAAAACCCTTCCAAGGCGCTTTACATCTTTCCCACCATTTTATTTCCCTCATTGCTTTTTTCGGTGCCGGGGTAGCTGGAGCGGGAGGGAGCCGACCGCGGCCCGGGCTGGCGGGCGAGACTGGAGCCTTCCCCGTCCTGCGGGTGCCCGCGGCCGGGCTTCTTCGCCCGGCCGGCCGGCACTGCAGGCTGCCCTCCCATCCGGCAGCCTCTGGCCGTGATCCGCAGGGAGAGGCGGTAGAACGCCAGCCCGGTCTACCGGCAGCCAGGCGGGAGCTTTGCCCGGTCCGGAGGAGCAGCTGCGGCTCCGCGCCAGCCCGGTGGCAGCGCTCCTTTGCCCCGATCCTGCCGCTGGCTCGGTTCACTAGGCAGCGCCACCCGGCTGCCCCCGGTCGCGCTGTCTCCGTAGGGAAAGGGAGCGCTGGGGAGAAGAGGGAGCCCGGGTTTCCTGGGCTGTAAAACGGGCGGCTCCCGGAGACGGGGCTGCGCTCAGCGGCACACACAGCCCGGGGGGCGGGCGGGGGCTGCTCGGCGTGGCCGCCCTGCCCAAACTTCCAGCATCCTCCTCCTCCCCGCATCACCGCCCTCCGGCGCCTCCGTCCCCGGTCCCCCCGCCCGCGCGGGGCTTGGCAAACGCCCCCAGCCCGCACACATGCCGGGAGCCCCGGCGCTGTCCCGGGCAGGGGGAGCCCCGGCCCGGGCGACGGAGCTGCGCCCGGGACGAGCTGCAGCCGCGGCCGTGCGCGGGCCGACACCCGCAACTCATTTGTTAAATACACTGTGGCTGGTTCTGCCGTTTGACATTTAAGTGTTTTCTTTTCATGGCTGACAGCACATACGAAAAGCTGGAGGCTGGATCATGGTTATTCAGCGGAGATCCGACGTGTTTTGCTTACATACAAAGGCTTTGCCTTGAACATTTGGGCACTGCCTCTGATGCCGCTCTGCAGAATGCAATTATACCTCGCTTAATGTGGAGCAGCAACACACCTACTTAAAAGGCTACAAACAGACTTAATATTGAAGTCAAACAACAGGTAGAAGGAGAACCAGCGGGGACATTTGACGTAATTCTTTTCCATTTACCCTCCTAGGCGATTGAGCACAGGTATCTATATTTAGTCAAATGTAATCCTGAGGCTGGAATTACATTTATAGTTTAGAGAGTGAAAGAACTCCTTCCTTAGTAACATGAAGAGCCTCGGCTTTCTGGAGCACATAACATTTTGATTAATAGATCCCCAGAACTCTTTGTTTCTACCAGTCCCTTGGTAGTCGAATCATTTGGTAGTCACTGTAATAGGAATTCACATGAGTTTTGGTTGGTTTGGGGGGTTTATGAAGGAAAAAGAAAAAAAAAAAAGAAGTGCTGAATGTCGGGAGGTGTTGCCACGGGCATTCCCTTATCTTTTAGTAAAATGAGAGGTGGGTTGCTTTCCACATTGTTCCTCATTACGAAATGAAATGGAAACCCTTTCTTGCTGTGCAATTTTCTGTAACTTTTTAAAGGGGCAAGATGAAAATTAACATACGTCATCATTCATTGTGGGAGGCTTAAGGTGCAGTTCTATGAATTTCTTTGGACTCATTTTGTCTGATTGAGGCATTTTAGTGTTTTGGAGAACATTTGAGGGATTCTTCCCTGTCCGTTCTGTTTTAAGCATCAAGGGAAATTAGTATGGAATCATTTAAAGGAACCACTTTCCCAGACAGTACCCTATCGTAGCAATTATGATTCAACAAGACAGGCAGCACAGTGTTCAGCTCTGCACATTAAGATTGCCTTGTTTATAGAGCCATTTGCTAATTCTGGTAGGTTATACCCTAGCTAAAGCAAACGTAAAAAAAACCCCATTGTTTTGCTTAAAACACAAAACACATCAGTATCATTTCTGTAAAAATTCCTACTGCTAGGGAACAAATGGTAGATTCAGACTGAACTCAGGCTAAAAATTCAAGATAAAAGATTAAAATATCCTTCTGCAGTGACCTGAGGTCTGTGGACAAGCTATTTTCAATGTAGAAATACATATTGCTTAATACTTTGAATTGTGCCAGTACGTTTTCAGGATTGTTTCCTGGAGTTGTTCTGATAACCAAATACAACACCTTCATTGTCACCTAATTGTCTCAAACAAAATATGCATAAGCAGGCTTATGCACAGAGGTATCATTCAGATTAATGGAAATAACAAAAGGAAAACATTGCTGTTCTTAAATTGAATCCAGACAGAGAAAGGACTCCTGCATCAAGGGCTTAGGATTTTGGGTTTTGGGTTTTTTTAAAAAAAAGAAAAAGAAGTAAACCCCAAAACATTTTATGTACCCTCTGTTTGCTGCTACCACTTTGTCAAAATAATTGCTCTGACTACATCACACAAAGTTACCACTATGTTCAAGGCCTACTCCTGTTGGACTGAGTGTGTCTCTTTTACAGTCATGTATTTTCTCTCTCCAAAGTAGTGTTTCTAAAACTGTGAAGCTGGTCTCTCTAGAGAGGTTCCATTCTCTTCCGGAGAAGACTAAAGCAATTCTAGGGAAAATGAGCTGAAAAGGGGGATTTTTTTTAAAAAAAACATCAGAGTAAAGTGTTGAATACCCAGCTATAAACCCAAGCATTTGCGGATGCATTCTCCATCCCCCAGCCCAGTGAGGAACTGACCATAGAAAGACAGTAAAGAGAATAGCCAGTCCTGACCACATGTTTTAATGTGAAAACGCATTTACGTTTTGGTAAAGTCTGTATCTTTCCCAAACTTCCTTCAAGATATGTATATAAAGTCTGAAGGTCTTGTTTAAGAATAGGAAGTATGGTCAATTTGAATATACTGTAGTAGAGAGCATATCAGTTCAACAAAGATTCCTGAAACACTTATTTTAGACCTTTGAACTCATAGATGAGATTTGAATTCCTGCCAAGACAAGGTTATCCATTTCTGTGCTGTGTGTGTAACAGGATACTGGTGTGAGGAGCTGCAGATGGTATACAAGCACATCAGGGTGTGAGCACACATGAACTTCAGGATGGATTGAAATCTGTGAAGGTGCTTCAGCACTATCTGTGATCTGTATATATAGGAACCATTCTGCAGATTGCTTTATGTTTATTTTTCTGACTGTCACTCCCATGACCCTTTATACAGGAATGTATGATTTTGGCATGGGTTTTTTGCATTAGTGGGTAGTGGTGCAGTTGTCACCTTTTTCCCCTGCAGACAGATTTTTCTATACAAGCATGGAATATGGCTCTTCATCTTATTATTACTCATTATGTGGTAGTATTCTTACATAAGCATTGATATATGCAAGTTTTAAAAGACATCTATGGGACTCTGGCGTTAATACCATTTACATTCATGAAAGCTTTGGCCCTACCAAATTAGGAACACTATGAAACTGTAAATATTTTAAACAGAAATATTTAAATATTTAAACAGAAACCAACACGGTCAAGATTTAACATGGTCTCTAGAAAGGCTGAAAAACCCTAGGGACCATTGATGTCAACTTTTTCAAGACGTCATCACTTCCACATTAAACTTCCTCTCACAACCTTTCCTCAGAGAAGTAACTGCTTAATAGTGTGACTGTATGAAATCTCCAATGAATTTAAAGATAAGATGTAATTTAATTTTGCTCAAATCTGTGTTGAACTGTCACGTCTCTTTGACCATGATGACATTATTCTGCTAGTGAACAGCTTTAAGTGTAAGCACAGATATCGCAGCGTAGTGCTGGGCTGCTTGTAACCAGCTGAAGGATGCAGTGTGGGAAGGGGAAATGCTGGTTTAACTATACAATCCGTTGAAGCAGTAACGTAAGTATGAGACATGATCTCTAATAAAACTTGAGCATGCAAATGGATTTAAATCAGGGTCACAAAATAAGAATCAGGCCTCTAGTTCTCCGTATGGCTGCAAAATTAGCCAGATTAAACTGAGCTAAATTGGACGTTCTTCCAATTTCTGCAGTGAACAAAGAATGAGAATCATATGGAAATTCTCCTAATGTTTATGAATCACTTTCTTCTACGTAGATGTCTTACTTTTCTACGTCAGTTGCAATTTCCTTTAAACTATTTTTATCAACCACTAACTTTTCAAATAGGGAAAAATGCTATTAATGCCTGGGGAAAGCATGAGATCCTATTTGTCCTCATGTGTCTTTGTTCTAGTTGGATGAAAGACTTCACTATATGCCTTTTCTGTTGCATTTAAGAAAAGCTACACTATATTGGTTTGCTTAAACAAATTACTTGGATTATTGCTAGTGTTATCTTAACACAAAAAGGCTACATTTATCAGATGCTTGCATTTAGTAATTGAACGGTAAATGGAGGCATGCATGCACTGAAAACTCTTACAAGAGTAATACTGCATCTTATTGCAAACAACAAGTCTGACTTGCTTAGAGATGATATTTTTTTTTCTGCATTTCTTACTCATTAAAAAAAAAAAAAAAAAAACAACCCAGAGAAAATGACATTTTTACCCAGAGGGTACATTCAGTTAAAAGGGCAGAGCAAGATTTAATCACTGTTATATTGCTGATGATTAACCAGAATTCGTCTTGATTAATCAGAATATCATCAATGATTTGCTTTTAGTAAAAGATAAGCAAAATAAAATCACAATTTCTTGCAATTACAGTAATGCTTTAATTTCCAGTATAAAATTAATCACAGTTTGTTACAGCTTTTTAATTATTAATTTATGCATTTTAACAATACATTTAAGTGTATTCTGAAACAGTCATTCCACCTCTTTCAGCTTTGTTTTTTGACTCATAACTTTAAAGTAAAAGGTAACTTCAGGCAGTTGTGAGGGCCCTATTCTGCTGCAGTGAAAACTGAAATTTTTATTCATTTCAGCAGTAGACAGATTGGCCAATTTTGAAAAGATTGCTACTCTGAATAAGGCAAACACAGTAGGTACTGCAGCTGAATAGTGGAGCCAGACTCTGTTTATCATGAGTTCTCGTGGCTGAGAACTTCTGACAGTGTATGACTGAAGAAAAGGAAAAATGGATGAACCTGAGTAATCAACCTTGATAATATTAAAAAGATTTATGTATTTACAAAAGTAATTTGGTTTTGAACAGTATGTCTGATACCTCCAAGCATGGTTTTATCTGACTTCTAGCTTCCTCTTTTTTTTCCTTTGCTTTTTCCTTAAAGAAATTATGAAGGACAATATAGAGAAACCTAGTATCATTTTAGTCTTTCAAAGTTCTATGTGTCTTTTACAGTATCCCACAGATACTGAATTACAGACTCGTGTTCTGCATTCATGTCTCCGTTGTGCAGTGGCTTTCCAAAAGAAACACTTGCAGCACTGCAGCTGACATAGAGCTGAATAAATAATAATGAAAAAAAAACTTTGTGTGCAGTGCTTGTTTTGCAAACTCGCATAAAATGTGGTCAGCATTTTAAAATTATATTTTGCAGTACTGGCTTCACACCTTATCTCAGTTTCAAGGCAATGGCTTTTTCATGCAGTTTTGCCAAACCTGAAGCTTTTCCTATTTCTTGTATGAAAGTTTTCTGTGTCTTTTTTATAGGGAACCATTTCTAAACCTAAATTGGAGGGGGTTTTATTTAATTTTTTTTTATTGCTGTTGTTTGCAGCAAACCCTTGATGTTTGGCAGAGAGCAAATCTGGGGCTAGGGATGTATCTTTTCCTCATCTTATGATTCTCAGATCAAATATAGCCATGATTTAATACTTTGAAATCATTGTTTACTTCCTTTGATGTCTATTACTCACCGTATCGTGTTCACATATAAAACCCAAGAGAAAACAATTATTCAAACTTACATTTTGCTTACACTGGTGCTGAAACACCAGTGATACACTGTGCACTAGGAACAAAAGTGCAGCCATCCTCGCCCTGCATTTGAAGCTCAGGTTCAAGAGTGGGTGTAAACACACTGGGGACCACAACCAGGATATGTTTTTTCAAATAGTGGCTCAGCTGTAGCATGGATTTAAAGCATCTTCACTGTGCTTGCTGCATCTGCTGCTGAAATGGATGGAAGGGCTTGGCTCACTTTGCTTAGTGTATCCAAAGTCCAGGAACAAGGGCTTAGGCTTGGATTTGGGCATCGTGCTTGAGCTAGAACTTGTATGAGTGCATCAGGGTTCAGTGTAAACTCCTGGTGCATATAACATTGATTCAGCTGGAGCTTGGGACCCCTGTCAGGCTCTCTGTGTGCAACACAGCTGGAAGTGCAAAGAACAGGGGGAATGATTTCGTCAGGAAGCAGCTGCTAATGTTGGGAAGTAAGTTGCTATATGGCCTAGGAATACATGTGAGCTTGTAGAACCTGCCTTGCCCTGAACCTTAGAAAAAGAACACTGGTGGCTGGGACAATAAGAAAAAAAGGAAAAGCAATGCTTCTTGCACAACAATGAAGTTTCTGAAAAGGTCACTTTGATAAAATTTAAAAATAAAGCGTTTTAACTTATTTTTAGACTAATTTTACACGCTTCTGGTGGTGAAACAAATGGTCATGACAAATCACACTGTTCTCACTAATGTCTGTGGGATATCAATGCAGAATCTGACTGCTTCGAAGTGACTAAGTACACTATTTTAGCTTTGCCCCAGCAGCCAGATTCTCTATTGGTATCCTGCTGATGGTTCTTATAATACATAGATTGAGTCATACCAAGCATTTTTTTGGGGGAAAGCTGTTTTATAGTTTACTTTTAGAACCTCAGTACAATCAAGCAAATAGTGATATCACAATCGGTGTGCCTCTGCATTTGTAGACATTCTTTTTCAGAAAATAAATTAATTTTCTTTATCTTAGCATGTAAATATCCCCAGTGCAGGCTTTGACCCGTTGTTTGCAGTGTCTCTAACACTGAAGAATGTAACGTTAATAGATTTTACGAAGTCAACAGTGGCAGCAGTAGTAGCATTTTGGTCATGAGCTATATACTTCACCATTTTGATCTTGCTGTCCTATGAAACCCAGGAGGTTTTATTATAGTATTTAATTAACATAAATGCAAATGCTGAAATTTTCCTTTCTTTTTTCCAGGTACATAATGTAGTTAACTTGAAACAAATCTGCCAGTTGTAGAGAAAAAGCGTTCTGCTGTGCAGAACTATATATGTTGGACATTATCTCTAGTCGACAGCTGAATAGTTTGGGTTGCTTGTGTCAGATTCTGACCAGTTAGGACCTGATGCAAAGACTTGGGAACTTGCAGGAAAAAAAATAATCTCATTAACCTTAATGGACTTTGAATCTGGCCTTTATTATAGCCACATATCACAGAGAACTTGCATTAAAACAAGGATGCTGGAACAAATCTAATAATAATAATAAAGAAATTTAAAATGTATAGTTATTAATATGTTATGCAAATAATCAGAGAAATGCTAATTATATTAAAGGTGCACGATGCCTCAATTTTTTGGACCTCTCTGAAGCGTATCTCACTCTACTGACTGTCACTAGTTATATAATTTATTTGATTCTGGGGTGAGATTAACCTTCAATTGCATTCTTAAGCAACACTTAGTAAACTGACTGATAGCATGGAGATGATCTATGCAAAAAGAAAAGAAGGATTTCTTCAACTCATGTTGCCATGACAATTTAGATTTTTCCTGTCAACTCTTGAGAAGCTCTTAAGTCATTTCTTTAAAGCAATGAATCAGGGAATATTTTGGAAATTGAAGTTGCTCTCTTTTTTGAATTTAGGATCATTTAATACAGTGAGTGGGCTGACCCAAAAGATTTTAAAATCTACAAACAAGCAAAAAATATAACATGATGAAACACTCTTCATGGATCTCTGATCATTTACACCAGCAGAGAAGCTGACTTCAGATGCATTTTCAAGTTATTTAGATTTTATTAACTACATGATAATAAACAGTCATAAACCCAATAATGGATAATAAAGAGTGTTAGAGGCCAGTTTATAGTTGTCATTTTGATCTTCATGGCAATATTTTACCTTGCAGCTATTTTGAGGAAATTAGATTACAGAAGGATTATAGAACAAAGAAGGACTAATCAATTTATTTTTGTAATTGTAAAATTAGTTCAGTGAATGAGGAATAAAATCAAAAGGCTGCTGTCCATCCAAGAGATTTCCTGTATACAATGTTATTACTAATCAAACTGAACCTCCTTCTTTTGATTTGTTTTAAATGAAATCAGTTGTTTTGAAAATACCTAAAACTAGTCCAAAGTAATTTAATTCCTAAGAAACAAGTTACTTTCTTAAAGAGATATTTCTTAGGTTGCTGTTAGCAGTGAAGGAAACATGGTAGAAGAAAAGAAGATACCGTAAAGTGCTGTTTCTGCTGGGAAAATAAGTTTCTCTGTATAGAAGACAAGAAAAGTAGTTCAATAATGGTTTTCTTTTTAAAATGTTCCTGGCATATGATGGCTACTGAGTTGGTGTAGTTTGTTTACCACTTTGCAGTGGATTTGAGATGAGTCACATCACATTAGAAGGAAAATTGAGAAGTTGTTTTGTCAAAGTGAATTCAGTTTTCCCTTTTTTCATATATACTCAAATTATTAGTTCTCTTTAAACGGAGATGCCTAATTGATTTTTTTTTTCGTGTTGATTCTTGCTGTGTCCATAAATCTGAGTTCCTGTTGCTAGAAATGGTAAGTCCAGGTCTCTAATTTCTGTATATTGGATAAACTGACTGAACTGGAGTCTCCTTTCAGTTAGTTTTGTGCATCTTCTTTAAAGTACTAGCCATTTTATTCTGAAATGAATTTAGGCCACAATAATTTCAGCCTCTACAAGTGTAGTTGTTTTTTGCAAGCCTTTCTATTCCCTTGCCTTCAGAGTAGGAGTTGACAGAGTAAGGACTATAGGATAGGTCCTCAAGATTTCGTGTTGCAGAGAAATCTTTATTTCTGTCTTATTTCCTTACCAACTTTATAAGTTCACTTTACTGTTAATGCATCTCGGTGTATCCACAAACAGTGTTAAGCTTTTTTTCCCAAAATATCAGGTGGAAGGGGAGATCTATTTATTGAATAAAAGAACACGTACATACTGAAAAATAAAAGCAATGGTTGGAGGTCATTTTACCTGCAAAACAAGTTTTAGTGTCAAGTTCAAGGATGCTGGGAAGGGGGAAGAAGGTACTGCTTATTGTCAAGAGCCTAGATTTGTATTTTTACTTCCTTTTCAGGAGTGACAAATATCTGCAGTTCCTGCTGCTGTAAGAGAAAAGTACAGATCTCAGCACTTTGGAGTATCAAGGAATTTGTACTGTATCTACTTTTACACTTGAGAATCGTCATAATCTGAATGTAATATAATGCTGTAAAGAGAATGGATAGACAACAATATACAGCATTTACTACAGTTATCTCCTAAGTAATAGTGGAATTAAACAAAGTTTCCAAATCTAGAATTTTTTTGTTACTTTTTTAGGAAGGAGAGATTCCCCAAGGGAAGCAAAGTTGTGGTTTGTTTTTCTTTAAAACTGTTGTACTTAAGTTGCTCTGCGTATTAAAAAAACCACCCTGGATCTGATGTATCCTGGAACATAATGTTTGTGATTACAAAGCAAACATTAAAAGCAGCAGCAAATCAGAATTTGGAGTGAAGCCAACTCCTAGACTACTGGCTCTATTGGATAATGGAAGCTGTTGTCCTGGCCCAGAATTAAAACCAATCAGTTCCACCTCTACTTTATTTCCTCTATGAGTATTCATCATTTTTACATTTATCCCACATTGATGGTAACTAATTGCAGTTCCTTGGGGCTCCATTTTTCTTTCCAAGAAGCAGGCTATTTGTAAGGGGTAAGGCAGGCTCTGGTGGAAAAAGTGCATCTACCTGCTTTTAACACTGTAGGATAAACACCAAGCTTCTTTTGATATTATTGTGCATTGCTCTGCAGACCATATTTACATGATGGATACATGTGTGCAAATGTTTGGAATGTGCTTTGTCACATATCACTGTTACTTTCACATACAGTTTTGTAAGGAGAAGCATTTTGTGAACTGTCTCAACAATAGTTTGCTTCTCAGATCTACTCAGTCATGCTGTTGTTGTCTAGGTACTATTCCAAAAGAGTGATGTGCATGAGGATCAGGTCCCCTGGGTGGGAAAAATCAATTAAAAAAAAAAAAAAAGAAACTACTCTTTGACACTAGAAAGATAATGTACTGCCCACTGTGAAAAAAAAAAAGCTATTGTGGTGACAGAGACTGTGTGAGATGAAGGATGGACATTCAGCACAGAGAACGGCACAGGCAGCTGATGGAAATCATTCTTATATTTCATTGACACACTCTCCAATAGTACCACTGAGGAAGATAAGCTATCTCAAAAAAAGAAGTTACATATGAAAAAAGCATGACAGCAGGTAATGGGGGTTTCAGTCAGGACATTTTTATTTTTTAAAATCAATCCTTGCTCTCATCATTTGCCCTCTTCCACTCAATTATTTTCTAGGATATTTTGTCTGTCATTGCATCTACTCCTTAAATGAAAGTTCATAAGGCAGTGACATGTGTATAGTGTGTTGATTTGCTTTATGGTAAATCCTAAAGTATAGGGATTCATCATACAAAGGATTATACGAAGACAGAGAAAATGAAATGGACAACATGGACAACATTGTGAAAGGAAACTCCGGTCTGGGGAATGATATTTCCTGTGTGACCTTATTCAAGCAAAAACCTTATCTTCTGAAACTTAGCCCGTAGCAGCGTCATGTTGCCCTGTATTTTACAGAAGACATAGCTGAGAATAGTTCACTCGCATCTGTCAATAATTATTCAAATTTTTTTCTGATCTCCATTACTAGTATTCGTCTTACTGAATTGCAATTCCCTGAATTTCCTGAAGAGCAAAGACCTTCCCTTACCATCTCCAGTAACACAGGCATACTGGTGGAGTCTTCCTGGGCGTAACTGGTAATACAGCTCAAAACCTGAAATGTCAGCTGGCAAGTGCACTCAGTGGAAGTTATGGTGCAACTACTGTGCAGGTCTGATGTCGTCTGATAAATAACGACTGGTGCCCTTATGGGCAATGCAGTTCATTCGCTGAGCTGATACACGGGCTTTATGCTCATGTTCTGAAAATAATGGCTTGTAGGACTGGCAGCATCAGATTTGCAACATTAAACACTATTTCTCATTCCTCTCAATGTTTCTTTAAAATTTTCCTTGTGCAGACCTTATCTTTCTTGTTCCAGTCACTCTGTAATTTCCTCCTCTGCTGAAGGAGTATAAGACACCTTCTTTGTTATGCTTCAAAGTAGCTGTTTCAATGTTCCCATGGAGGACAGTGCCCAGGGTCCAATCTGTGATGACTCCTGCACTGGGAGCAACCAGCACAAAAGCTGAAGATGGGCACAGGGCACTCTGAAGAGCTAAGTCAGGGACATAAGCTCTGCCCGGATTTTGTGCAAGTCCCATGAATTTGGTTAAGTTGCAGTCTTCACATGCAAAAAGTGTCACATCAAATCAGATCGAAGTAACCTCTATCTGACAATGGCCATCAGTAAACCCATACAAAAAATGGCAGGAAACAAGATACAGACAGCCTTACAGTTTAGCAGCCTCTGGCCAGTTTAGGGAACTCTTAGCCAGAGATTGCATCTATGTTCAACATCCATCAACAAATTTAACCTTCATGAATCTGTTCTTGAACCTATTCATAATTCAGACTAACACACTATTTTCTGACAATCTGTTTTACAGCTTAATTCCTGCTGTGCAGTATAACACTGCATTTTGCTTGTTTTGAAGCTTCTACTTGCTCATTTCCCTGAGCACTCCCAGCTCTTAGGAAATACTTAACCCTGCACAGAACTCTGTGGCTGATAGATAGGAAGGGGTGATGTGAATCTATAAATTACATACTTTTCCCACATACACTGAAAAATTCCGTATGAATATTTATATTCACTAACTTCAAGTAATACTAATGTAAGATTCCCAAATGCATTTCTCATAACTTTTAACAAGCTTGATGTTGTAGTCAGTGTTGCTGAGGCACTTAAAGGAACAATTATCTGTACTTTATTATAAACAGCCACTTTCGTCTATCCCACCATCTCACTACCTAGTTTTTATTCTCATTAATAACATTTTGATTGTTTGCTTTCCAATCAGTAGCAAAGATTGTACATGGTTACCATCTGAAATGACAGTGATGTTCAACATTTTTCCCTGTGAGAGATTTCTGGAAAGACAGCAGAAAAAATGCCTAGAAAATTAGGTCCCAATAAGGAACAAATACAGCAAATCAGGTACTTAGTGATCTCTTCTACCACTGACATCAACTTCCATGGACTGTCCACTGTATAGTAGCTTCATCTTGCATATATCTGATTTGCCCTTCTGTAGTCCAATGTATATCACAAGTCACTAGTAGTGTCTCGATGGTGTTCTCTTCCCTGAGACAGTAAGCAAAAAGGCTGGTGAAAACTGGTGGGGGTTCTCACAAACTGTAATGATGGGGTCCAGTGGAAGATTTGGTTTCTACAGCAATTAGGAAAACGCCACAAGGATTCCTGTTAGAAAAGATTTGGGAAGAGCTCCATTATACCGAGAATGCTGAAACCATGTTATCCTCCTAAATCAACTAGTTTCCCCCCTCCAAAGACCCAGCTATAGGACAAATTTAAAAAAATAAAAATTAACATTGAAAATTCTGCCCCTAGATAGAGGCTTATCTCAAACCTTAAAACAAACAAGATATTCCATGAGCTCAAATCCATAGATTTCTAGTTTTAGTTTCATATTAAAAAATTTGTTGCTGTCTGAAAAAGAATTATTTCTCTTGTGCCCTAATACAGCAGCCTTCCTACATGTGTTTAAGCTGGCTATAAATGGGGTGTACAAATTCTGCCCTTCCCTTTTATTCTGCCTCTTCCTCTCAAGACTGTCCGTAGAAAAGTCTGCCAGCATTATACAAAGAAAGCAAAGCAATGCAAACAAATAATTAGCTGAAACATAGCTGAGAAGCGTGAGATAGAAGCAACCAGAATCCCTTTAATGTTAGCAAGTCTCCCATGATTGTTTTTGTGCCTTCATTCTGGACAGTTCAATTTCATTTCCATAACAGAAATATTTCTGAATATTTCTTGAAAGAGTGTCTTCAGGAAAGGAAAACATTAATTACTCCTGTCCTGTGCAAAAAAAAAAAAAAATTAAAAAAAATATCATTGCTTAGCTTTTGAGAATTGACAAGAACACAGATTTAGAAAGATGACTTGAAAAGGACTACATACAACCAAGGTGCAATGTGTCTGATGCACTGCAATCTAAATTTCTGGTGAAACAATGGAAAGATTGAATTCTTTGAGTAGGACTGTTTCAATGGGATAACAAAATTATTTTTCATGCAAGTTTTGTTTTCTGCCTGATTAGGAAAAAAAAAAATTAAACATAAAAGTGAGAAAACGTCTGAACAGCTAAAGATTCTGATAAGAAAAAACAGATTAAGTTTACAAATATATACTGTGTTTAACTAAAATTTAATTGCACATTTTAGGTAACAATACTTTAATGCTGCTTTGGGATGACATAAAAATGTGTGCAGTCCTGTGTTTATGTATTAGGCTTGTCTCTTTTTTAGAATTATTCACTTAACCATAAGAAGAAACGCCATATAGAGTATCTCAGCTGCTTTCATTGAAGGATCAGATAGCATGTACATTTAGTTGCTTGAATTAGTATTTTCATATATATATGAAATAGTGTTTTTAAAGAGAAAATTTTGTTGATAAACTGTAACATTCCTTACTGTTTAAGTTGCTGGCATAATCCTTCAATATCTGTCTTCTTGCTAGGTGGAGTAATTTTTGGTTAGTATAGCAACCTGAAAATTTCAGAAAATAAAAACCTGTTGATTATTTTAATGTAGTATAATATAACTTATTAATTCAAGAGCTAGATCTGAGATGTGCTGAACTCTTCAGTTCCTAATTAATTTCATGGATGTTGAGGACACTCAGCAGTAAATAAACACACAAAAGAATTTAAGCATCAAGGTCTTCCTTTATTATGAAGATATTTACATCTAGTTAGATTACTGAACTACCACTCAGTGGCTGTTTTAACCCAGAAACACCCAAATTTACACATGCCTATTTTTCATTAGAAAATTTCCTTTGAGACTAAAACTACATTTCTGGGTATACTCAGAATGGTTGCGTACTGTCGATTTGTATAGGACTGTTATTGAACAGTCTTGTAATCTTCAATATACGTGTTCTTCCATAGGGATAGAACTGCTAGGTTTTCTTTTGGTGTGCCTGCTAACTTTGGCTTTACATAAGATATTTCTGGGGGTGGAAGTGGTGCCTTCTCATTTTCCCACAGTAGAGAGAGTAATTTAACAGTTGGAGCACTTAGCTAGATTGTGAAAAATCTACATTCAGCTTCGTCTTCCCTGAGAAAGTTAAAGCCTGTCTCATCCTTTTTTTCTGGCATATGCCGTGACGATTTCCTGTTAAAGTTTCCTTTGGAGGTAGAAGGTTTGGGTTCCAAACCTTGCTTAAGGGAACTCAATATAAAATATTAAAAAAGCGGCTGGAACAGTAACCGAACTCCTACAGGTCCTTTCTTACATGGAGAGCATTACCTGCCACATCAGAGTCAAGCTCCCAGTTGGGTTTCTGTCTTGCTCAGTGAATATTCAATTATTCTATGAAAAGCAGAACTGTAAGTAGTCTACCTGGAATACTGGTCTGGGGTTCATTTGCCAGGAGGCACCTAAAAGATAGGTGCTACAATATCTATTTTCAGTTCATTTCAGGAGATAATCAATAGCTTTTATCTCTAGGGACTTTACAATCAGTATCTTATGTCCTTCAAAGAAATCTACAAAGAAATCTTACAAAGAGAGGTATGCTTTTATTAGGGGGGTTGTTTGATTTGTCCTGTTCATATTTATTAAAGACCTAGGCAAATTTTTTTTTTCTTCTAGTACAAAGTTTGGGGTGCCACTTAACTAATGAAGTATCTGCCTGATCTATGCTGACATCATCACTGATATTGGAGAGATGAAAAGAAATAGGTCTAGGTATAACTCTCCCATTTGGATTTGCATGTATTAAGGTGCCCAGTTACCATAGTAATGAACATAGTATAAATACATGCGTGTATATCTGTCTGAGAGAGAATTGCTGTCGTCATTGTGAGTCTCCTGCAGAGGTAGTCCCATAGTTACCTTTCACTGTTTTTCAAGTTTTCTCCATTTTTCTACTAATGTAAGAAACATTGCCTTTCTTTATGAGTGCAGCATTCACCACAAGCTACTGCCAGACAGGAAGAAGTCATGTCTGAAATACTTCACCCTAACCCATTGAAGTTCTGCAGCTCAGGCCCATGACCTTGAACTCCAACTAGGGATTTCTGAAATACCGGAGTGATGTGCTGGCAGTGTATTGCTTTGCTTATCAGCTGCAACATTACATGGGTTGTCACCTCAAGGCACAGGGAGTCACGGCAATTGAGACTGGAGGCCACAGATGTGTAAATTTATCACCAAGTCCATTTCCCTCAGGATGACACATTGCATTTTGGCTCCCTGTAAGTGGAGGAATGCATTTGGAACAGCTTTTGATAGCTATCCCACTGCACTAAAGATTACAGCAGCCTGGAAAGCTCCTCCCCATCTCCATGAATGCAAAGCCACCAAAATCTTTTGAATTTTACTACTCTCTCTTGACGACAATGATTCCATTTTACTGTGTTCGGTAAAATTACACATATGCATGCATACACACACCCCCCAACAAAAGCAGCAAAAGAAACACTATGGAGTATGCACCCTGTTTGTGGGTATTGGTTTTCTCAATCAAAATCAGTTTTGAAAACATACTTTGAAACGGCTAGCAAGGAACCCAAAGGGACAAAAGGCTATTTACCTGAGAAAAGTAAAACTAGATCTGTCTAGGAATGATTTTTGCAGGTTGAAAAAAAAGCAAGCAAATTTTCTCTCTTTAAAATTAAAGACAGTCCAAGAAACTATACATCAGTGAATTTAACAAGAGTTGTGGGAAAAATTAAACTACTGTAAGGAGGTGTGAAAGAACAGCTTGAAAATCAGTTTGATTAAGAATAACCAGCATAAATTCAGGCAGGGGAGGTCATGCTTAACTAACCTGCTGGAGTTCTTTGAAGATATTACTGCCACTGTAGATAAGGGAAATTCAATGGATGCTGTCTACTTGTAAGCCATTGACAACGCACCACATCTGAGATTAATGGCTAAGAGAAATCATCATGAAGGCAAGGAAACTGTTGGATGGAAAACTAGTTTAAGTGTAGGACACAAAGGGAAAAGCTGAGCAGAGTTTCCAAGGAGTCAGTGTCAGACCATCTAAAAGCATAGCAAGAAGCTCAGAGCAATGTGATCATATTCAAGAGTGTTGTATCATGTATATAAGTAGTGTAGCAAAAATAAACAGAATTTGGCTTGGAAAATATAGAATAATTAATCTAGGAACACAAAACCAAATTAGAAAATACTCAATAAAACAATCATCCTATATACTAATCAAGAAAATAAATTGGAAAATACTGAGGAACTAAATTGAAACCATCAGCCCAGAGCAAAACAGCATTTTAAAAGGTCAGCAAGATGCAAAGATGTTTTAGAAGACAGAAAACATACCAAAGAATACAAAAAATAGTGTTAGTGTACAGAAAAACGTAGTAAACACATCTCCAGAACGTGGTCTACAGTATTGCTAATAGCTGTTCAGGGAAACTAGTATTTTCATTTTGGGATTCATTGTAGGGAAACAAAGGATGTAAGGTCCCAATGGCTGAACTGTGAAGAATGTTAAAGAACCTAATTATTTTTTACTGTAAACCAGAAAAATATATGATGTTTTTATTATAGTAGGGCCCAGGGATTCTAGTCAAAATTAAGGTCCTGTTATGTTAGGCATGCTAATAGAAGACAGCACCTTCCTATGCCAAGGTTCTTATAATAAAACAGCTTAACAATACAGACAAGGGGAAAAAAAGACACAAAAGGCACAGTAATTTATCCAAGGAAGGTCTGTGCCTGAATTGTGGTCTAGAATTCATATTTTATGAGTCCTAAGTCAGTATTTTATATAATGAGTTATATTATCCCTTTATAAGTGTAAGGGTTTGCCTTAATATGGGGTGGATAACCTAGGTGATTATCTTTTTTATTCATAAATACAAGCTTAGAAATAGGAAATTCTTATGTTGCATTTATTCAGGTCTTAACCTAAGTCACTGATTCTACAGATCTCTACTTAAATCTAAAGATTAGATTAAATTCTTAAGGAATCTTCACATTCATTCCTAAATATTTTAATCCCAAAGTAAGAAATACATATTAATTTTTAAGAGAAAATAAATAATTTTTTTATATAGATATAAGTCCAGTAGGCATATGTTCATAGGACTCTGGGGAGATCGTGGAACAGGTCCTCCCTGAAGCTATGCTAAGGCACATGGAGTACAGGGACATAATTCGAGACAGTCAGTACAGCTTCACCAAGGGCAATTCCTGCCTGACCAACCTAGTGACCTTCTATGATGGAATGGCTACATCAGTGGAAAAGCAAAGAGCTGTGGATGTCAGCTGCCTGGACTACTGTAAGGCCTTTGTCACAGTTCCCCCCAGCACTCTTCTCTCTAAATTGGAGAGGTATGGATTTGATGGGTGGATTGTTTGATGGATGAAGAATTGGTTGGATGGTTGCATTCAGAGGGTAGGTGTCAATGGCTCGATATCCAGATGGAGATCAGTGACAAGTGG
>VXBJ01001473.1:292421-317886 GCA_013400055.1 Nycticryphes semicollaris | reverse complement strand
CCATCGTTACTCCGGGTCCATCTCCCACTCTGACACAGAGTAGAGCTACAAAGATGATCATAAGGCTGGAGCACCTCTCCTATGAAGACAGGCTGAGATAGTCAGTGCTGTTTCAGCCTGGAGAAGAGAAGGCTGTGGTGAGACCTTATTGTCGCTTTTCAGTACTTAAAGGGGAGGTCCCTTTAAGGAAACATGGGGACAGGCTTATTAGCAGGGCCTTTTGGGATAGGATAAAAGGTAATGGCTTTAAACTAAGGGAGGGTAGATTCAGACTGGATGCAAGAAGAAATTTTTTACAATGAGGGTGGTGAAACACTGTTAGAGTTTACCCAAAGAGGTGGTAAATGCCCCATCCCTGGAAACAGTCAAGGTCAGGCTGGGTGGGGCTTTGAGCAACCTGATCTAGTTTTAGGTGTCCATGATCATTTCAAGAGGGCTCTAAATCATCCTTTACACTTTGTACATAGAAGTCATTGGAAAAAACTCAAGCATCATAGAGTTTAGGTGCTTCCAGGCTGAGGCAGAAATAGTTTTCAGAGTACCGATTTGAGGACTGCTGGTCCAGTTAAGTCCTAATCTTGTTTTGATTGCAGGCTCAGGAGTGCAGGACAAGGCTTCCAGGCGCCATGGCCATGCAGAATGCTGAGCCCAGCAGGGAGGTTGGCAGCCAGGGATGCTGATGGAGGGGTTCGGAGGCCAGTGGGGAGGCTGGAAGCTGGGAAGGCTGGTGGGGAGGCTGGCTCTTTTCCTTCCTTGCTGTTGAGATGCAGCGTCAGAGAGAGGCCTGCAGGTGTGACTGCTGTCAAAGACAAGGATCTGATTCTTATTAGTACACGTTGGTTTTGACTTTGCTATAGGTGTGACTGGAATTTTTGAAATTATCTTTCTCTGGCAAGAAGTGCATTTTAAATTTTCTGATTTGATAATGAGTAGTCTTTTTCTGAACCAAAAAGAAATCCAGGTTAACATCTTGCAGAACAGTTTTTATGGAACAATGACAGCAAAAGCTGTTTCTTGAAAAGAGGAAAATTAGTATATTTACTTGATGCAGGATGTTACAGCTTAGTGTAGAAGAGGCATACTATTTTCTGTTTATCAATTCTTTCTCTATGTATTTATTCTGTTAACAGTGAAGTCCAGAAAAGCATTTTATTTCTTTGTAATTGTCTTGAGAATACAATATCCATTTCTGATTTATTAATCATTTGTTGGTTAAAACACACAGGTTTAGAAATCTACCGTAGCTATTTATATAGAAAAAAGCAAACAATATTCATGTCATGCTCCCAAACTGTATTTACTTAAAAAAAAAAAAGTTAATTGTTCACTGTGCCAAGACAGAATAAATTTTAAATCAGATTTCTGGTGAAGAGAGAGACTGTTTATGTAACAACCTTGTTTTTCCTGGTTAAAATTCTTTCAGAAATAAGCAGCTGCAAAGCTTTTAAAAGCCTAGTATCATTATTAATTCACCTTACCTAGCAAAAATTTTTAAGCTTTTGTAACTCATAAAAGCAAGGATATGACCACAGATTTATCTAGGGTCCAGAAGGTAATAAAATCTTACAGCATGTTCATCATGTGAGAATTTCCATAATATTCAAAACATGATTGCTCACCAACAAAGATTTGCTCTGTGTTTTGCATGGCCTAATCCATATACAAAGTATGATCTTAGAAATTACTTAAATGTTTTCCAAATTGTCTCAAGCATTCCTATTGTTGGAAACAATTCCAACAGTTTCACACACATTGTATTCATATAAGATGTGCAGCTTTTTAGTGTGAGAATGAAATAGAATTCACCCTAAAAGCATGAAGTGGAGCTGTTGTTAGCTTTCAGAAATTACTACTGTGACCCTATCTATTTTCCCTGATTGATTGTATTAGGATAGCAGGACTCTATGGAATATTGTTTGACACACTGGGACAGAAACCAAACAATCAAAATGTACAAAAGGTGACATTTCAGAGGGGAAAGTATGATTATACAACTCGTTACTTTTTCATACACATTTAAAAGTTCACTTGCTGGATAACAAAGCAAAAACCTTTTGACCACTCTGCAGAGAACAGCAACACTCCTATGGAGCTCAGTGGTCAGTGAAGTGATTTTATAAAGGTAGGATTTAATGGTTATAAAATGTTAATCCATCTGGGTGGTTTAGGAATCAAAATTTATTTTCAAAGTGATTTGGATGTTCAGAGTAAGTCCTGTGTAAGAATTCAGGCACTACAATGAGTAGAATCAAAAGACTCTCCCCAGGCACCAGACTCCCTACACTTGTGTAGGTAGTGTTAGATGCCCGAGGACAGAACCCCAAACAGCAGCAGACTGAATGGGCAACATCCAACAGACAGCAATTAGGGAATATTTTGGTACCTAAGAACACAGAGAGTCACACATCTGTTTTTACAAGTCATCTAGAATCCTGAATCAGGATGCCTACATGTTTCCTTTACAGAAACCTAGTCAAGGTCACTTACTAAAGGACTGTTGCCAGAAGAGGAGGTGATAGCAGCATGGTCTTCATACAATTTTGACTAGTTACTGCATATTCCAAATGTCATTTCTTTTTGCCACAACAGGAGATTTATATCTATACTTCTTACTCACTTAGTAGTTGTTCTAACCATTAATCTTAGACACGTGGGTTGTGCTTCGTGCCAAAGCATTTGCACTGTGCAAAAAAAGAATTCAGGATACCTTGGGTCAGTGAGGTGCACCTAGAAGCAGGAAGTTTTGGAGCTCATGTGCTAAGGAACTTTTTTTATTTTAATGAACAATTATGGCTCTAAAAAAAAAAAAAATTCTTGTAAGAACAACTGATTCTTAAATTTTTACACTTCTAAACTAATGTCCAGATTATGAGGTTATAGTTTCATATGTCATGCTCTTTCCCACTGCAGGACTGTTTATGTATGCCATACAGAATTAGACAACTTCAAAAGGAGAGATTGACAATAGGCACTGTGTTTAGGGTACAACTAAGACGAGGAGTTGTGAATTTGAATACCTCTGTCCCAGCTGAATGGTGCTTCAACACCAGCAATACCTGGGTAATCTATGGCACTAAGGGAGAAACTGACTTTATTTTGTGCAGTCTGATGTGCTGAAATGGTCGAACAACATTCATCAGATCAGATCTTTCACATAACGTAGATGGACAAAAAGCTCCTTTCTATATTCTTGCTTATTAGGCTTTGAGATGGTCAGTACTCAAATGCATTTGAATTTACCCAAAAGCAGACCAGTATGTACCTGGGGTACTCTCATACAGAAAACATGCTGCCTAGAGGTGAGGTTGCAGCAGAATAATCCTTTGCCCTCGTGCTAGTTAGTAAGTCCATTTATGAAGTTACTCTTCTGATACTGTAATAACGTCTACTCAGTGTTCAAAAGTTTTATTGCTTTTGATGCTTCATTTAATAAATACTATTTCTTTTGCCACTCTGCATTGTTATTTATTTTATTTTTATACAATATCAGCGTAAGTAGGTACTAATCAAAATACTGATTTCTTACCATCATTTTAATGGGTGTTGATATTGCAAATTAATGGGTGTCATGGAGAACAATCAGGTCAGCTGACCTCATTAAACGAATGTCGGGTATTAACAATGGCCTGCTTGGTATACCTCAGGCTGAGTTAAAAGCTTGTCTGAGACATTCCTCTTCTGCATTATCTTAATTTTGAGTATAAGTATTCTAGGAATGTAAATTACTCAGCCTATCTTTACATTTTTAATAGAAACTTTCTAGCTTGTAAATGAAAGTTGATAGTATAGTTTTGCAATTTGAATATTCATAGAACTCTAATAGAGGGAACAAAATACCTCAGCTCACCCCAAATATGAGGTAAAGTCATAAATCCTTACAGATCAGCTTCTCTAAGACACTCTGAGCTCAAATACACACAGGATAGTGATAACTTGGCTGATGTGGGAGTGATTTGTTAAGTTACTGTAACTTAAGCAAGTGTTCACTTCTTAGATTGCACAATGATCAGGGCATTGTACCTATCCCTCATTTTGTGGTAAGTGACATCCATATTTAGTAACAGTATTATTAATGAGAGCAATGTGTCGTTATTGCCCCTGCAGTAACTTAGCTTTTTTTTTGTATTTGATTTCTCTGCTGAAGTTATTTAAATGCAGGCAGGCAGGTTTCTGTGGGCACACTGCAATAGTGCAGGTTGTTTTCACACAGCCTCATGGATGCTCTGGCATGGGATGTCACGCTCCTATGGTATGACACCCAGCAGAGGAATAAAAAGCCTAAGCAAAAATGTAAGGTGGCAGCTTCTAAAGCACAACAAGCTATCATATGAATTTATCAGGAATATGTTTAAAAAACCTTTCACAAATTCAAGGTTCTTTATTTTTTTTTCTCCACATTATGATTCTTGGCACCAGTTTTTACACTACCTTATACTGGAAGGACAGCAATGTCACCACACTGATTCAAGTTTTCTGGAGCGCAGCCTTTCTTCTATAAAGAAAAATCATTGATGCTTTCTTCTCTGTTTCCTCCCTCCAGCCAAAGAAACAATGGCCTTGAGGAGTGAGACTCTGATCTGTGCTGTGAAGATCTGTACACTCATCGCTAATTACTGTATTTATAATTCCTGACCATACTAACCTTGCCAAGAAGTAAATTACAGTCTTTTGAGTACCTTAATATCTATAAGCTAGCCCTCCAGCTTGCAGTGCCACTAGAAATGGTAGAGATAGTAACTTACCAAACACTCACCATTAAGTGCACAGTTCTATCTGACTGTCTTGTATACTTGTATTAACCCTTCAATCACTTTGACAAGTACATTCGTACTGAGGGAGGGAGATGATTTGACAGTTTTGCATAGAGGAATGATGTGAAAAATGTAAGACTGCCAGAAAGAAAAGCAGCACATAGTAACGATGCTCCAGGTTTATAGCATCTCTTAAAAGAAGTAAGAGATGAACATGCCTTTTTTGTTCTGAATGCATTGATTTTTCTGCACTTACAATGCATGCAATAGTTGTTGCCCTAAGTGTCATTAGTGTGCTGGAGTTTATGCTAGGTGGACTCTTCGGAAGCAGCTCTTTAATTGAAGAATTGCTTCATTATGATTTTATTGTATATTCTTTTTAGCGGCACTGATCATAAGGAATTCAGTTAGTATTCATTGTAATAGCACTAATCATAAAAAAATAATTTGCTATTCATATGGATGTCACAGGTGTTTCCACAGGACTTATGCTAACTGCAATTTTAGGATCCTTTAACAGATATTTACACAAAGATTGCTTTTGAAAGGATTTCCTACCATTTCCCATCTGTCTGATTTAGCTTTGTCTATATGGAAGTAGAGTTCAAAATATGTGGGGGGTTGTACACTAAGCTCTTTAACAATAATAGGTTTCATTTTACATGGCATTTTCTAGTACCCATATTCTGAATCCTGTATGTTTAGCAATTGATCAGCCCTAGAACTCCATGGAGGAGAGATCCATTTTCAGACATAGTTTTCACGCTTTTGCTGAGACTCAACAGTTACAAATATTTTTGGCATCATTTGCAATGACAGAACAGGATACTTACAAGAAAATGTGAGGCTAAATTGTGCAAAGGGAAAAAAAAGGTATACTTCTGACTAATGGTGATTCAGAATGTACTAAAATTGTGTGGATTAAACACATTTATAATCAGACTATTAACAAAAAGATTCACAACTGCATTAATAAGTCATATTTCATTATCCTAACACAAAAGATACCTGGTATGAGACATTAATATGTGTAATAAAGTCTTCTGCACATGCATTATGAACAGCAGTGCTTTTAATATTAAAAGTGAATCCATACGGGTTATTTGACATGTAAAATATTAACTTTTATAGCAAGAATGCAAATGAGAGTTTGAGCACTAATTATAGCTGCAGATCCCACTCAGGAATGAGGCTCTGTGTGACTAATGATTTCGGCAAAATGAAGGAATGGTCTGCTTCTCTCAAGAGGCAACATATATTAGCTCCCTCTCCTCTCTCAGTAACCCTTCAAAATTCTCAGCATGTCTCAGTACAGTACCTAATGTGTATGCTGCTTCCAGAAACTGGCTTCCAAAGACAGGCCACCAGCTCTGTGGTTTTATAGCTAGTTTTATATAACTGTATCTATAAGGGAGAACAGGTTATTTCATATTTATCCAGAATCAAGTAATTGTAGGAGATATTCTATAAAATACTATTTTCATTGGCAGCTTCCCATATCTTATTTCTATTTTTCTATTAATGAGACAAAATTGTTGGGTTTCGCTATGTGTTTCCTTCATCATTTTTTTTACACCGAATAATAGGATGTTCTTTTTTTAAAAAAAAAAATATCTACCTTTTATCATTATTATTTGCTTTCCCTGTGCAATCCTTTGACAAACATGTATCCAGATGAGATGATGGTGATGACTCTTACCCAAGTCTGTCATTGTTATTCCTGAAATGGCCAGAGGGGCCACTGGAAAACAAACCAGAATGGTTAATTTTTGTCAAAGTAGTATGGCTTTTTTATGGTAGGTGCCCATGAGAAAACTGTTCTTACCTGAGCTACTTGCTGCTTTTCTGTATGCGCAAGTGCCAGGCTGTACTGAGCTGAAATCGTCCCTAATGTATTATCTTTTCTCAATTTTATTATCCTTTATTGCAGAAAAGTTCAGATAAAGCGTGCTCAAGAAATATGCTATTAGAAATAGGATGACAAAACAATTATTGAATAGTAGCATAGGTGTTTTAAACGATCATATAATTATCTTTTAATAATAACATGCACATACAATTAAAACTAGAACATTATTAATATTGTCATTTATTGCCAATCTGTAGCATAAAGGAAGTAGTTTTACTAAAATTTAGCAAAGGAAATTTTAACCTGAGTTTCTCTGATCTAGTAATAAATTCTCTTTGTTTCAATGCTGATAGCCAATGTCTCTGAAGTTAAGCAATGTCTTACAAAAACATCTGGAATACAAGGATTGCAGATGTTCATAAAAGGGTGCAACTGTGGGTATAATGCAAATGTCAAAGGATGTTGAATTTGTAACACTCTTGCTTAATCAGATCTAAGTAAGAAAATGCCAAGTGAGTGACTCCAGTATTTCTGAGGCACTCACTTTATCTGTGAGGATGTGGCAAGAGAAGAGGACAGTCAAAATACTGTCATCTTAATTCACAGAATCACAGAATATCAGGGATTGTTCAGTTACTCTGGTAAAGATCAGTATTTTTTGAAATGTGAACCTCATTTCTAAGAAGTGGCTTGTTGTACATTATTGGGAACACTCTTGTGATGTGTAAAACAACTAGCATGAGGAGATCTTTATGAGCATATTACTAAATCACCTTCCAGGCTGTCTTAATAAATCACTGCAAGCTCATTAATGTAATTTTCTAGACTTCATCAAAGTGTGTCTACTACAGCTGCACAAATACACGTGGCAATTTCACTACCAGTAATGTCTTGGCAAACAACTGAAGTCTGACTGGGTGTATAAATTTGGCTAGATAATTACATTTTTTGCTTCTAATATAATTTTCCTAATTTACCGCATTTCTGTTTTTTTCTTCTTGCATCCAGCACCTTAAAAATTAACAATAGGGAATACATTGTTTCATTGAAATAAATTTTATGCATCTAAAAGATTAGTTAGTTCATTTAGGTGTTATCAAACAGTGGATTCAATATTCCTGAGTTTGTTATCTAATATCAAGTGGCAAGTCTACATGTACAATTGTATTGTTAATACGAGCTCAATTCCTAGGAACTAGGATCTGCAAACTGATTTTGAGTATACAGATCAAATCTGGTGTAAATGTCCTACATCTCAAAGATCGTGCAAGATAAGCAATCTTGCAATTGAAATATGAGCACATACACTTAGTATTTATGTGAATGTCAATATTTCTGCATAAATTTCAAAATTCATTACCATACTGAAACATTATTAAATTGATATTCAGGACTTGAATTATAAGAATGGGCATGTTGGAGTTACCTAACATTGGTTCACAAGTGAGAAATAAATTTTTCAGAATGGAGCAAGCAAGTACACTGAACTTTGATACCATTAAACATTGCAATATTCTGTAGTCTATAAATAGTTAAGGTTTATGCTTCAATCTGTAGGCATCATCTGCTCCCTTCCAGTGGGTCAAGTAATATAGAAACATAACCCAGAGAAATTTAACTCAGAGACCTACTTTCCAGTGGGAGACTTCAGATACTGCATGATAGAGCCTGACACTGTCAGAAACCCTGTTTATTTGCTTCTAACTAAAAAGCATACAAATGCACATAGGCAATGTTAAATAGAAGCATACATGGCAGCACAATGTAAGCATATATACAGCAATGGTAATGGTGTATCTGTAAAGCTTTTGCTTTTTCCTCAAATCACTTCCTCTCACTTCATTTTCTACCAGTAGAAGTGTTGGCCATAGTGGACCTAGACATGGAAAGTGTAAACTATCATTATAGACCCTTCTCTTCATTGTCCTTTTTAAAGCATCTTTCAGAAACAAACACATGAATCTCTACTAAACAAACTCTAATCACTCTTGGAGATTGCTCCTCTCCCTGAGGATTGCAATCCTCAAAAGCTGTCAGTCACTTCTCTTGACTTTTTCCACTTGCTCTTGATTGTGAGTCTACCTTTCAATAGAGTTTGAGTGTTACACTGAAGATCTGTATGTTGGTATTGCAGCCTTACTTTTGATCTTTCTTTTCTTTCTTCTATCGGTTACATATTCACAGGAAAGTTGTAAATATGCCTCCTCATTTGTGGGTAGTATCAGCATGCCTATGTATTTCTGATGGGGTATTGTCAGAATGCCAGATCTTTGCCCAGCTGTGGGTTGAATTGGCAATTTCTTAGGAGCCTGAGCAATATGAATAAAATGAAGTATATTACAGCTGTTCTCATCTTAATACAGAGGAAAAATCAGCAAAACTTGCAGCAGGTCCCAGCATGTGATATCTCTGATCAAGATTGAGTATCACATGCTGAGATGTGAGATAGGCTGCATCTTCTTATTAGTAATAAGCTTAGCTTCAAACTGAATCAAGGACTATCTGATCTTGCATTTATATCGAGCAGAACAGGGAGACTAAGACATCATTCTCCATCCATAGACTTCTTGTCTGTGAAGGCCTGTTGGACTTACAGCTCTGAAATTTGCATTTCACATTTTGGATGACCTATATGGGATTTTGCTGTCCTGAATTCCACAGGGACAGGACATCATTTCAGCAATAAAATACCAAAGTCTGAAAACAAAGCTTAGCTGTGTCAGGCCAGACATCTGTGAGTGGAAGCAGAGAAATAGTGGTCATTTAAAGCAAAGATGTTAGCCATATTAATCAGTTTCCTCATCTAGAAAAAATCAACCAAACAAAAAAAAAGAGAAAGAGAAAGAAAGAAGAATATATGCCTATGTTTTCTGCAAGAATGTGATTAAATCATATTCCTCTATGTTAATTTTATTACTTGTATCAATAGTGCTATGGAAGATTTATAGCCATTTAAAATTTGGCACGGCACCTACCTACTACTAACACGTACATTACGTATAAAGCTGATTTTGCAGTATTACTTTTACACCTATTTCTGTGATTGGTTACATGAGTCAGGTAGAAGATACAAGGGAACACTGAACAACAACAGAGCAAAGCAGTGGTGCTGATAAAGGTAGCTAAGTAATACCGATTACCTCCAAGGAAAATCCGTACCTCAGCAATGTTGGCAAGCATGACTTTTCTTCATACTAGAAGACCTAAAATCATAGAAAGGAAAAAAAAAAACAAACAAAAAACCACGAGATGTAAAGTTACTAACTATGACTTTGTCAAGTCACAGTTTAGGAAATTCAGTCTTGAACCAGAAAACCACTAAAAAGTAGTTGAAAGCATTTAAATAAAGTGTTATCTGCGATATATGAAATGCAGGTAATGTATCTATAAATAAGCAGAGCTTTAATTTGTCTATGTAGCAGTATTTTTCCTCAAAGAAAGCGAAGGTTCTGACACTGCAACAGATGGAAATGGCTTGGCTAGCAACAGACATTCAGACTCCTCGAATGAGAACAGGATTTTGCTATTTATTATGTTTCCTAGAAATGATGTTCAGAACAATGTAATCTGGAAGTATTTTGAAGTGACTCTTCCACAGCTGTGTTAGCTGATAGCATAGGACAGATGGTGCAACACAGTCCAGTATACAAGGAGCTTACTTCTTTCACAACTTTATTAGCTAAGGGCTTTGAAAAGCAACAGTGATGATACAAATCACTGCAATCTTGTAGAACAGGTAAACAAAATGGGACAGACTTTCTACCCTTGGCTAGGTACCATTTTTGATCTGCCGTGGCAGGAGAGGGAGAAGGAGGGAGAAGGGAGAACTCTTCTTAGTCAAATCTTTCTTCAGCACCCGCTTCTATTCAGTTTCATGCTGGGTAAGCTAATTGCTATGCCTAGCATTGCCTATCAACTTCCTTCAGGTGCTTGTGCAAAGAAAGGGGCAGGCCAACTTCCAGATCTTTGGTGTCAAAATCATGCCCACAAACTGAGTCATCAGCCACTTGCTTTGTTAACACACTATTGTGCAGCAGTTAAAATAAAATCCTTACCATAATACCTGCTGCAAGTAGCTAAACCAGAAGGATAAGTTGTCAAGCTGATAAAGTACTGCCACCCTAATTAGACAAATAAGTTGTTAGACCTCTGAAAGACATGATACATCATGAATAGGGATATTTAAAATTAGGTTATATCTAATTACTTTTTAATTTCTATTTGCATTTTAATGGAGATTGAGCCTAATGAGATAAACAGCAGAGAGATTTCTGTATGAAAAATACTCTTGAATTCTGTGTGTGTCAAGGATGAGATTTTCAGAGGTTTGGGATACCTGAATTAAGGTGTTTTAAAAAATTCATTAGGCATTTCTCAACCTTGGGTCTTCCCTTTGAATTTAGAAGGAATTTGAAAAACCCTAGTCTGCTTGCATCCTCCTGGGCCTCAATTCCTTCATGAAATTAACCAGTGAGGTTTATAGAAGTGCTAACTGCAGGCAACAGAATCAAGGGGAAATTATCCAGCTTTTACAATTCCAAAGACCAGATCCTCAGTATATGAATATTGTCAATATTCTATAACACTGCATACTGCATGAGAAAAGACTGATTTTTATTTTTTTTTCAAAATGGCAAGAATTCTAAATAGTTTTATTGTTGGTGGAATCCTTATCTTAGCACAACATCTCTATGTAACAAACTTTACATATTTTAAATGGATCAAAACTAATGAAGTTCATTAAGATGTATCATTTTCATTAAAGCATGATTAATTTGTCTTTATTTATTTAGCACACAGTGAACAGATGAATGTACTATATGGTGACTAGAACACTGCTGAAGGAACAGTAGCGTAGATACATTTCTAAATGTTAACATATGTCTACGTACATTATGTTCATGTTCAGTTGGACTCTGGCCCTTGGTACTTTGGGAACATGCTTTTGTTGCACCTTCTCTTTCCTTTTATGGATTTCTAACACCATGCTCATTGTACATTAATAATCCTTTAAAAGCTCATTGTACCTTAATCATCCTTTAAAACAGGACGTTTTCTACTACAGGCTGCTTCTTGACATGGTCAGGCTGCCTATGCTGTGATGGATTTGTTCCAAATTTCCCATTCGGCTGATCTGATAAAACTTACCCACATATTGTTCAAAAGTCATTCCAGCGCTGAGTATATTACAGACAAGTGGTGCCATTCAGTGTCAGCTTCTCAAGTACTAAACAGCTTGAGTAGGAGGTGGACTACAATAAGACGGACTCTCCAACTTTGCTGGGACAAGACTTTAGGAAACAGGGTTTCAGTCATTCTGTAGTTACTACCTACAATTAGCAAAAGAGCAATTGTTTTTAGTCACTAATTAAAACATTAGGTACAGGTCTATGCTGCAGATTCTGAGTACCTCCAGTACGGATGCTGCTTTCATTTTTCAGCTGCTAATTTTATGTTACTCCTGTAGCATTTGTTCTTTCCCTGGCATAGCAGTTGTCTAGCCCCTTCTCCAAGCACAGGGAGATTGCTCATTGTTAAAAAGCAAACCAAACCAGAAACAACAAAAAATGTTCTATGCCAGCTCTTCTAACCTAGCTAATCCAATGGGAGGTAAACTAAAAGGTGGGAGCTGATCCTCTACATAAATTCTTAATTTATGTATGACTTAAGACATTAAACCTCGTTACAATTTGTCAAGAAAGGCTTGAGAAAGGGTTTGTCTCCATAATCAAAAGTAGTTGATTAAAGTGTTTGAATAAATGCTACTTAAATCTTACCATGGTTATAAATTCTGAAACATTAAGATTATCCTGTATTCAAGTCTAACCTGTAGTTATGTAAACTTATAGTCTGCTCATCTAAATGAAACCACAAGTAGCATTTATCTACTTAGAGCTTCTGGAGTGACTCACCTGTAGAATAGAATTTTCATATTTTTCGGGAAAGTGGAAGGATTACAAATACAAATTAATTATCCTCTCCATTCTGTTCTGCATAGCAGGCATTCAGTCAGTGAGATACAGTAGCAGATTTCCTGCAACTCTTCAACATAGTTCGTTGCTTATTGACTTTCTAAAGCATAACTGGGTCTGCTTAGTGAATGACAAAATTAACTTCCGAACAAATCTTCCCAAAGCAGCAGTTTTTAAAAAATTAATATTCTCAGGATGCATTTTAACACAGTTACAAATCACATTGTTGAATTAATATGACAATAATCAATGTTAATGGCCAGTTGTATTGTTATAAATGGGCTTCTTGCATTAGATAAATAATTTTTTTTATGCTCTTAAGTTAATTAGAACATAGGTTACTGCTGTATGTTTGTTTAATTTTGTTCAATATTTATTGGTTAATTATACTAATGAAGTGTTATTATTTTGTTTTCTTTTGTCCGAGTGTTTTGAGAATCAACTGGTCGCTGAGACTTGGTTTTGTTTATTCCATCTCTGGCATTGCATAACATTTCCAGTGTGCTTCGCCTGTCAGTAGGGCTCCTCATACTGCACTTGCAGAGGTCATGCCTTATAGCTGCCAAGGTGAAATCTCTCCTTATTTTGGTGGTAGCATTGACTTGATTTTCAAAGCAGTTTACCTTTTAGTCACACTGCATTTATTTAGCATACTTAGAAAAACACATCCTCAAAAAAAAAACCAAGTGAGAAAGAGGGAAATATCTTTGTCAGAAATAAAAATGTACTTGTTAGCTAGACTAGATTAAAAATGTGATCAGTGTACCAGTCAGATGGGTAGACCATCACCTTAATGTTTGCTAAACATACAGTAGACATATTTGTCAGCTTTTTTAGACTGCAGGCAGTTAAATCCTGTTTATGTGAACTTCTGCCTTAACTTAAACCATAAGTGCTTATGCATAAGCTTACTAAGCCAGCTTATAAAACCTGATGCTGATATTACAATATTTCAAGCTTAATATTGGAGCAAGTTCTCACTGGAGCATTGCTGTTCTGGCTCAGCTGAGCTATGCACATCACTCTGGAAAGCAATATCCAGTTGTTCAGCCTCCTAGGAGACATCTAAGTAGATGGCTTAGTAAACTTGATCTAATCAAAACAAAAGGTGTTGTAAATCAGCCAAATGTGAAATTACCCATCAAGAACAAGGAAAGAAAACTATAGTTATTGAATGGAGAACTGACAGTCAATAGTTACTTTGTGTCTTTCTGATTCCATTTTTTTTGCTATGCAATTTCTGAGGCTGGGTGAAGTCAGAGTAGGGATTGCTCCTTTCTTCGCAGAACTACTGAGCACAATCAGGGAAAGAAGCATGTAAGGTTTGAAGAGGTGCAAGGGAGACTGCCTGGGGGTGGGAGCCTGCAGCTCAAAGAAAAACTGTGGTGAGGGACAGAAAGTGGATACCAGGTCTCTGAGACGGTGACATAAATTTCCTGCAGCCATAGAGCAGTGAGACGAGTAAGGGAAGGTCAGTGAATTAAGTAAAACCAACCAGGACCAGTCTGCAAAGGACACGAGCAGGAGGGCTGTTTATAGACTGCCTTTATGGTTATTCTACTTAGCATTTCCTATGCTTAAAAAGTTAAGTATTCTAGTTTATATTATTTTAAAGCCTGACTTTTTTTCAGATGAAAAGTCTTTTGGCCTTTTTGGGGGAGTTCACCATAGGAAAAGGTTTAGAAAGATCCAGCTCAAAACTTTTGATAATTCTGGATTCTTTTGCATAGACAGTTTACTGAAAAACAATGCCTGAAATCTGGTGCAAAGACTAAGGACCTCCCACTACACAAGTGCTAGTGACCACAACTACAGGTTTGGTTTGCTCAGGGTAGTGAATTGGAATATGGAAATAATTTTCCTATGTGTGGTATTGAAGAGGAGCAGTACTGGAATAATAAATGCACTATGGATATTCAAAACTTTCTGAAGAAAATGTCCATGCGACAAATCTAATGAATTTTGCCCATGTATTATCATAAAGAATTGGTGATGCCTTCAGTGGCATCAAATGCCATGCTAAATGGCTCTTTAGTCTAAAAGAGAAAGCCATAATGAGAACCAATGTCTGAAAGCTGAAGACAAGGGAAAAATTCCCAAACAATTAGGGGTACATTTTTAACTCTGTGGTGATTAATCATGGGAACAAACTACCTAGAGAACTGAGTTCACATTTCCTATATTTCACATCAAAAATAGTGTCTTTCTGAAAAATAAGATTTAGAAAACACAAGATCTTAAATAATAGCTGAACTCATACTTTTTTAAGGGAAAAAAGAATAGAATGAAGTAAAGTATTATAAAGATACATAACAGGACAGACGACAGGATCTCATAGTCCTGACTGTTTCCAAAATGTAGAATCTTTAGGAATCCAATTACTATAAAACACAAAATGCTACTCTTGCTACCCAGATTGTCTCAGAGCCTTTTTAGATATTGAAGGTCAAGAGGATACAAAAATCTCTTTGTATGTTGTTTTTTCGTTTATAGGCATACGTTTCGTATCTTCACATGAAAGAAAAAAAAAGCTTTGTATCATTATTAGTAGATGTTTTCCTGTAAACTCAACCTCTACATATAGGCTATAGTCAAATCAGGAAGTGGAAAGGTCTTAACGGCAGCAGTAACCAGGTTAATCCCTGATGCACAAAATTCCCTGTATCCACAAGTCATAATGGTCCCTCCTGCTGTCTGCTCTGGTGAAGAAAAAGTCACACAAGGCTCAAGTGTAATATGAAAGAAATTGTTCTAATTTGCAAGGAGATTTGCATCCGTATACCTTGCTTCTGTATGTTTTGTTATCAGGGGATGGAGATTTTCTTATGCTTCCCAGGCATCTCCACAGAGCAGTGAGAGACATGCTGCTGTAAACGTTGCACACAGATTATTCTGAATGAATAGCTTCCTGTATTACCACTTACACTGAATAAGTATGTAAGTAAAATTGATGAATCAATATTATGGGTAGAGAGTATCAGAGTCTTTACTTTTTCTTTCCTTTTACTTGTGATTAACAAGAACTTAAAGGATAGATTAATTTTTCTTTATGTCACTTCGCATTTAGTTTTGTATGAGGTAGGTTAGCAGATCTTAACTTAAAATAAGAAGTTCCAAGAAGGCTTGGAAGTAGAATACATCACAAAGCTTGTAGATAAATTAATGCAAACAGCTGGAATTTGAAACCTCTGCTTGAGAACGTGCCAATCATTATATAGAAGTTAATGTAAAACCTCAGCTTTGCTCTGAAGTTTCACTGGCAAAGTTATATTTACAACTCTTCATATTAATTTTAGTTCAGACTTGGAAAAAGGGTAATGCTATTCTTTTCTGTGCTGAGTGGGGTTCTACAGGAATGCTTTTGGAATGCACTTGGAAATGTAAAATACTGGTTAATACAGCTGTGTTACTGTCTGAATAAAGTAGTTAAACATATCTTTTAGGTTTATTTATCACTTAACAACTTGCATGACACTGGGCAGAGAGTAAAAAAAGCTTTTCTCCTCAACTGAATGGTCTCATCTCACAAGCTTTCCAAATGCAGAACTTCAAAGATAGTATAAAAATGTTCTGTGAAGAATGATGACAGGATCAGCTCATAATGTTAAAAAAACCCAAAAAACATATACTGCAGATCTTAGTTGTGTAGTTTCTCAGTGCATTCTACAAGTGAGTAAAAGTGAAGAAAATATAGGTTCAGAACTTTCGTTTAAAAAGTAAGACTGGGCAAGGGGACATGGATAATTGTGCAGTTTTTCTATTTTTCAGAACAATGTTATCATAAGAGTCTGAATGTAGAAATATGAAAATGAGCATCTGTTGTTATGAGAAATGTCAGACATAGAAGTTTAAAATATCTGATTTACCTAGATATTTCTCCTTTCCTCTTGAAGAAAAAAATAAAGAAGATAATAGATATTTCCTCACTTAGTGTTTCTAAGATTTCAAATTTTATAGACTGTCTGCCTTCAGGGCTTGAGGAATCTTTGTGTTAAGAATCCACCTGGTAATAATGTTTCACTGGGAATATAATAATTCTCTCTTGCTAGAGGCAACTGGCAAAGAAACTTCCTAAGCCAACTAAAAAGTCTCTTTAAAAAAGAGACTCTCTAAAAAGCTGGAATTTATTTCTAGTTTTTCATCTTTCACTGCTGCAGGAACTGAAAAGGAATATATGCATGAAAGTTCACAATAAAATATGCCAACTCTTTTTTCTCCACTTAGAGATTCCATTTTACTAAAAGATTCCTTTTCCACACTTTTCAGCAGATGTGGAAATTGTAAGGTAGGCAGGTGTTATATGTGTTTTCCACTCAACCAGAACAGAGTATGGAAATGCCAGTAATTTGTCTTCACTGATACTGGAAATCGTGATTTTGGGAAGTGATATGATCTTTTCTGCTCCTTAAGATTATGAAAAGAAATTAAATCATTAGTGCCACTTACACATTGCCTGTGATGAAAGAGAATGTCTTCTCTTTTCTCATTATGTACATGGCATTACATAATGGATACTACAGATTGTGGATTCACTGGCTGCTAAGAAGTGGGAGACACACACACATATACACGTCCTGTCTGTACCACTTATTCCCGTATATTTACCATAGGATCTAATTATTCAGGTTTTCAGCATACCTCTGTCACTTTTAATAGCAGGAAAATAGTAATCCACCTGTGTAACATACAGGAAAAGACTCCCAAATGAACTAAGCACAAGGATACCTATAAAAGTGCTCCCAGCTGTCAGTGTTGTGTGGTGTGCTCCTACCTGGTCCATTGCAAGGGAAAAGCAATCTGTGAGGGGGTGGGACAGCTCCTGCTCCACATTCTACACTTCTGTGCAGGAATAAACTCACGTTTTGTGTGAGAGCAGCAGCATCAATCAGCAGCTTTGGTTATAATGAGTAATGGAAAAGCAGACCCTAGCAGAAGAATTTTGCAGATATCATACCCCTCAGTGGTAGACATGGACCTTTGCCCACGTGTACAAATCAGTATCAAAGGAGGAAATGTAATATGGTTTTGCATTTCTTACATAACATTCTAATAACTGTAATATCTTTCTTCTCTTATAAAAAAAGCAAACAAATGAAAAACAAAAAACAACAAAAACTAGTCATTTCCAATTTCTAGAATTAAGAGACCTCTCCTAGTAACTACTAATCAGCTTCAACTGAATACTAAATCCATGTTTTAGCACTAGATTTTATCCATAACTTTCCTCTTCTCTCTGCTCTGCCCTGCTCTACTTCACTGAAATTCACAGCAGTGCTTATCAGGCCAGAAGCTGGGATTCAGATCTAGGCTTAAAACATAATAGTAAGCGTAGCCATTTCTTATGCAATGGTTGCCCATTACTTTTTCCTGAGAAAGTGATGACAGAACGGAAATAAAGAGCATCCCTATGCTACAAGTCAGTTACAGATTAAAATCTAAGATTTTTTTTTAATGAAAAGGATGAATAAGAAACCAATGTGGCAAGACAGTAACCTTCACCATGACTTACCATATAAATCTTAAATGTGAAAAAATGTTTTAATGTAAAAGCATTAGAACATCAGTTATCTCAAAAATCAAATTAGCAGCTGCATTTTTGAGCACTCTTCAGTTTATTCACACTTATTTCAGAGATTTTTTTTATAGTGCTTATATTTCTCGGACATCTTTTATAGAACTGCAGACCTCTTCTTCTTGCTAATGTGTGTGTTGGCTCCACCTCAATTGGCTGAGCGTGTCTATTCTCAAAAAGGCAAATTCTTTATGGTTACTACTTGAAATGACACTCCCTTTATGATAATTTATTAAAGATTGGTTTTATTTTGTAAATGTTTGATAAAATACAGCCCTAGTCTTACCTGGAAAGAACTAAACTTCTCTGCTTTGTGTGTGCACTTGTACATATAGGTCTATGTAAGTCAAATGATGAGTACTAGATCCTGTGAAAAGTCCAGACCACATAACCAGCATTGCATCTTCTTTTGACTGTGAAAGTGGAAGGAACAATGATTTCCAGATTGATTTATTTATACATGTGAACACATGCACTTGTGAACATACTTTTTTTGGTATCCTGATGCTGCTTTGCAGGCCATAAATTACTTACAATAACTTGCAAAATAAGCTATAGAAAAACACAAAAAATATGTCTCTGGACATGATTTATGGCAATAGTAATATTAATAATACTTTAGATGTGCATAGCGACTATGACTCATAAGGACTGGGACTGTGTTTTAATGTGCATTTTTGAGGCAGTCATCAAAGGTGGCTCTATTCCTAAAGGGAGCCTTTGGATGCCACCATAAGTATTCAACTCTAAATAAGAACAGGCAATTTTTTTTACTCTTACCCTCCTGTGGTCTTGCCAGGGGAGAAATTTTTTACTTGCAGCTCAGGCTGCTTGTAAGATGAAGTCTGATCAGGAAACAAGCTGATTGAGCACATCCTTTAGACACTGCAATCCTGTCTTCTCTACAGAGCAGTCCTGTGAGGGTGCCTTTAGCTGAGCTGGTCAACAGTTGTAAGGCTGTTGAATCTCCAGTTTCTTCTCCCCAGCCAGCAAGTCTTCTAGGCTTGGTATCCAAGTGCTGGTAAAAACTGTAACTACAAAGTCACAACTATAAGTGTAGAGTAAAAATATGCATTGCTGACATATGATACAGAGGAAAAATCAAAGTCCAAATTACATTAAATGAAGTAGATTGCTTCAGTTACATATTGGAAAAAAAATATCAACATTTCCCAGAACTCTGTTCTGAAACTTTTTCAAATTGAGGAGGTGCAAAGAGTTATCTTCCTTAAGTGAGGTCACCCAAGTCTCAGATACTTCTCCATCACTTCTTGCTCTCAGCTCTCAGCTGCTTTGAAGAGCAAATAGAGCGTTTGGAACAAACCAGGCTGCCGTCTGTAGGAAGTGTTTCCAGGCTCTTTTCCAGAAAGGGTGATGTTCCCTTCCAACAGCCTCTTCCTTATGTTAGCCTGGAAGATTCTGATTAAAGAAACGTACTTTGAATGGAAGATAAGGAACATTTGCCCTCATCTCCTCTACTGTTAACCTTTGTCGTTCACAGATTGTCAGTAGTTGAACTCTAGACACTTTCTGTTTCCCCTTGCTACTTTTAGGATTGTGGGTTATAATTCATCTGGGTCTGTTGCTTTGTCAACTTTTAATGATTCTAATTACCTAATTATCTACTGTAATGAAATGATAAAGCCTTTAACAGTTCAGTCTTCCTTCTCTCTGAAGGAAATTCTATCACATCCACTGGGATGTTACCGTCTTTGTTTAAATATGAAGCCAGAGAAATTATTTGGGGGCTGGGCATCTATGCTTGCCTGTTTAAACACTCTTACTTTGTTCATTGCAAAGCAAACCATTGTTTGCTTTTTATAATGGTAGTTACTCTTTAGCCTTTCTTTACAGATCAATGTTTTTGTTACATTTCCTTAACAATAAATGGCAGCAAGAAGATAGGGAACAGACATCACATAAAATCTAGAAAGTCTTTCTAAATCGGGGAGAAAATTAATATTTTACCAACACCAAAGGTGACTGTTTACAGCAATGAACTACAAATTCATGCTACATTTTGGCTCACTGAAACATACCTTCTTTCTGCAAGATCACTTCAACATGAGAAGTACAGAATGAGGCATCAATTTATGAAATTATATTATGTGGGTTTCATTTCTCTTAGGCCAAGGACAGACATTAATTTGGATTTCTCCACTGTCAATAAAGATTTTGAATTTGCTGCTGCTCTGTATTATAGCTGGTTTTTGTCCCTTAGCTATGTTTCAAAAGCTGTGAGAGTGGGGGGGCTCTTCAGCCTGGAGAAGGCTCTGGGAAGACATTACCATGACTTTACAGTACTTAAAGGGACCCTATAGGAAAGGTGGGGAAGGACTATTTATCAGGGACTGTAGTCGTAAAATGAGGGTTAATGGTGTTAAACTGAAAAAGGACAGATTTAGACTAAATGTTAGGAAAAAATTATTTACTATGAGAGTGGTGAGACACTGGAACAGGTCCCAGAGAAGTGGCGGATGCCCCATCACTGGAATGGTTCAAGTCCAGGCTGGATGGGGCTTTGAGCAACGTGCTGTAGTGGGAGATGTCCCTGCCCATGGCAGGGGGGGTGGAACAAGATAATCTTCAAACCATTCTATGATTGATTGAGAGTCTGTATGGGCTGAGATAGCTGACTGCAGGGGAGGTATCAAATCTAGAGTCAGTTCCTATCTCGTTATTTCCCAGTTAACTGCCTCAGGATAACTGCTTACTGAACAGGCTACATGATGTTTCCTTGTCCAGTACAGGGCCTGGTTTGAATCCTCTTATGAATTGCCCATGTGCCATATGCTGTCCCTAATGAAGGTTTTGGTGTCTCCTTTCTCTTGTCCCCAGCTGGTCTGACAGAAGAGGGTCCATGTGATACTGCTGTGCTGCAGGGATGGTTCTATAGCTAGGACAAGTTTTTTTTTTTTCCCAGTTTGCCTGCTAGAAGGTATATCGTACCTATTGAAAACATGAAATCAGAGAAAGTACTTTGCTTCCACGTTAGCAAATTGCCAGAGAGATAAGCACTTACTCTCTCAGAGGAAGACTGGAAGCAATAAGGGGTACGGGATATGATTCAGTTCCTCCCTCATTTAAAAGTGTGTCATTAGACAAAAATTCCCCAAAGAAGTATTTGAACACAGAGAGTAAAAGTGTTAGAGAATTCAGAGGGAAAGATCTGAGAGAAGGAGGATAGACAAGGGAAAGAAGGAAACAAGAGGACAAAGCACTTAGGCTGTGAGGAGCCTAGGAGAAGAGTAGGAAAAAACCCCACTATGCATGAGGCAAGTGGGAGAGAAAAAAAAGGGAGATCCTCCTTTTCTAAAAAGGTCAGGACATAAGAGAAAGCATTAAAAAAAAAAACCAAACAAACCATGAAGTGAGTTACGAAGAAAGCAGCAGTGAGAGGAGTTTAGGAGAAGGGGGAACAGAGAAAACTTTCAGGCAAACATAGAGTAATTTTATATCTTTCAGTATTTCCCTAGGTGGAATGATTCAGGCATAAGTCAAGCTTGTTATAGGTGCAATTCCATTCAAGTCAGGTCCTTTCTGTTATTCCAGAGGTACAGATACTTCTGCAGGCATACAGACAGTAGGAGACATCCTATTCGTACAGTAACCTCACACACTTTCATTCATGGGGCATGGTACTTCATGTCGCTTTTCTATACTTAGGATCTAATTGATATAACTTTAGAAATGTACTCCCTCATGTCCATTAAGTTTGCCCTGCTTGTCTGCTATTACAAATTCTTTTCTTCTTTAAGGCAGTCAGGTTTCTAATTTCCCCTTATAGAAAGTACGCTGCCCCTCCACCGTGGAAGGCTTCCCACCATGTCTCTATCCATGCAGGAATTATTCCCATTTCTGGAGTGTTTAATCAGCACACACATGTGAGCATTCACAAACCTTCATCCCTTGGTTCAGAAGCCTCAGAATCACAAGGATCTCATTGGTTTCCACCTCACCTACCTATCCTTTCTTACAGGAGTTACATTTCAGTTAGCATTTTTTATGTCTGGAAACAATTCCTGGAAAAACTGACTTTTGCTTTAAAAGCAGCATATAATGGAACCTGGTTTAGTTGTTACTGAATTCAGCTGATGGGAAAGAGCATAATTTCAGAGGGATTGCCATGTAGCTGTTTTGAACACATTTATTTCTGTTTCCCATAGTTACTGACCTGAACCTGCGATCCAGATCTATAAATTCTGTAAACTGACATACTTCTTTTGATATCTTTCATTGTGAAATATATGAAGCTATGATTTATACCATTTAAGGATCTGGCCTTATTTTCAATGTATCATTAAAAATCCTCTGGAACTCCCTGAAATAAGAAATAGGCACAGCAGATGTCCTCTCTTTCCCTATTCAAATTTTAATTCTTTAACAAAGAATTGAAATTCAAAATAAACCAGATAAAAACAAATATTTGGATTTTGAAAATACTTGGTGGATGTTTTTGGCCTTACAATAGTGACAGTTCATGTAGATCCACGTCTCTTTACTGGAGCTCTGGAAAACATTTTCTTGAACATACTGTGTTCTCCCCTGTTCCATATATAACAACAGATGTGGTTGGGAGCTCTGGACTACAGAGAAGAATGGCAACTAAGATGATTCTGAGATTCAGATATTTCAGTTTTGATTTAATTTTTTTTTTCAGAAATCAAATATGTTAGGTCCCTTCTTAATGAAAATTCAAATTTACAGTGACAATTCTATGTAACAAAAAGTTTAAGGAGAAATTTAGGTTGTAAGAAAAAAAGAAACTTTTCCAGCAAGGTTTACAAAAACTTCTTTTAGGCTCCAAATATGACATGTCCTCTTGGATTCAAGTAAGAGAGATAGGGTTCCATATAGACACCTCAGCAGTTCTTTAAATTCAATAATAATAATAGTGATAATAATAATAATAATAAGGTACCAGAATAAAAAGAATGCTGAATATAGCTAATGCCCACAAAAGGGTAGCTATCCAGCTCCAGTATTCTGCATTGGCAAGGACATGCAAACCAGCAGGTTATCCATAAATAAGTTAAAAATTGGGAATTTTGCAGATGGTCTTTGATTAATTCCAAAACACTCTTTAATATAGGGGAAGCTGTACATCTATTTGCAGAATGAGGGTGACCTATTGGGAATCAGATAAAAAAGTGCTAGATGTGAGATCTGACCAAATGTATAGATATGGTTTTCTGCAAGAAAATGTTTGTAAGGTGATATTTCCTTTGCCAGGATAAGGAATCATCCCTATACTCATCTCTGTTCCAACAGCAATTACTTCTTAAACTCTCAGGAATTATTTATTTTTAAATGTATTTATTTTTTCATTTGTTTAAATTTTTGGGGTGTCCTAGATACAGGTTTCGCCTCCCAAAACTGTGTATTTTACGGTCTTTGGATATATATAAACATGCCCAGAAAATTAAGAGAGGTTCTGGATTCTGTTCTTGGCATCAGGCACCGAAACATATCATTATGATGTAAATTCTGCATTTGGACAGCATATTCCTTTTAAAGTCCCAAACTCCTGCCATAAAGGTAATTCTGATTTATATTTATTCACATCATTAGTTTTTAAAGATAATGTTTATTTTCATTTTCATTCATACACATTTCAAAGGGGAAGAAATTGTGGGATTAAGATTATCCCATCAGGAAAAGCAATCATACATGTAATAGCCAGCCACGATTGACCACACAGCATGATGGCTCTATAAAGAAAGAGAAAAAAAGAGAAGAATTTCAGCCAGTTGGGAAGCTGTCCCAGATACTGATGAAAAGATAATAATTAATGATAGGATTTTTATTCATTTATTTATTTAGAGGCAGATGCATTACTAATTTTAACCTCAAAAGGACATTTCAGCCTCGCAAATTATACAGATTTTTGGATGTTACTTTTCAGATATCTCTATAAGGAATGTGGACTTTGCTATTGGCATTTTCTTTCAAGGATCCTTTCAGTGTAAAGGAACTCCCTTCCCTTTTCAATTTCTACCAAGCTGAAACTATGAGACCTGTGAGTCATATTTTGATATTTTATAAGGTTATTTACCTCAATAACTATTCATCACTCAGAGCAATAGATAAAATTTCGGCCTAACTGATTTCAGTGGGATCAGAGTTTCCCTCAAGCATTTTCGAATCTGGGTTTGAAAAAGTCCTTCTCACATATGTCAAATCTAAAATCTTCTACTATCCCTTTCATACTGTATATGGCTGTCCTTTTGTTGGTGAAAGGAGGATAGTGATGCAGCTTATTGCCAACATTTAGCCAGTGTTTGAATTGCTTTTGTGACACTATTGACTTATTTTCTCTCTAACATATCACCAAAGAATGTAAAAGGCTGCCCCCTGAAGTCACTGATGGATATGTTGATTGTCTTTGGATGGAGTCCTGCAAGGAGTACCGAACTTTCCCGTTAGAAACATTTTGACACCCTGTTATCTTCCTGAGTTGATCAGACACCTGCTGCTACCCCACCTGCCTTCTTGGCAACCAGAAATGCCTGTCTGCCTCTTTCCTATTTATTTTTTTTTCCTTTTCTTGCTGTGTAAGTATCAACAGGTGGGATCAATTGTGAGGAAGGATGTTGTGCCAATGCTTCATCGCTGGCATGGAGGCAGGAGCTCTTGTGGAGGGGGTAGCATGTGCGGGTTGAAGAAGGTTGCTCTGCAGAAGTCGGTGCTGTCTGGCACCCATGCCTTACTAGATGGGTTCAACCAACTTTGGAGCAGGCAGGGTGCCATCCTGACAGATGGACAGAAGGGGTAGCCAAGGCACCAGGTAGTTATGCAGCAAGTGTGTTTGCTGAGGGTTTGATTGTCAGCCAGCAATGTTTAAATGACTGTTTGTCTTGAATTTATACACATTTGTTTAAAGAAATGTATGGAAGTTAATCTAGAGCTGCGTGGTATTAACTTAAGAAAAAAGGAAAAAGAGCTTCTGAAGCTGATCAGAAAGGTAGCTTGTAGCCATATCTGTATTCCAGTGATGTGCATGTTCAAATGCTTTTGTTTGCAGTGACAAATTTCTCTAGGTATAATAGGAATAGTAACTGTCTCCTATTAGTAAGACACTTTTCTTGTACTGTAGTTTGCAGACATATGAAAACTTCAAAACTTTTTAAAGGGTCTTAACTTAAGTCTATCTACCAATCAGAATTTTTGTATGGAGCTGGTACTTTCTGAAAATCCTTATATTTCTATGTAGTTAAGTGCACTTTTCGGGCAGAACCAAGAAGTGTGGATATGCAGAAGGATATAAAGCACACTTTTAAAATCCATTGAACACGCTGGAATCTTAAAAAAACAAAAAAAC
>VXBJ01001473.1:193227-292404 GCA_013400055.1 Nycticryphes semicollaris | reverse complement strand
AAAAAAAAAAAAAGAAAGAAAATCTTCTAAAATTCTGTGTGAAGATTTAAATCGGTACTTAAATTATCTGCATCAATCAACCTCTTAAGCAGTCACCTCTGTTTTGAGAGCATACTGAGAGCAATCATGCCTGTTTGCAGCTAACCTCCTCATTCTAAGCAACTAAATAACAACTTTAACACAAACATTTGAATTAATTGCTGGCATCTCAGTGGGACAGGATGCCAAGACTTTATGGATGAGATCCAGCCTTGATACTGTATACCATATCAGGCTCACGTCAGCCTAGCAGTCAGTCAGATCACTTAAATACTTTTCCATGTGAGAAGCAGACAAAACCCTCGTTGAACCCTGTGTAGCTCTAAATATGTAAAATTGTTTTCCCATTTGATGGAGCTGTCTTATTAGTTGATACCAGGAATTGAAAGGCCATGTCATTGTCACATTTTTATCTTTTTCCATCCCAGTATTGCTGCACATAATATTTGTAATACTATTATTGTCATATTAAGATAGGTCCTTAGCTGAAGCCTGTAAAGACAAGGTAACTCCTTGGACACTCCTTATATTGTATCAGCATCTGTTTAAAAACAGACTGCTACGTGCACCGAAGAAAATGATGCCATGTACTGAGTCTGTATTGCTTTCTCCGGTGCTGCTGCTCAATTGTTATATTTAGTGTCTGACCAGAGGATCTGCCATATATATAACAATCAGTCAAAATGAAAGGGAGAAAAATAAGATTGCATTTCGGCAGTTCTTCCTGAACTTGGAGGCTCTTAAAATTGTGAAATTTGGCAGGAGTAGCTCAGAGAAGACAGATTACCTCCTCCAGCTCTGTAATGTTTAATTATTGTGTATATTATAAGAAGTGGTTTATAGGAAGCAAAGAAAAACAGTTTACTACAGAGTAAAAGACAAATAGGTTATGCTGATTAATCTTTGACTGAGATTGATTCAGTAAGGTAAGAAAACAGCTTTGAAAAATGTCTTTTTTTTTTTTTATTCCTGATATTTCCTGAACCTGAATTCCACACTGGCAAAACCATTATGGCATTTTGAGATGTCCCCTTAAGAAATGATTCTCTTTGAGAATGCTTTTGAAGAAATTAGAGGTCGGTTTCTCCACACACCCAGTCTAACATGCATTGGCCAGTGGTGCGACACACTCATAAATCCCCTTCAGCTGGTCAACTGTAATGTGTTTACTACAGGCAGTAGTAAATAAGACCTTGGTAATTTTATTCTCAGTATAAAGGTTTTGTCCTTTCTTTTAATAACTGTGTTAGAAATAAAGAAATTAAAATATCTAATTTTGCAACAGCTAATGGATCAAAATATATGTAGAAGCAGTATGTGTATGTATGCCTGGAGAAGAATTTTTCAGTGTCCACAGCCCAAAAATTCAAACATGAAAGTCCAGTAGCTGTGCGGTCCCAAGCCTATTTTCAGGCTCCTCTGAAGTGTTTACTGGAGGAAAATATGACCTTACAGAGCTCTGTAGTAGCTGGTCTTTGGACACTCTCGAATATCCCCTGTTTTACAGAGATAAAGGCTATGTACTTTTTTGTTACCAGAATTTTCACTGTGCACAAATGTCTCAATGAAGAACCACAATTGATTTACCACCTAATTTGTTATTTGTCATCTGATTGCATGCTATTACCATCAGAAGTGATTCTGATGCTAGTCGGTTGGGAATTAAATTTAAATAAACTGTATGGTTTACAGAACTTTTCTCGTTGATGTGCAGATCACCAGCTAACAGAGACAACTTATTGTGCTCAAAAGTAAAAAGAGGTAAATAATGTTTCAATTTTTGTTTCCTTTAACAGTGGGTGCCAAGTCCCGCACCAGCCTTCTGCAGAAGCATTTCCACACGCTTCTACCATGATAAGATGTGAAAGAATGATTACCTCTTTGTAACTAAACATGTGATGATTTTCATAAAGCCACCTATCTTAACATCTCCACGTTGACATATTTTCATGGTCTGGAATATTGCCTAGATAGGGCTTCTTGCCAACTCCTTGACTTACTTCCTGTGCATAAAAAGGAACTGGGACAAAGCACCCTATTGATTATGAAGCTCAGAATAGAAAATACTCAATCATATAAGGCTATGCTATAATACAATGGGTTTGGTAACAATTTCTTTGAGAACATTGCTCTAACTAAACTGCAAGCTGTTTTAATATAGCTCTGTTCAGAAGCATTTATATTCTGTGGAACGAATCGGATTCTAAATTGTAGGTGACTGCTATTTGTATTTGTTGTAGCAACAGTATTTTGAGGGGAGAAATCATTGCAAATTTAAAATACTGCTTTGATAAACATCAAAATGCAAGAACTCGAGCCACAGAAGTGCATTTAAGATCTAAATAGGAAACAGTTGAAATTTTATCTGCAAAGTGATTGCTAAATGGAAATCAAAAAGGTCAGCTGCAATTCACCCTAGGGAATCAAGATTCACACGCTAAGTGATGCTGCAGGTGCTGTGCTGGACAGTGAAACACGATGTTTTTAATTAAATCATGGATTTTCCTGAGGGAATATTGCATTAAAATCCAAGTGAATCTGACATAATGGCAAGATCTACATTTCTGGTTCTTAGTCAAGTCATTACATTAGTCTGCCGATTAGATCAGGAGGGAGGCATTTCAAATTAGAGCAGCAGTTTTGCAGAGTAGATAATTATGGCAAGTTATGAATGACGAAAATTACTGCAGCTAGTTTTCTTCTTTTTCTTTTTTTTTTTTCCTCCCCCCTTCCACATTTTTTCTTTTTTTTTTCTCTTTTTCTGTCTTTTTCCTCTTTTCTTTTTTTCTTTATTTTGAGAGTTCCTAGCATCAAAATGTTATATAGCACTTTGAGTACCATTTAATTCTTTTTATTACTTCATTACCCAAACTATCAGTCTGTGGCTATTGCTGACATTTATGTGTAAAATGCAATAATTCTTGTTATATTTATGCTTCTAGTCTCCAACCATGTGAATTCTTTCACTGTTGTAACATCTAGCTTCAAAGTAGTGGCCACAGAGGCTACCTGTGCAGGAATTTCATTGGATGTGAGGTCATATATGCTGTGGAATGTAATTGCACTAGGACAAACAACACGTGGTGTTAGTGTGTTGATTACTTTTCACTTGGCAGAAGTATAATTAAAAATCACATATAAGGGATTTAGATTTAAAATATTTTCAATAATGCATATTAGAGTGCCATATTTTTCCCAAAGTTTAAAATCTGCTTATAAGTCAGGATAAGGTAATTAGGGTTGTTTTTCTAGACACCTGCACTGTTTATTTTTACACTGGCTCCTCTAGAAATGTAAGTCTGGCTTGCAAAATTATTTTCTTTTATATGTCTATTAACTAATGCTGAATTAGAGCTAATTTGAGTTGGAGTATATATAACAGCCTCACCTAATTACTTCATCTGGATCATTTCTACTGTGGGTTCAGATGTATTCATTATGACTGTGTTCTCAGGGCTGTGGGAATAGTAAAATTTATTTGCAGACAGATTTAAATAAAAGAGTATGGAGAGAAGTTAATTTTGAATTGAATTTGTTTTTAAAAATTCTTATTAATATCATAGAACATGTTTCAGTCAACATGAAACATTTCCTTTTTTCTAAAATGAAATTTTTGATTAAAAAAAATACTTTCAAGGTGAAACAAAGTCTTGGCTTAGTAGTTTGTCCAATAGCTCAGAAGGTAAACATTATTCATGTATCTAGTTTAGCCAGGCTTTATTCTTTTTTTCTGGTAGGGAGGCTAAAGTTCACAATTTCAATGGGTACCACATCACCACTGAAAGACACGATGTTCAGCATCCTCCTGATAATGTTTTGATTTTGTTTAAAGAGAAACCCTATGGTGCATGCATTAGGAACTGACAAGAGAGAGTCAACAGCAGAATCATTTTCATTTTAACTTCCCGAGTCAGTGACTAACCAAATATTTTTCACAGAGTGCAGAAACTTGACTGTATTCTGTGTGTTACTGATTAGGGTATCCTGATGAGCAACAGGATTCAAACTACCTTCACACAGAAAAAAAATAGATTTGAACTATGATTTCTTTCAGAAAGGTTCCCTCATCAACAGAACACGTTAAGATGCAGTTTTCACAGTTGTTCCTTTTGAAACTGTTTTTTCTGTTTAGCAAAAGCTTAGACTTATTAGCCTAGATACAGCGGGCAAGAGGTTCAAATGACAAAAGCAAGTGTTTCTTAACTACATCGTTAGTAGACCTGGAATGCAGGAATGCAAAATAACCCCACCAAAACCAAAGAGGTCATGAGTCCTTGAGAAAAGAGCTCCACTGGCAGCCTATTAAATAAACAAATTATATCTAACCCAGGAAATTCCCCGTCTTGAAAATAACTGGGTGTTCAGGACCATATTAGGGAAAGATGTCTCTTTACTTACTCCTTCATTACTCTTTCCTGTGCATTTGCTTCTAGCTATTGTTGAGAGAGAAGACTAGCCAGATGGATCCTTGATCTGAAGTGCACAGTCCTATGTTCTTGAGACTGCAAAAAAGACAGAATTAATTATGTAAAATGTACTAATGCTAACATAAATTATAAAGTACTCTTTTTACACGTGAATATTCCGTAGCCTTGTGGGAAAAATATCCTCCTAGAACATATATGCAATAGAAATGGGATTTTCTTTGTCCCTAATATAGTCATCATGACCAGTGTTATGACTCCGATCTCTCAACAGTTGTTTCAACTTCACACTGCTTTGCATGGAATTGCTTCATGCTCATGTTTCCTCCTTCCTAGCTAGTTTTCTTTTTCCTATTTTAATAGCTTACCTTAAATGTTAATCATCACAGAAATCATCTTATTGCTGTGTTCTCTTCAGGAGAATTCAGGAAAATTTATAATTGAAAAGAATAAAATAATTTATCAAAACACTTAATAATAATTTTATTTTGAAAGACCAGGTAGTGTAATGAAAACTGGAAAATCAGCTAAAAGGAGCCATGGACCTGAAAATTGGGAAAGTAAAACTAGAATGTTAAAATTCATATGGGGAAAATGCAATTTTACACAAGACAAATCGACAGAAGGAAAGAAAAACCTAAACACAGTAATGTCAAAGGAGACATTCAGGAGACAGTGAGCAGAAAATCAGAAACAATTTTGTAAGGCCACACTGCGGCAGAAAGAAATTGAATGCCATTTTGCTCTCTGTATGCTGACATATCAAGCAGCATTGATGGAAAATAATAATCTCCCCAAAACAGGGGAAGCTGAGGGACAAATGCAGAGAAGGAAAGTTGTTCTATTGCTAGTTTGATTCTTGAGTTCACTGCTAAATTGTTTCAGCTGCTATGATCATTTTGAACCACTGGCCATTGAACCTGCATGTTTTTCCCTATTTTTTCTAGAGTAAATCTTGATTATCAGCTGGTTTTATGCACTACATCTCTAGCGGAAATAATTTTTAGGGGTCTCTGAGGTAAACTTCAGGGCAGAATGACCCAGGTACTCTTGCTGAAAGGGGTACTAAGAACTAGAAAGCATAAATTTTCTGGTGGCCCCTTTTCATTTATGTATATACATTATCTGGGGTTTTATGTAGACTATTGAAGATAATGACAAACACCAGTTGAATTTGGTAATGTATTTACTGGCTGATAATATAAAAAGAATTACATACATACGTCTTACAAACAGATCACCATCCTATTCAAAAATAGATTCTATTATCCATATTGATTTATGTAACTCCTTCTTCTATTATTAGCTCTGACTGATATAACTCTTCATTACTTATGGATTTACATTTTATTCGTTGTGCCTCTGCCAGCAAGTCAGTGCCAAGAAGCAAAGAAAATGTCACGGTGAAGTTGTTTGTTTTTAGGGTGGGTTTGTTTTTTTTTTTTTATTTTTCCACATTTTGGAATACTTTCCGTCTGTTTCACAGTTCCATGAATAAAGCTCAATTATATAGTGTGAATGTCACTTGCACAGGAAAAGTGCCAGCACCACAGACTGAAGTGGTGATGAAGTAATAAAATAAGAACTACATGAACCACAGATAAGTGGTTGGATTTCAAACAACTCTTCCCCTGCATGGCTAGTGCAGGTCATTTTGGCTATTTGTCCAGTTACAAAAGTGAAACAGCCAGAGAAATGAGAGCACAGAAAGAACAAAATCTATTCAGCTTAATCCATAAACACTTTGGAGACCAGCTGCAGATGTGGAAGAGCTATAAAGGGCTTTTGGGAACAATGGAAGTCTCATATGCTCCAGCTTACTGATCAAAAATGTTCAGAACCAGTCCTATTTACAGTAGCAAGCTCTCAACCTACCTCATTAAAAATGGGAATGATATTCCTTACCCTGTTATTTGATGGAATTTAGACATTTGATGGAATCAGAAGTCCTGGAACATATGTCCAAATTCTGCAAAGATACTGACTTTATTTAGTCATATCTTGAATTGTTGTTATAAAGATCTTACTCAGGTAAAATCTATAGAATGTGATGTAAAAAATGTGATGATGGAAAAAACCAAACAACCCTAATAATATGGTAAAATAATCCACTATTATTTTTTGTAAAAATCTTCGTAGATTTTTCAGAAATAAAACCACGCTTGTATAAAATACATTTTGCATGTTAGTATTACTATTTTTGAAGAAATATGGTTGTGAACCACTTACAATGCAACTTCTAAAAAAAAGCACTGTGTAGATAGCTGATTTCAAGTATGTACCTAGGGAAAGATTTCACACATGAGTTTCCCATTTAAGTTAATAAGAGTCTTCAGTATGTAGGTCCAAAAAAGTGTGCATGGGTTCCAGTACTCATGACATCTATTAATGCAGCCGCAGAAAAAGGACAAAGATGTTCGGTTTAGTAACTTCTTTGTGGGTAAGGATGATGCTGTACTATAAGGCTCCAGTTTGCGATAACTGCTTCTGTTTTATGCTAGTAGAGTAGTACAAAGAAATAACACGCTAATTTGTAATAGATATAGACTAAAAATAAACTGCCAAAAAAGAAGTTGCTTAAATCTTGAGACGGTATTAAACATAGTAGAATAATTTGATTTTAAACATTTTTTCAAATCTCAGAACAGTGTGTTCTTCATGTAACTTGTTTGGTTTTTTTAACCACAATAAGTAGGTTGTAGGCTTTGCGTTGGAGATACCATATGGAAAGCACTAATTTAATGGGAAATGATAAGCTGTGAATTGGATTTATGATTCAAGAGTCACAATGCACAATTACGTGCCAGTAACTTACTAAAATACTGTATGCATGTATGTGTATTCCCTTATACATGTGCATGTATAGCAATTCTTTGTTACCTAATTGTTGTTACAATTCTGGCAGAAATAGATAGCATTTTTTTGGAGGACGTGTAAGAAGGAGCTCACTCACACATCAGGACAACTGGACAGGTATTGTTCTTGGTGCTTGCAAGGCACAGTTGTGAATATAACATTTATAATAGATAGTATGCGTAATCTCTATTCTACACTTGTTCATTGTGTGGTTTATAAATACTTCCTATGTACAGCCATTGGAACATATTTTTAGGGAGACTCTTACAAGCAGAGATGTCAGAAGGCGGATCTGAGATGAGAGTTTTCTGCTGACGTTTCTTGATAAACTGAAATAAACATACCTCATTTAGAAAGCTAGAGCAAAGTATGCCAATGCAGGCATCTGATTGTATTGATTAAAATTGATGCATGCTTTATGAAGTGTTATATCCTTTCTCTACAAGTAAAAACCAACAATATTGTGTTTAGTTTGTCCTGAGTGAATGATTTACTATAATCAAAGTCCTTATTATAGTCTTCTGGAAAATGAAGTGTAGACATTATCAAGCTAAGGAGGGGCTTTTTGTTTTCTGGGAAGGAGTAACTTACTCCTCCCCCCCTGAAGGGGCCTCTCTGTGTCTGAGATCCAAGGTATAATGATAGCTGATAATATTTGTGAGAGATGGAGGCTCTTCAGAGACGCTGCATGATGAATCACTAATAAAACCCAATTAGCTCGTTAGATGATTCCCCTTTAGACATCACTCAGAGAATGGAAGTCATGAGAGCTGAGAGAGCATCACAACTGGGTCTTCCACAATGGCAAGAGATAAAATGATTCTGGATCTTTGTTGAAGTCAAAAAGGACAGTAACATAAGTGAATGAATTTTAGCAAAGGCTCTCTTTAATGAACCTATGCAGAGCTGAAATCAATGGGTGATAATGCCTTAGAACAAAATTAAGTCATCATGTAAGTGATACTGTGGTGAGTGGGAATAGCACAGTGAGAGGCAGCAGTACAGGGGTAACTTGCTAGCTAGAGGCTTCATGATTAGAGGCAACATTGCAGCTAGCAACAGCAGGCAGGAGTAGCAGCATGGTGAGAGGAGATGGTTCATCAATGGGTTTATGATTAGGGGTGGTGGCAGCTAGAAATTGTGCTGAGACAACATCAAGGTCCCTCTACATGCATAGGCATCATTTTATGCTAAAAGATATAAGAGAATTTGTATGCATGCTAGGATGGTACTGGGTACTGAAAAAAACCTGAGCCACATGTATTGGAAAGGTACAGCGTGTCAAAATATCTTTCAATGTAGATAAACAGAAAGTGATACATACTAGGGGAAAAAAAAACCACAAAGGACAACCACCTTACAAAATTATGGTCTTTGAGCTGACGGCTTCCATTCTGGAGCGAAATCTTAGAATTATGACAGATAGCTTAGCATACAGTATAAGGAAAGCCAATGAAAAGCTAGCAGTTATTAGGTGAAGAACAGAGAACAAAGCAGAATGAGAAGTTCGCACCCTCCTGTAGGCATCTGCTTACCAATGGGAGTCAGGATGCGAAGCTAGATGGGCCCTTGGTCTGACCCAGCATGGCTGTTCTTCTGTGTTCACATGCTCACAGTTGGGTGAGAAAATCAAAGCAATTGTCTGATGCCTATTGTTCTGCAGGACTGTACTTTCTGATCAGATAAACACTTTTATTCCCCCCTCCCTCCCCCTCCCCCCAAACTGATGCTGTGTTACTTTTCCCTTTAATATCTTTGGTTTTATCTATGTATGTGTAGATTTGGCAAGAAAGAAGCTGACTGCTCAGGGGATCAAAGAGTTTTAGCTCCCCAACTGACTGGTATGCACCACAAACTGGCTTGATATGGCAACATCTGAAAGAAGTGCTACACAAGTACTGAATTTTAGAGGTGTTTATCTAGTAACTTCTCTTTCTAGCAACTGAAATAGTATTAGATAAGGAAGTTATGAATGCTAATCCAATTTATTTATTGTATAACCAAACACAACTCTTGTTCTTTTTAAGAGCTAACAGTCTTGAAACTCTGTGCCTTTACTGAGAAATACATTTTAATAACGCAGAAGCACAGTATCTACACAGGAGACTTTCTAATTTTCTTTTACATAAATGAGTACAGTATTCATAAAAATCTAGATTGAGAGGAAATACAGTATGGACTAAAACCTTCAACCTGATCTAGTTGAAGACATCCCTGCTCATTGCTGGGGGTGTTAAACTAGATGAACTTTAAAGGTCCCTTCCAACCCAAACTATTCTATGTTTTAGAATAAATCTATCTTCCTAGCTTACAAAATCTCACCTATTAAATATGAACGGTTTCAATGAGAATCAATATTCAAGATGATTGACTTAGTCCGGTCACTTTGTATGCGTTACTTGACATCTCAGAAGGAGTAAATGCAGGGTAAGTGGAGGAACTAACAGCATCTTACTGTTTCTACCTCTTCTCATGAAACTTGGTGAAATTTACTATCTTTGATTCCTCTGCCACTTTGTTAAATCTACATAAATTTATGCAGTAGGCCTGTAAGTTACTAGGTAGAAAATGGTGGATAGATTTCAACAGAATTTTGTATAAGCTTCTTTCCTTGAGGAACTCAGGCTAAAAACTAGAGACATTTCCTTAGACTGCCTCATTCTGAATGACCCACTGATGCATATTTTCCTTAAAAATATGACAGAGATGATGGGAAAACCATAATTACTTCTGTTCATATTCTTTCATTTGCACTTGTTAGATAGTATTTGACTTCATAATAGTCCCTCAGAGAGTATGGTGGCATCAACTGTTACTGTAAGACACTGAAAACCTGCCTTAATGAAAAGAGAAACATGACTCTTTGCAGCTGTCTAAATCATATCAATAAAAATGAGATTTCAGGGGTGAAACCCTTGAACTGCTGATGTAACTGGCAAAATTCCTGGAGATTTTAATAGGGCCAGGATTTCACCATAGGAGTGTTGGCTCTCTTTGGTTTACAAATAAATCACAAAGCATTCCCATTCATGTTTGTGTTGGCTGCTCTGAAGTATTTATGAACAGATTAGGATAGAAATTTTCTGTACTTGTTGCCTACAAAGTGCCTGTGCATTTTTTATTTCAGTAATTCACTGTCTGTTTTTTATGGTGTATGAATGGCCATCTTTTTCTTTACTGGATAGTTGTTTCTTCTTAACAGGAAACAAATAATTGATGAACAGCAAATAATGCATTTCTGGCAGGAATCTGTACTAATTAAATAATTAGTTGCCAGCAGAATTTGACAAGGGAAAAAATAGATGCCATGAAAATCAGCAATTTTAATTTCAGCTTTTTATTCACAAACCTTATTTATTCAGAAAACTTACTTTCTTTACCTGATTACTTCTGAAAATAAGCATGTGATACTCTCCCTCTGTTGTATTTTATTACACCTGTTGGTCCGTAGCTTTCCATTTTACTGCCCAAATCTTGTATTTTTCTCATCGTTATGGGATGAGAATGGGCTCACACAAATTTACTCCTGTTGCTTTAGGTACTTGTAGTATCTATGGACTCACATTATATACGATCTCAATTTATCATTATCATTTGCTGCTCTAAGTGTGATATACTATTGTAAATGTGGAAAATAGAGTTTCCACATGAAAGCTATATCTTTTTTGTTGCTCATAAGGTTCAACTCATGCATTTTTTATAATTCTGTATTTAATAAATGTTTGAAGGTAACATTTTAATTTTACATGCCACTGGCATTTCCTGGTGGCCAGATAGTGAGACGAAGAAAAATAAGATTTGATTTTCAAAGAATGGTCGATAAGTAAAAAATAATATCTGACTGCAAATGATATCTCTTCGGATAGTAATACACCTTATCCCATGGCTGGTTTACTGTGCTTAAGACACTGGCTTTACTGAGTCCCTGGGGAGACCTTCCAGTGGTCCAAGACAGCAGTTTTGCCTCTGCTGTCACAGAGAGGACAAGGCAGATAAGTGTCACCTGCTTCCCTGTGCTTCTGCTAACAGCAGCAGCACATTTCATGCCCCGAGCCACTTTACAGCCCTTTTCTAATCGTAGCTGAAGGAACTACCATGTTGGAACAGTAGAGGAGAGGGGAAAATGCTAAGAGTGTATGCCATCACACCAGCCGGCAAAGCTGGATGTCCACCTGCTGCCCAAGGCCACTTCTTCACGCGCAGCCTCCAGATGGAAGTTCTCCCTTCTAGCGTCTCCAGCAGTGGCCTGCCATCACAGGCCTGGCCCCTCACAGAAAGCCTGGGTCAGTGGACATGGCTCTTCTGTGTAGAATATGAAGTAAAATAATAGCTCTGCTGTTGAGAGTGTGGGAAAAAAGTGAACTAATTAATAATAATTAAAAAAAAAGTCATCAAAATGAATACCAATGTCAGCAAACATGACCTTAACTATTTTTGAAGCCAGCCAACTGCACAACAGCGTCTGTGTGGTGATAAAAAGAGCAGTGGTTTTCTGGTTGCAGCACTGGGAGTTAGGATGCCATCCTTAATGCCTCTGCTGATGGAAGTCGAAGAGTTTAAGCACATTTCTTGTCAGTTCCTCTGTAAAATTGCGACAGCGATATTGCTACGAGGCTACATTTAGTCTCATCTGTGAGCTCCTGGGAGGAGCATGGTGAAGTGTGGGCCCTGCCATGCTGGACCGTGGCTAGAGGGGCAGGCCAGCCTGCAATGGCAGTGCTGTCCCGCTGCCAGCTGCCAGGCAGGTTGCCACAGGCAGGGCTCGCCTCTCGCATTGCCACCATGAGGCCACTGTGACACCTAGGAGGCAAGCCTGGCGAGGTAGGTTTTTGCAGACAAGCCTCAGCTCGGGAGCTCAACTACTTCCCTGGCATCACGTCCAACATCTCATCCTCTGCAGGTCAGTGTTCCCTCTTTTGTCTGCCTTCCTTGGTTACTTGGTGTGTAACTCAGGCTTTCTCTTTATTCAGACATTACGTGCAAATGAGTCAGTTTGTACAAGGGCCTCAAAGGGCCAGCTGCCCTATCTTTAGTCCCTTCTTTCCACCATGCTCATGTTGGTACCATATGTGTGGTGAGACACAAGGGGTGCTTTTACTTGGGGACAGTGGAGCTCATCCCCACCAGAGGCAAAACCCCTCTCAGGCAAATTTCCCCCTTAAGTCCAGTGTGGACATGGGCCCTCTGGGACCAGGCCCACCGCCACAAGCCCTGGGAAGAGAAACCCCACAGTTCTTTCTCCACAGTGGGTACTGGAGAAGTGTCACCTCCACCCAAATACCAGGAGTGCTGCTTCTGATCGGGATGTCACTGTGGCTCTGCGTCACTTATGTTCAACATGCCACCAATGAATACTGAGTCCCCCCGTCTCTGGCTTCTTGGAGTCTGTCAGTTAGCTGGTTCTGCGTCCATTAAACACATGCCTTACTGCTATAAAATTGTGCGAGTATTTTACTCTAAGTGTCATGTAGTGCTAAGCCTTGCAAGTGTTTATTACATCTGCACTGTTACTTGTACCAGCTAGGCCTGTCATCTCATCAAAGAGTTTTCAACAAGACCTGTTTCCAGGAAACTACAGCAGTTAGGCATCTAGGCACTTCTGAAAACATGCCAGGTATCTATCTGAATTCTTGTGCACCGCATATCTATAAAATCTGGCTTTCAGTCTCCTATTATAGTAGAGTTTCAGATCTATAAGGAGGATTTTTTATCTTTTTATTGCCAATCATGAAGTACTCTAAGAATCCAGTACTTGAAAAAAACCAAGAAACTATGATTTAAGTGCATCAGCATCATCTAATCACTATTTTATTTACAGATAACCTGCTGGAAGACATTGCATGTTACATATATATATTGCATTCTATTTATACAATATAAAAGACTGCTGAGGTAACTAATTAAAAAAACCAAACAAACGATAACTCTGGTCTTGCATCATCTTTTGCAAGTGGTTTGGAACTGTCTAAAATGGCTTGCTACGTGGGCTGACAGAACAAATCAGAAGGAATCATTAACTCTAAAACAGATGTTAAAAAAAACAACTAAGACAAGCACATAGTACATGGAGTTTATGAGTTTATGATGTAGTCAGACTGGATTAAACTGTGACCTTCAAGCTACTTGACCACGAGAATAACTTGAATTTGGTATTTAATTATAGCTTAGTAACCATTTAAGTCATGCTTAACTTCATATCACTTCCGAAATTTTTCATTAATTCCCATTCAGTGACCAATGTCTCACAATTCAGTGTGTTTGCAAAATGTATTTTTCAGTCTTGCTAGGACTGAAAGTTCTGAAGTTCAAAACTGCAAACTTGAAACCCATTTTTCAGTCTTGGTTTTCATGGGTTCTAAAAGCTTCAGAATCCTCACCTTTTAAAGTCTTCCAGGAGGAGTAGTGCAGCTGCTGAAGTGTCTGGTGGGTTCAGCGGTATGGTAGGAAAACCATTTGAGACCCAGAAAATACGTGTGTGATGTTCCATTTAAGGACATGAGAAACTTACTGCACATTCACAAGGCAGTGTTCAAAGACAACGGCACTTTTGACTAGACTCCTTTTTTTCTAAAACTAAGTACTCCTACCCCATAGACTTCTGTGTAATATCTTTGCATAAACAGAATTGGAGGATGTAAGAGGCATTTTCCCCCACAGCCTGAAGTGGTTCAAACTCAGATTCCTCAGCTTCTAGGAGAGAAAAATTTCTGTAGAGAAAAATGAGTAAGATTGTGCAGCTTGATGGTTAGGACACTTACTGAATTCTGGGTCTCATCCTTCCTGCCATCATCCCTTAGGAAGCTGATATTAAACAGCCATTGCATAAAATGCAGAAATGGATCTTGAACAGAACTGGGACCAACAGCAACCTCACTTCCCCTCTGGCTGTGTCTGAAAAGAGATGACTGAGCACTGTAAAAGAAAGGATCTCTTTGCCTCATCTGGCAGGCCTGCATGTGCATTTCCTATTAGGGAACAAAGTACCTAAATGCTAAAACTGTTCTGAGGGACAGAAAAAACACTCTCCTGTGCATTTCATGCTTGTACACTCCTGGTTTTCTATTAAGCAAATAGTGCACTTTGTAATATTATTTTCCTGAGAATCAGTTCTCTTTCAGTCCCTAGGTCTTAAAAAAGGATGAAAAATCTTTCTTGTCATTGAAACCTCTTGTAGTGAAAAGAATTCTTACTAGGCTTTATAAGTAATAGGTTCCCTATTGTAGCACTAAATGTGCTTATTTTGTGTGTGGCTTTCCCCTGCGACAAATACCCGTCTCCCCTGTAACAGCTCACAGTCCTTGCCAAGCGTATTTATACCCTTTATATCCAAATACCTCCTGGGGATTTCATCATGCAGGACTTATAATATTTTCAACATAAATTTAGCATAACGTAGCGCTCTAGCTTTATGTATTGAGATGCTATAACAGCTGATTTGGAAGAACGTGATTGATAAGAGGGGTTTGCGGCTACTAAAACAAAATAGTTGTAAATCTGATTGTTCATTGCTGTCCTCTGGTTCTGTTGCCTAAGATCTCCTTTGGACAAGTCACTTTTTTACTAAGTAAAGTCTCTTCAATAAATATTTTTACACAGCTTCTAGGTGTATTTAAACCATATCGGTACAATGGATGAAAGATACCAGGTTTGCAGTCAATTAGTTTTAATGCCTGCAACTACAACTACTTTTTAATTTCCTTTATACATTTCAGACTCTACAAATTCCCATAGGGAGGACAAATCTACTTTAATCAATAGATACACAACAGCAGAAAAAAAATCATTACCACCTGCTGCTATTCCATCGGTTTTATCTCCTTCCTTGGGAGACTTGAGTGTCCAGCCGTGTAGATTTTCACCTTTGAGTTCAGTCTGTATTTAAAGATTTCTAAATAGTTCTGAGGCAGCTTTCATTTTAGTTTTCACCATTTTCTTGTTTCCCTGTTTGTGCTCAAAAATAATAGCTTAAAACACCCCTTCTCCCTGACAAAGCATTTGTAACCTTCATCTTTCTCATTATGCACTGGGTTTGGATTCTCCTCTTCCTTTAGTTTGCTGGAGGCAGCCTGTTTTCTTCAGAAAGCTTTTCTGAGAAATCGCTAGAAATTTCCTAGAAATTTTCTACCTTGCTTTGTATTGTTAATTTGGCAAATCATTGCCTATATCAGTGGTAACTAATATTGCAGGAAAAATGACAAAATATTCACATAAGATTTGGAAAGGAAGCATCTGATATGGCAATGTTAGAACTTGACAAGAGTAGTTTTTCTTTTTTCAGTTATTATCTCCTTTTTCTGCAGTGTCCATCATAATTTGTTTATCATTTATTGCCTAATTTAGGGCTTAATTGTGCTTGAACAGAGATTTTGGACGGAAGAGAGCTGTGAGTATTAGCATGATTCAGGGAAAAATCAATACATCCTCCATTTCTGTGGGGTATGCTCTCAAAATTTCCTTTTTTGGGAAACATACTGAGCTGGCTGTGATGTTCTCCTGTAATTCTGGTGGAAAGAAATGGCAGTGGCCGTTGCTTAATCCATTCCCACCCCATTAGTCTTCATTTGAAAGAGTGGGGGATGCATATTGATAGTTATAATCACTTCTGTGGCACAAGGGAGGCAGAGTTGTAAAAGGTAAGCACTTCTGTAATGCTGATAGAGGGAGAAAAGAATTTCACCATGTCTTTTGGTCAAGCTCTCTTAAGCCCACAAAAGAAAATTACTGCTACCTGTCACTGAACTTTTGAATGGACCCTGAAATTACAGGTGAGGAACAGTTAATGTGGCTGAAGATTGGTGGAATAAGGGTGATTTTGAACCTGTACTACAATGCATATTTTTATCTTTGAGTATATGTATTTAATATCTGGATACTAACATGATGACAACAGGTAATATATGCTACATAGCATGGGTAAAATAGATGCAAATCTTCCTTTTTCTTTTTCTCCTTTAATAGAATTATCTGCAAAAGAAATTAGAAATTTCATATCCTTTTCACCTCTGGTGTATGCATAGGAAAAAATGGTAGAAAGGGAACACTTACTGTGATGAAAACACAAACATATAATTTCTTCTAAAGAAAAGTATTTGTTATGTACAGTATAGACCATATGATGGTGTTCTAATTTTGCTGAAATATGTTTAAACTAAAAATAATAAAACCCCATGCATATACCTGATTAACAGTGGAATAAATGGTTTTGCTACACATGCATGGGTTATTGTCTAAAGGTTGGCCTTTTTGTACAACTGGAGGGCAATAGTTCCCATTAGCTTTAGAGAGCAGAGCAACCCATTTTAAACATAATAAGCATCTCTTCCAGACAAAAATGCTTGGTCCTGGAATAAAAATGAATATTAGGATATCGGTGTACCGGCAAGCTAAATGTCGAAAAGAAAAATCCATCCAGCTCAAAATAGAAAGCAAGATGTCTCTAAATTAGGAGGAAAGGAAAAAATTGTCTGGTTTGGGTGGAATACATATCGAAAAAGCTCAATGAATTCTATGGCTGAATGAAATGTATTTTGATTTACATTTAAGATTCTGTTGGATCTTCACTGAGTGTCCTCATGTCATTTCTTCTCAAGAATCAGAAAGACAACATACAGAATCTCTTTTTTGTTACGACATACTGTTTGGAAATACATTAGAAAGGCCTGAAAAGAAGACTATATCAGTATGCTATGTGCACCCCTTAATCGTGAGAGGAAGAAGATGAATGAACCAAAACAAAGATGTATTTTTTGAAGATGTGAGATCAGTAGTGTGCAAAAAGGGGCAATTAGTAGTATTTTCCTAAGAGCAATTTAGATTAAATTGCTGCTGTATGCTATTTTTGTTGCATGCCTGAGCTGTCTCTAAAGCAGTTTCAAGAGAGCATATATTCTGTTAGCCTGCTTTTTTGAAACCAAGGTAAAAAAAGGAAAAAGACTGTAGCCTGTTGCAGGCATAACACTCTAAACATTCATGTGCTATTAATAGATTAAGTGGGTAGGAATTTCCTACCCACTGCAGTTTTTCTCTGTTTAATTATTTCCAGTGGTTGTTAATTTGTATTTTATGACATTCTGTAATATATGTTCCCAATAACAGGAAAATAGGATTTATTTTTCTTTTTAGACAGAATTAGGGGTTTTTTTTGTGGTAAAAATCTCAGCAAAATTTCCCCCTTGTCTCTGTGCTCTAGGTGTCTTACCACATTCAATACTGTTTGGTTGAGCATTATCTTCATTAGTTTAAACTCCAGCTTCTCTTTTGCTACAACGACAGCTCTGTGCTCAGACTGCATGAGCTTCTTAAAGATGGCTTATGCCTTTGGTCTTCCTTGTGCCTATTTGCAGCTGGAGCTAGTCGATTTGAATTAACTATGCCACCAGATTCAGAATATTATAAAACAGATATTAGAATTAAAGTCTTACCTTCTGCATGGACAGGAAATGGTAATGGTCTTCTCCTATACTAAATTCACTTCCACTGCTTTTTGATTTTATATCAGCAATGCTGCTTACAGGCATGGACATTTCCTGTTTACAAAGGCTGGAAACTTTGCATTTGATAGCCTTGTATACCTCTCCATTCTGCTTCACAGAAAGGATATACCAAGTTATTTGTAGAATCTCAATTACCTGATTTCTTTCTTCCTTTTTAGAAAGATGTGACTGGCATGATGACCACCCATCAAACGCTGTCCTAGGTTGAAATCCCTTCTGTGCTTCATTAACGCTATCATTCTGTCGGTGCTGCTCAAATCTAGCCTGGCTATCTTTTATCAAGGTCTTTGATTATATATAAGAAATTATATATAAGAAATTGTATATAAGAAATGACCCGTGTTTGAGAATGAGCATAGTACAAGGCTGAATTGTTCTCAGTACGTCGTTAATATTTCCTTGACTGGAACAGGTTAGGCTAAATTCAAATTATTAGAACCTCTGTGTTGCAAAAGTAGTGGCTTCAGGCCGGACCCACAATACCTGTAGACACTTCAATGGGATATAAAAGTATACCTGGAAATCTAACAAACCTTGAGTACTTTCAGTTTTCAAAAAAAAAGACCACAGACATCTACCTTAAGATGTTTCAAGCTGTGACTTGGGAAGCACAAAACCACAGAAAGATATGTTTTCCACAGGTTACTACTGGCACCACTACCCCACAGTAGCTCATTAAGAGTTTGGACATCTGACCCTGCGAATTGCATTTGTGATGCTGGGTGCCCTGTGCAGATCTACAGATCTGCTAGGTGGACTGGATGTTCAAGTTTCTTTATGAGTTCAATCATTGATTTCCTTTATGCCTTAAGGAAACATTTTGATGCCTTTTAAACAGTTTTAAACAGTAGTGGAGGGGGAAAAAACAGGTTTGTTTCCTTTTCTTGATAAACTTCACAATGCAAGTAATGGTGGAGGAATTAGACAATGTTAGTGATAAACAACGGTCTAACTTTGGTATCTGAGAGCTCTGCAGTAAAGAAAACCTGCCCATATGCACTGGGGGTGGAGAGAGAAGGTTTTATAACAGATTTAAAATTAGAAAACAAAATGGCCTGATTAACAGCAGTAGGAAGAGTTCTGCAGAGGATGAGGGGAGAAATTAACGGATGACATTCAAAGGCAGCTGTGAAGTATGAGAAGCTGCAGCACGCGGAGGTAGTCAAATCTAGAAGTACAGAGAGTTCGGAATGATCTGTAATGCTGGAATAAATCAGACAGTCTGGGTGGGGGGGATATTTCAAGTAATGGATCATCTCTAAAAGGTGGATCACCTCTGCTTAGACAGATGGTAAACCAGTAAATTCCACCCTGAGATAGAGCAATATTAGTGTTAGAAGCAGGTGTTACGTAGGGCATGTCTACAAAGATATTTCAAGCAAACTGACAATGATCTTAGCATGCCCTAGGCTTTTTTGGAAACAGAGTGAACCCCCCCTCAATTTTACCCCTCAGAAAGCAAGTGTAATTCAGCTATTGTCATCTCCATCTGAGAATGTATCTCTCTAAATGTTCCACTTGAAATAAGGGAAGGCTAGAGACCCTTGACAAATGTGCTTTCTAATGCCGAGATCCTGGGCACATGGTGCAGAGAGCCTGGAGAGGCTGCGTTGCAGAGCTGCATTAAAGAAGCTCTTGATTTCTTAGTCAGGATTGTTATGGAGGCTTTTCCCCAAAACAACCTGCCTTGTAAATGATCCACTATAGCAATAATGTGGACTGCAGTCCTTCCTCTCTGTTGCCCTGGGCCCACCCTCATTGTCAACAGCACGAAGAGGCAAGATAGCATTCAGTGACAGTGTGCCCATCTCTAAGAAAGGTTGCGAGAGGAAAGTTGCAGGTCATCACAAGCCAAAACCAGAATGTATACAGATGCACTACAAAGGCCTCCTCTTCACTTCTAAATAGATGCTGGCCTTCAGTAGACAGACCTCCTACTGATAAATTCTGTCTTTATAGCAGAACTGTAGGAAGAATAGTATTTTTCTGTGGTAGACCACAGTCTGGCTTCTAGTGAACTGTTCTGATGTATGTGGCTGAACGGACACTGGCTCTCTGAAGAGAAATTCCCTCTGCTAATGACAGGAGAAATCATACTCTTTTTCTCGTTATAGGTATGAATGAGTAAAACAAGAAACTAGGATCACTAATTAGACAGTACCGGAAACTACTATGAGATTAAATCTGCTCTTGATTTCCTCTAATGCAACCATATCTAGCACCTATATATTGATCCATTCTAATCAATTTTCTTGGTCATGGGCATATTTCTCCTTGATACCCAGTATTATTACTTTTTGATTCATAAAAAAATAGCCATTTCAATTATTCTGGCTATGAAATTAAAATTATATCCATTCAGCCATTTCTTCCTCACCTTAGATTATCCCATTCCTTTCTTTCCCCTCTTTCCTCTCTGTTAACATCTAAATTTCATATATGAATGGTGATACAACTCGATTAAGAATTTAGCAGCTCTTTTTGACCCCAAGTTAACTGAAGAATCAATTCAGTTGGGGTTGATTCACGAAGGAGGTGGACTCAGTTTCAACAAAGATTGGTAAATAACTGATCTCAAGGCTGAATGAAAGCAGTGATAGATTTTGTACAGTTTATGTAGTTCTGCTTTTCTTCTGCTTTAACTTGTGATAAAACAAAATATGACAGCGACATGGCATATGAGAGAGACATTTCTGTGGGGAATAAAGACAAAACGTAGTGCATTTTTTCATGGAAGGTGCTCTTAATTGCTGTTCATTAACTCCATCCTTCATCCAAATGCATTTAGAAAGTTTGTCTTTTCTGTGGTGCATTTACACCACTTTTGCACCTCTATTTTAGGATTTGCACTGCTATTTTATGAAGAATCAACAGAATACTAGTTCTTACCTTTGAGTATCCCAATATTTTCAGTTTATATTGTGACTGGTTTTTTTTTTTCGTTTGGACTTTTTCTTCAAAGGAAACTGTCAAATTTTAACGCACAATCAGAGATTCATTTGCTTATATTGTCATTGTTGAGCCTATCTAAAGTCATGATTTAATTTATTACTTGATAACCAGAGCAATTCTTATGTGGCTTAACATATTCAGTTGAGATAGGCTACTTAATTCTTCAGTAATGTAAAAGGTTTTATTATTGAAATGAAGCCCTGGTTTAATGCCAGTAACTTACATAAGAATGCTCACATTTTCATGTTGAACATATATATTAGTAATTTCCTTCATTTTTACATGTTGAACATTTTCTACAATGACCATAATTACTTTGTGTATTAATATTGTTCCATACCTTCGCCAAAGATTCTTTTTGTTGCAGACATTTAACTTTGACTTGTCAACTGCCACCTCAGTTTTTATATTTTGATTTTGTATTTTGTTCAGATACATGCTTTCTGCATTACTATGCTGCTGTCAGCAATCCTGGTTTTGAGCATTTGGTACATTGTTTGGAAGATTTTTTTATTACCACTTATGGGAAAGAACTCATAGTTACTTTTTAGAAGCAAAGAGTCATTTTAAAAGTGTAACTTTTTAAAATGTCATTCTTTGTATTTTTTAGAAGAATCCTTTTTATTACTACAGCTTCTTTTTAAGTTTGTAGTTTTCCATGTTAAAAGGGTACAGAGGATTTTGGCAGCAAGACATGTCACGTTCGACTCAGCTGATTTTTTTTGACTAGTTTGAGTGTTTTTAGGCCTTCTGGCTCAGGTTGTCTCAAGTTTCTCAAGTATGTGGTCCTTTGTTCCTGATTTTTAGTGCTTGAACCAATTAGATCTGAGGAAGGGTTTCTCAAAACATTAGAGGTGGGACTTTTGAGTGCAAACCAGCACTGTAGCTCACTGGGGGAGAACTGCAGCTGTTGTCTTTCACTGCCTTAATTCCTATAACACCTATGAATGTCAATGCATTTCAAACAAAAGACATTTGGTTTGCTTAGTATTGAATAATTTTGTCACTAAAAACTTAAAAAACTGGTATGATCTATTATCTACACACACTTAGACCTCAGGGAAAACTGAAGGACAGATACATAGCATCATAATGTGTTTAAGTATAGGGAGTATGTACCACATACATAGATAATTTGTTTAGCCATTGTGATGAAGACAACAAGGTGTTTGGAGGAAGCTTTATTACATAACATGTATCTTTATAATTTGATAATGGTTTCTCCACAGAATATTAATCAATATTGTAGCCATCAGTATTCCAGTACTCCAAAGTAGTAATGATCTCCACACATCGATTCTGTAAACATCAATTTCTCACATTTGCTGTAAATGCTGTTTTTAGATGATTGCTTTTAGCACAGCTCTAAGTTGCATGACCATAACATAGTGATTGTCATTTCTTTATTTCTTAGGAGGGTAAATCTGTATCTCTGTCATGGATGANTTTTGTCCCCCTCAACACGATCTTCCCTGTGTTTGGTGACAGCCCTGCTATTGCCCACCTGCGGTACTTACTCAAAAGTCACCCATATTTCCTCACTTGCCATCAACTCCAGCAAAGTTGAACTTACGCTCTACTTCTTCCTTCCTACCTCGTTTATTTTCAACTTCATAAAACTGCATAAGAAATATTTTACCGTCTTCGGGTGGCATTTCTGCAGCTCACACACTATTTATTGAAGCAAAGTCCTTAATCAAAAAGTGACAGCAACGTCAAGTATGGATAGAGGGCTGCAAGTGTTTTGTCGTTGTAAGCAAGCTAGAGCAAAATCCCCCCGTCTTTAGAATAAGGTATGAACTTGGATCACCACCCAGCGTTCATCCTCGATTGCAGAACTCGGTGTTTAGAAAAGAGGGTGAACTCGGAGTGGGAAGGCGTTATTGCCCCCGCGGAGCCTGTGCCCCGGCCACCGGACCCGCCGGAGCTGGCGAGCGGCGTCGGCTCCTGCCCGGCTCGGGCAGTAGATGGTGCTAGATGAGAAGTGAAGGTGCTGCTCCCAAAGCTTTCCCGGTCAGAAGCGGCAGCTGAATGTCAGGCTTTTAAAATACTCGTCGGCTTCGGTCTTGGTTTCTTTACCTCTTGGGGTGGGAATACTGAAAATTGAGTTGGGTGACTTCAGGGTGGTGGTGGGTGAGAGGTAAAACGTCAGTTGTTTTCCAGCCGCTGTTTCGGTTGCATTACAGCGCTGCAGCCTATCACTGTCACCGAGGCAAGGCCATCGAGAAAGGAAGATGCAGGCATTGCACGAAACCCTACTGCTTCTGAGCAGATTTGTTTTAAAGACCTCTGTCAGCTTTTATGCCACTGATTTAGTTGCTGAGTGTGACTGAAAGCCTTATGATTTCAGAAACTTGTGTGATTAATTTAAAAAATATGTGATGGTAAGCCCTCCCAATTGACTAAGTTAGATAAGTGAAGTTTGGATTGTAATTACCTAGCTGTAGTGGAACACAATGAAATTTCTTTCTGCCTAAAAACTTCTTGACTAAATAATGCAGTATAAATGTATACATTTGAATGCATGTTAATATTATTCACATTCTTTTAGGGTGTGAAGCAAAATTGCAATAATTCCTCCAAAACTGGTGATTCCAGTTGTTCAGTGGCACAACTCCAGAAAATAAAGAAAATCATCTATGTTGGTTTTATTACTGGTTTGCTTTTTAGTTTTGTTTCCCTCTTCTCTCTTCATCCTCTCCTGAGAAGCACTTACTTAGTATAGCACTGGGGACATTTGCACATCCTCGGCATTAAAATTAGTGATGGAATGTGCAAAACAATGGCTTAGTTAGTGGAGGAGATTTCCTGACATGATTTTACTTACAAACACATTTGCCACCTGTAAAATCAATCTTTTTATGGGCACTGAAGGATAAAATGAACAGAAGCTTCTTCTTCATGAAGTTAATTATTTCCCCAAGCTTTGTAGCTTTCTGTTACAAAGCAATTATTCTGAGTTGACAGTATTTAGTGAAAACAGGAATGCTGCTAATCTACTGTAGTAGCTGCTTTTGAAAATACGAGACATACAAAAATAAGAGAAATCCTGCATGTGTTTTCCTTGAAGTAGGGTGTGTTTACTGGCAGAAGTAAACTCACAACATTGAACATGGGCATAATATGTTTCAAAACCCTAAGGCTGGGAAATGGTATCTTTTAGAATTCGGAAACGCAGCACTTTCTGCATCTTGTTTAACATAATAGCTGTTACCCTCTACTAAATCGTGACTTGGCATTGGCAAAACCAGGTGCTCTCTGACTCTGTGACCGACCATAAAGTCATGAATGGTCACACAGGCACCAGTTCTATAATGCCTAATACTTGTACATACTCTTTGAATGCATAGTTCTATGCAGCCTATGTTTCAGAGCCACATCTGAAAAGGTTTTATAAGTTCTTGGCAGTGGAAAAGATGCATTTCTAAAATTCAGTAAGGCAGTATTGAAGTAGGGTGTGCAAGAGGTGGCACTGAGTTGAGATTCCCTTTGTTAATGTGAAAAAAGATAACGGGCAGAAAGAAACCTCAGGCTGAGATTTATACTCTTCTTTTGGCAAGATTCTTGACCTGTTTCCCATGAGAAGAGCCTAAGAAGCTTCATAGTCTGTCCTGCTTTTGGGGTAGACTCATTCAAGCTTTCTGATTGCTTCTCCAGGAACGTGTTGCAATATCCTGCATGTTTACCTGGGAGAGGCACTTAGAAGATATTTATGCTTAAATAAACATTTTTTAAATGTATCAGAATTTTTGAGACAAAATTCAAACTATCTGTGAAATTTTTTTCAAAACATTTTCTGCAAGTCTTCTTTTTTTTTCTCTGATAAAACATTAAAGTGACAACTATGCTTGCACACACCTTCTCAAAATAAAGTATTTCTTAACTTATTTCAGCTATCATTCCTAAGGAAAGGAAGCTCTGCTTGCAAGGGGGAGAGGGAGGAAGGAATGGAAGTCATAGCTATAAAATTGATGTTCTTTAATATGCTGGCTTGTTATGGCTCCTGTCTGCATTATATTATATTTTTGTGGGCAAGATACTATGTTGTTAATGCTGCATAATGCCAAGTGTAATAGCACTCAACATTACCTGATGGAAAGATCCCTTACCAAACTGGGCTTTAAAAATGGCTATGTTACACATAAAGAATTGTAGGGGAGAGAGGTAAATGAGGAAAAGAGATTATGACATTTGCTTTGTCTCCTGAGATAAACTGATTAGGTGACTTCTAATATGCTGTCTGAATAACAAAAAGCCTAAACTTGGCTACAGTGTGGGTAAATAAAAATAATTTCATTGAAGGGATAGAGGCTGTGATTTATACATGGGGGGGGGGAAAGCTGAAAATGAGTTTTGCCCAGATTTTGCCTTAGACTCAATAGTTGCAGACAAGACTGTTGCCTTGGAGGTTTAAAAGTAGAATACTAGAAAAAGTAGAATACAAGAAAAAGTAGGATTAGCAGACTAAAAAGTACATTTCATCATTTCTTACGCAATGTTTTAATTTTTTTGGAATTGAACTCCAAAGAATATTAATCATGCCATTTCTCTGATCTACTATAAAGATAAATTGTTAAACTGAACTTTTTGTGAGTAGATTGAAGGTTTATGCCAGGAAAGGTTTTCAGTGTTGGATGATTTAGCTGGTTGATATGCTTTAATTTTAATAGAGACTCATCTTCAATGTCTGAACTGTGTGACAAATTCTGCAAGAAGTTCTTGTAGAAAAGTTCAAATCAAATTACTTGTTTAGTAAAACAAGAGGAAGAAACAACTGCAGCTAATAAGTGTTTTATCCATTGGCAGCTCTGGGTAGAACAGCAATCATAATTTTGAATTGTGATTTTTAGCTAGGAAAAACACTAGTGAGTTGTTTGGTTTTTCAATACTCAGCAGTCCTTAAAGCTGCCTCTGGTCTCTGCCTTTTTTGAGTGTACTGATCACTCTGACTAAACTTTTATTCCTTATTGGTTTTCTAACATCTGAATATCTTTAAAAGCGACCGCTGCAGAATTTACAATATTCACTCAGTAGGCTTGCCCTGAAGGACCAGCCACTCTTCATTTCTCCTCGTAATTGCTGGTGTTACATGAACAATAGAGGGCTGCTGGTGTTGATGAGCTCTGTTTGTCTCTATGTTACCCTGAACACTTTCAAGCAAATGCAAAACAGTAGTGCTATGTGTCCCTGTTTTCTTGCGCTAGTCTACAGTTTCAGGTTTTGAGACACGTAGTGGAGAAACTGATACACTTTACTTTATGAAGTCCATAAAACCAGGATTTTCTTCATGTTCTTATATTGGCTGTTACTAAGAGTCAGCCTACAAAACTAATTTGAAAATCTTGTGCAGTTTTCTGCAAGGGAAAGTTTTCCAGCTTTGTTTCAAACAGAAATATTTGCTATAGTAAAGGCTATCTGTTAAACTGCTGAATTCAGGAATACTTTCTGGGCTTGAATCCAAATGCATACCTTTGTTATATGGGGTTGAGATGAAAAGTGGGATTGTCTTACATACCCACCCTGGAGCAGTATATTTTGACCAAATCTTTTCACTGAACAACTCCGAAACCAGGGCTAAGGCTGTAAATACAGCACTTATATTCAATTATTTTGATGTAGCCTAAGATAATTTATATCTTGGAGCAATTAAACACTACAAGGTTCTACACCTGCATGGAGTACCCTGATGAAAGATGATGTTGTACCTCTTGAACACTGATGAGTTTGCTACAGCAGTCCTTTGAGCCTAGTGCATTGTGCCTTTTGCTGGAGAGCAACAACGGCTCAGAAATGATTCAAGTATGTTCCACATACAAAGTGAAGTCTTCTCCATCCTGTTTGCAGTGCAGGTTCTATTCTCACTAATACTGAAGATAAATCAGTAGCAAATTGTCAGTCTGTGGGTGTGCTCTTAAGACTGACTTTTGCCATGGGTTTGCAGAAGAAGACAGAAAAGAGCAGCCACCTTTTGATTCCTTTTCCCACATTGAATTCTGGAATTTGTCTTCCTTCTCTCCTTTATCTTTTCAGTGTGGAAGTACACCTTTCACTCTATTCTGTCTACAACGCTGTTGGTTTTCATAATGAGATTGTCAGGCGAATCTGACCATGTTTGCAATCAGGTGCAATGTTATTTTTATCCTCCTCTTGAAAGTTGATTCTGCATGAATTTTGCTTGCATTCTTCCAGAAATCATCAGCTTTTAGAACATATTGATCTATTTATAAACCAATAAAACTCTAAATGCATCATGAAATTACTCAGCCTGTCCTTTTATTTTTCTCAGTCGTGCATATAATTCTTGCCCTTTAAACATACAACTTTTTCTTACTGATCTTTTAGGTGACTATAGACTTGAAAGATTCAGAGGTCAGAAAAACCAACCTGGTTTAATCTGTTATGTTGGTAGAATAAATATGGTTTAGGTTTAAAATCATGAGAGCCTCTCAAGGTCCCCTCTTGTAAACATGCATAGAAAATGATTTGGATCCTTTTATTATCAGTCTTACTAAATAAAGACTTCAGATCCAGCAAATCTGTAAACGTCAGTCTAATACACTAACAATATTCTGAAGTATATTTTAAGTTTGAGGTACTTCTGTGCAATTCCATACTGGTTATAACATATCCTGTTGGTAGACCAGTTTCTGGAATATGAAATATATGAAAAAAAAAATTTAATTGCAGCAAACTATTTTGTTTTAAACTAAATACCCAAAAAGCAGTAATGCAAAACTTACTCTTCAACCTGTAACATGTATGGAGACTGAAGATTTCAATGGTGGTAGAAAAGAAGTCTAAAATTGCAGTGGAAAGGCTGGAGCCTCTGATTCAGGCTTATGATCTAATGTACACATCTAAATGGAGGAAAGAAATAGCCATCTGCTTTCTTTTATGCAAACCTCTTAATACTGTGTATGAAAAGATAGTGAAGAGAGTCAAATATTTGATACTGACACAATAGCGTTGTGTTACTCTGTCCAGTCAATGTGGGCATAGGAAACATGCCCCTTATTTGGAACCTGGAATTGTTAGTCACACTGAAGTTACTACTCCAGTTACAATGAGGCTCACACTTATAGTCAAAATGATTAAATTATTACCCAAAGACCCTGATTAAAAAGACAAAGCTTTTTCTTTCCAAGAAAGGGAGCAAAAGGTTCATCAGTGCATGAGACACTATCTTCTTTCTCTGGCTATTATAAACTGTAAGTGCTGATTTTCAAAACTCAGTAACTTTACTATTTTATCATTACTGTATATAGATATATAAAAATATCCCAAAGTACAAGTCTCATTATATACTAACATTTTCCATCCCAGGTTCTTCATCAGGAGGAGCATAATGTTGATAGTGGAGGTTTCTTCCTCTTTGTAGGTGGGTTTGGGTTAATTTTATACTTTTACTAACATCCACTTACTTTTTCCTGATTCATTGGCCCACAATTCTCATTATATATGTTGACTCCTCGTTCTTTGTTGCTAGTCCTCAGAATTTGTTTTGCTAGTTCCCGGGATGCGTTTACTTTAGTAACCAGTGGTTGGTAATTGATTATTTGTTTAAATTCACTGGTTCCTTGAGTCAATCTGTGCCTGTACCTTCAAGGCCTCTGCTATCATCCTGTGCTTGTACCCCAATGTATGACTTTATCATTCTAGGGCCACAGATCATTCTATACAGAATAACTGCTACTGCTTGTTATTAGCTCAAGAAATATATAGCACATTTGTAACTATTGTAGTCGTTACACCACAAGATTACACTGAAGCTAAAAGCAAAGTAGGCAGTAGTCTCTTGATCATTTTGTAATTAGCTGCTACACCTGAAGCAAGCTGTAACAGGAGAAACTGCAACAGCCTGAAGTGTCCTGAGACCTCCATTAAGTTAAAGCAAATCTTTTTTCCTGTTATTATTAATGTCAATTGATATTTTTAGGGCTACAGTAGTCTGTTTGATACCTTGTTGTTACCTAATATATTTAAGGATACTCAAAAGTTATTTTAAAAAAAATCATCATACTACTTTATTGCAATATAATATTTCTTTATACATACAGATAGCATTTTAAAATTTATAATTCAGTGTTCATGTTTTTCTCCAAGCTGAAAGTCAGCGTAGTAGTTTTCAAATTAGGATGATTACTATTAATATTCTCTCATACATTTTGGTTCATGGCTATTTGCCACTTCTAAGTAAAACAGGCACAAATTATGAATTTCTGGATTCAGAAGTAATAAGAAAATTACATACAAAATGTAAGTTGTTAGTATATAATGGGACTTGTACTTTGGACTATTTTTATATGTATAGATATATATTTTTAGTAAGTGATAAAACAGTACAGCTACTGAATTTTGAAAAGTGGCACTTAGAGTTTATAATAGCCAGTGATAGAAGATAGTGTCTCATGCACTGATGAACCTTTTGCTTCCTTCCTTGGAAGTCAAAAACTGTTGTTGAGTTATCAGAACATGGGCTTTATTTAGTAAAATAGTTCACATGCTACTGAGGTCAGGCAATAGCTTTGTTTTCAGGTAAGAAAATTTCTTGAAAATTCTCTTTACAAGAACTATATTCTCAACTAGATTTTTATGAAATAATTGCAAAAGATTAAATGTGCAAGCCATAATGAGGTAAGCATACATTTACATGAGTAGGTGTCTTCAGAAAAATCAATAGAAGTGTTCTCCAGGGTGAGCTTCAGTAAGTCAGATGTTTGCAATATTTTAAATTTCATGCACATCACCTACAGTCACATATCCCATATGACACCCACTTGACACCCCCCTTCCCCATGTATCAACACATGCAGAAGATGAACTGGCATAAGCATAAAGGACATCTCTGTGGTTTTTGTGCTAGTAGGGACTACAGAGCTGTGCCCTATGTATAAAGATAATGAAATGTGCAATTACACCATTTTTTCAAGTAAAGTGGTACCCACATGACAATTATATCAAATAAATTGCTAAAAATTACCACAAATGCAAAAGGAGATTGAATTATGGTTGCTATGGAAACTGTAACATGCAGCTTCCTGACTTGATGCGTGCAAAATTTCAGCTTTAATATCACACTGATACACATTTTTGCTTTTTTTTTTTTACACTTGAATAGGTGAAGATGGAGTTTGTGTGCAATAACATATTCATTCAAGTTCTACTCCTCTGGCATGCCATCTAGTACTTTTTGCAGTGTACATGTTGAGGTTTACAGATGCTTTACTATATAAATACCACAGAGAATTATAAATGTTCTAACATATGTTTCTTAAAAAGGAAGATGATTTACCTGAAGAGTGTATTTTATAGAAAGGTCAGTGGATCTTCGTGGATATACAGAAATGTACCTCATGTAGAAAACAAAGATCTTGCAGTAAGCCCAGTAAAGAGGGTGAAATGTATTTGCACAAATACTCATAAGCCTCAAGTCCGTCTGATTATCAAGTGTCATCGCTGGGATTTGGATGCAGTCACCATAAAGTGATAGGCCATTCCCCAGGTAGATAGCTATGGCATGTTAGGTATGAAAACCTGTGTCATAATAAAACTTCATTTGAGAACAGGTGAATTGAGAATCTGGTATACTTTGTGTTGAAGCAGGTGCAGCACCAGACCCAGTTTAGGCCTGCATGCAGTGAACATGGGGCAATTTCCACGTTGTCAGCTCTGGCGTTCAGTTTCGTGCTGTTATGACTAAGTCATTGCTAGTACCTTATGCAGGTAATTTAAAGATTGTTCAAATCATCTATGTTACACTGCGTTAACATGCCATGAAGTGGAGACCTTAGAGCAGTCTTGCAGTACCTAAAGGGGGCCTGCAGGAGAAATGGTAAGGGACTCTTAGGGAGTGGACGAGGGGTAAAGGTTTTAAACTGAAAGAGGGGAGATTTAGACTACATATTAGGAAGAAATTCTTTACCTTGAGGGTGGTGAAGCACTGGAACATGTTGTCCATGGTTGTTGTGGCTGCCCCATCCCTGTAAGTGTTCAAGGCCAGGCTGGATAGGGCTTTGAGCAACCTGGTCTAGTGGGAGGTGTCCCTGCCCATGTCAGGGGGATTGAAACTCGATGATCTTTAAGGTCCCTTCCAACCCAAACTATTCTATGATACTGTGATTAATGCCTTAGAAGATAATAAAATACTTAGGAACCATGACAGAATATGAGATTCAATGTAATTATTGTTTTGCAGGGTCTCTGGGGTTTGAGGTGTGATGTTAGGAAAGCAGAGACAAAAAAAAAATGAGGTACATCTTGAGAGAACGATTGAAAATGTGGATGGAGTAGGGTGGGGAATCATAAAATTACATTTTTTGTTGTGAGTGTATGTGCAAGCACAGTACTGGAGCTCCCAGGACAGAGGTTGATAAATGATTCAAGCCTGGACTAGGGTTGTTTGAACCAGCAATTCCCAATAGTGCTGTTCTAGTAGTAATGTTTTTATAAGATATAGTACAGACAGAGCACAGGCATTTTTAATCACTCTGTATGACCTTGGTCTGAGCAGTGTTACACAACAGTGCTCAAAAATGTGTCCCAAGTATTGTCTATCAAATGGGTCTTAATAGATCTGGCTTTACTGGACTTTCTTTCATTAGCAATTGTGTGTCCAAGTAAGTTTCAGTGTCAGTCATCTCTCCAAGTAGCATCCAGGGTGTAAGAGCTCCTTTAACACCTGTCAAAGTTACCAACTGCACAACATTCTGAATATGCAGACTCTTAACAATAGGGCGACACCGAAGCTGCATAAGGAAACCTCAGTTTTCACTTACATGAAATGTGAATATGAAACATAATATCAGTAGCAAATAGATTTTTATTTTTAGACCAAACCTGGAAAAATAGCAGTTTTGTTTGAGAACAATGAAACAATATTACCACAGGATTTTTGGAACTGTTAGAGATCTTAAGTTTGTCTAATTGTTCAGGGTATTTTGAAGTTACTTTTATTCACCTCTATTTTATCATTCTATAGTTATATTTATATAATATATCTCATTTCTTTATAGCTTTCAGTTTGCTGAAGTGAGTTCAGGATAATTGTATCTTGGATTTTTTTTTTGCAGGGTCCTCAGTATAATGTATCTGAAGTATATTTAAATTCTAGCAGTTAATCTGTGCTACAAAATTTTTTCTTTCCTACTAGACTACAAGTGTGTATTACAGAGTATGACATTCAGAATGATGTAGGGGGTTCATAATTTTTTGCAATATTTTTTTTAAATTTTTGGGTCATTGTTATGCCAAAAAACATATATGTGTGTGTGTTTATATATGTATATATAATTACTCTGATAAGCCTTTTGGTAAGGGAAGAAAAAGGTGAGTTATAAGATTTCTTTAAATTTATACTTGCATATATTCATATTTTTTCTCATTTGCATTTTCAGCAAACATTTGAAGCCCAAAAGTGTTTTGATTTGTTTTGTTTTGTTTTGTTTTTTAAAGACTGGCACAGCTGGTAGATGTAGTTGTATGAAATGCAAAATTCTAGAACTTTCATCACATTTGACCTAAATTACTGTTTTGAAATTTTTGCAGTAGAGCTCTTCTAAACTATTTGTAAAATGTCAGTTAACTGTAGTAATGGCACAGGTCATCATCTCATTCCTAGAACAGTGTAGAACTTAAACAGTTTGCATATAGGCTATTAGTTGTTCAATTGTCTCTTTAATATTTTTAATAAGAAATATTTACAGTAGTAAGCTGAATATGTCTGCAAATGAGTGTTGAGGAGATTATTTGATCCTGATTTTCAGTGGCTGACTGCATTTATAGTCGTAAGTTGATGGTGTCACCCATAATTCCAGCTAGCTCTAATTTATCTGTCTTGGCTCCTGATAGCAATGAAATTGATATGGTGTAGGCTTAGTTGCCAAATAAATATATGTGATTAGACATTCTTCCAAAGCTAAACCACATCATTTTTTGTCAAAGCCAGTAAAGTCAGCAGCAACAAAGTTTTCTCTAAAATGTGTGAGAAATAGTAGTAAAACTTTTACATAAGAGAAACCTTTCAAATATTTCCCTTTGCCCTGGAGCGAGAGGCGGAAAGGATGCTGTTAGTTTGATTGCAGCTACTGAATACAAACATCATCTCTGTTCTGTCTAATGTAAAATTGTTGGAGGTTCCTTTCAGATGTAACTCAACTCTTCTTCCCTTCCCTTCCCTTCCCTTCCCTTCCTCTCCCCTCTGAAACTCTTTATCATCACGAAAATGAAGGGACCTTTATGGAGAATTAAAATCTAAAGCACCATGTAGAATCTACACTGTATCTCAGAATCTCATCAGGTAGTAATCCTAAATCACTGCAGTGCCACTGGGTTTGCAGCTCCACTGAGTCTGAACTACCTGTTTGCAGGCACCACCAGATTCTCAGCTGTTGCTAAGAGGTGGAGACACAGCATCTAGGCCTCCTGGAAGTTTTGCCCCTTACTCAGCTCCTCCTTTCTCCTTATAAAAATACTTTCTTTCCTCGTTAGGATCTGTGTTAGTTTTCCTATTTGCAGCAAGTACTGTAAAGCACTTGTGCAGCTGTTTGCTTCCACTGACTGAGTCTTGTCTTCTCTTTTCAGCTGAAGATTAGGATTGTTTGTGTTATGGTTTTCAGAAATGCACAAGTAATTTGTAGTTAAGTACTGTATAGTTACTATCTTAAAAGAATTATTTCAGAGTTGAGAGGCAAGGAGAAGGATGTTCTTACTCCTAATTACCACAATTCCCCTTCTCCACGAGCTAGATGAAGCATTTCTACTTTTGTGCTAAATTGGTACAAGAGGAGGGACTAAAAAGCAATTGAGGAATTTTGTCATAGTTTGAATCACTGCAACACAAAGCCATCACAATGACTTTCTGATTGTCTTCTGTGTACTCTTGTGTATAGGTTATGCAAGGAGGAATTATAACTGACATGGCAGTATGTATTTCCTGCTGTGTAGTATGCTGTGTAGTAGCTCTGCCTATTCTGCTAATACTCTCATGAGAAACAGTGCCTAGTTCAGGGGTCTCATTTATTCCCCACAGTTTGAGATATGTGTTCTTGAAAAAGGAGAGGTCGGAGAAACATCAGGTTCCTTTTTAAACTGATTTCACAAAAGCTCAATTAAGTGGTGGCTTGATCTTATGCAGCACAAACATTATTTGCCTGGCAGAACTAACAGTGGGACTTCAGATTGAGTAACACTTTCCTGCAGAGGTTTGGACACGTTTCCTAGGCATGTCTACTGTAAAAGATTCGAGCTTTCATTTGCATTCTTACAAAAGACATATACATGCATTTAACTGAGAACTGTCGCTGTAGATGCCTAAAGGTCTCTCTTAAATGCCAAAATTGATATCCTGTTGGATATAGGATGGAACTCCTAACAGGCATGTATAGGCTATATGCCCCTTAGAGGAGCATGGATAGGTTCCATCCTCCTTTTAAATCCAGTGGTGGGTGTTTGTTCCAAGTGCCTATTCAAGTCAAAGGTGGTTTTTACTATTGCTATGAGGAATGCAGGTCTTTTGAATATTAACCCTTCGATTAATTGCTTAGAAAATGAAACAGCTCCTGTGTGGCAGAATATTGGAAAAACTACTGTGCACTGCTGGTATGTTCAGGATGCACAGGCACACCTGCAAAGTTTAAAGAAAAGCAAAATGATTATGAATTTCCTCTACATCTTTTTCAGCTTTATTCTTAGATTTGTAGTTCAGTTCTCATACAGCTCTTATGCTTATGTCATAAACTGAGCAGTTTGGTATGACATAATTCTGGCCTCTTCGAATTAGTGGTGGCAGTTAGATTACTATTATTGATAGTGCCTGCAGGCAGGGAACTGTTAAGGTGTCATAAACCTAACAACCTCCTATGACTTAATACTAATCTTTTAAATTAGTTGCTACAGTTAGGTTGTATCCCAAGGGTCCCTTGTGCGTGTATGAGCATAAGATGCAAGTTTTCTAAGAACTGCTGAACTTCATAGTTCTTGTAACATTTGATTAACAGTCACAGCAGCACATACAGCAAAAATATTTTCCATTTGCTGTTTTTAAGTAGATAATGACCAGTAATATGAGAACATCTTTTCAAAACCTTTCATAGTATAATTAAGAATCGATGAGTGATAAATGGATAAACCAGGAATCAAACTAAACAGAAGAAAGTCATGGTTTTGAAAAAAGTGTAGCTAAAACTTTGTCAACAATGATCAGCTTACAGATGATTGTAGCTGTCTTTTTGCAGCTACTTCCACATTTTGGCATTTAATGGCTACAGACAAACATAAATAAGAGGCTAAATATAGGACAATTTAAACTTGCTTAATAATTCTAAATTTTAAGATGTGCAAATGGGAATGGAAGGGGTTTAAGATATATATGTACAGTGGTCAGTGTATAAGGAAGTTTGGTAAATTCTTGTTTACCGTTGATACTCTGCATGCCATGGGAGCAGTAAGTCAGGAGTACTGGGATGAGTGTGAAATCTTAGTCACCAAAGCACATATTTTTGATGTGTTAACTAGCTAAAAATGCAGAGAGGAGTTTGGCAGAATTCTTCAAAGGGACAAGAATTTTAAACTTTTTTTCAAATGACATCACAAAATCCTTGGACTCTTTGAGGTATAAAACATTTTAAACCCTTAGTCCCAGAGAATGTCTCCACAGCAAGTCAAGCATTAGTTCTCAGTATCTGAAAATGCCACTGCTTGCACTAGTGTAGGCTTTAATTCAGCTTGGATGTACGTAAAACTCCCCTGCTGATTTTGAACAGCATGTTTGGAAAAACATTTCTCTGAGAGATTTTAGAGTGTGTGGATTATTAATAGTATCATCCTTAACTAAAGAGATAAAGAAACCAGACAGCACACTGAAGTTCCTTTCTTTGAGAGCAACCAAAATGCTTTGTGACCGAGTTTGGAATCAGGGCTCACACACAGAAACAAGCAAGGAACAACGTTACGCTAAAGTAAGCCAGACAACGTGTCATCAAAACTACCCTATTCAGACAACTAGGCTGTAAAACCACAAATCCAGCAGGCAGTGCACATAGAATATTATTTTCTAAAGAACGCTGTGTAAAACTTGAAAGTCATAGTTAAGTGAGATACAAACACCCACTTGCAGCTAGTGCTGTGAGGACAGTAGAAGGATACAGAACCAGCCAACCAGAGAACCAGCAGGTATCAAAGCCATCAAGTAAACCACAGTGGACAGCATTAGAGGTATCAGCCACTCTAATGGGAGCGATCACGAGGCAAGCCATTTAAAACAACCATGAGAAATAGGTGTTGCTTTTCCAGTGACTTTTCTAAGGATGCTAAGAGTGGCCAGAACTAAAGAAATTACATATTAAAGAATAAAGGAATGTTGATTTTACAGATCCTTTGCATATTTTCTCTTCCTTAGTAGCAAGAAACAAAAATCAAGGAAATAAAATGTCTCCTACTGTGTTGTTCACCTGCTGCCTATTGGTGCTGCTTTCCTGCTGTCTTCTCCATCTGCTTTAAATTAATTTCTGAAATGTGCCCTCCTCAAAAATAAGTTATTAATTTCATAAAAAACAAATTAAGAAATAGCAAACACAGAGACATTTTGTTGAATTACAAGCAATTAGAACACAATGGGGAGAGGAACAAAGAAGAAAAACATTATATCAATTATGAATATTCTGAAAAAAACATCTTTCATATAAAATTTTTAATCTGTCTTTTCCTGACAGAAAACTGATAATCTAATTAATGAAAATTTTCATTACTGATGCCTTTAGGATTTTACTTGGTATAACTAAAACACTGTCTAAGAAAGTAAATAGTTTAGAAATGTAACAGTACATTAATCATTAAATAATGCATAAGAGTCAATATACTCTCATTTTATTCACCCACTTTACATTTTACATGTCATACATTTCTTCCCTATGATTTTTGATCACAATGGGTTATTGCGGCGGAAATACTGGGCTTCTGTAGTTATATAGGTTTCTTTTAAAAATAATCCATTAAAATTACTGAAATGAAGGTATTTTTGTAGGGTGAGTGTGGCCTCTAAGTTAAGCAAGTTTATCAGAAACTAAGGGCAAGAAGCTGTTTTCCTCATTTTTGCTCCTGCTTTGTGTATCGGTACAGTTGAGCTCAAGTGGAATTGCATGCAGAGAGGTAGTTGTAATGGAAGGGTAGATTGCATACACTATGGAATGATTTTTTTAAGAACTGCAACCTTTTCCACTGTAATACGTGGTAGTAGTAGCACGGCTTTGAAATTAAGCATGATGAGATTTACACACTATGTTAACCTTGCATAAAGGTTAGGAAAGAAAAGATTCTCCGTGTAAAAGGTGTTCTAATTTCAGTTTCGGGTATGCTGACTGAGGCAGTAGGAAAAGGCTTTAGCCCAACAGAGAGGGAGCGCAGGAGACTTTTGCTGAGTTCTGAATACCCCTCTGTGTTGAGTGACTGTTGTGAGGTCTTGACATTAACTAACGGGGTGACCGTTAGCACATCACTTGACTTTGACCTTCTGTTTCCCCATCTGTTTAAATATGATAGGCTATGCTTTCTCCATACTTTCCTTGCTGTCTCCACTTGTTCTTTTCTGTAATATTTTTAGAGAAATGGCCTAAGACCCCACAATTTTTTATGTTTGTACATAATTAGAGGTACATTAGATTTGCCTGCTCTGCTGACTAGAGTAGTGCTCTACTTTCTGTACGAGAGACTATTGACATGAACTCTTATAAAGGTCCACTAGACTTGTGGTCCTTTCATTGCCTTTGCATTTCTGCAGAACTAGGGAAATATCCAGAAACACTAGAATATCTTAAAATTTTAACAATCACTTCTATTAATTGCATGAGAATGTATTTTGGGGTTGCTTATGCTGTCAGGTAACAAAGGACACTTTGAAGAAATTACAAATGAAACCCCCTGGTTTATCTTCTATATATATTGTAAATTTAAAAAACTGGAGAAGGTGTTTCAATCATCCATACACCATACTGCAGGAAGCTCTTTGTTTAAGTTCAGTATTTCAAGAGGGATTTAGGTCTTCTAGAAGTCTACTAGTTCTTACATGTGATGTAAGTACTTGAGCAGACCAAATGAAACCAATCAGTTTTCAGTACTCAACTGAAATTCCTACAGGGCAACATTTGAGTTTGTAGATGCCTCAAGATTTGGGGCTTGCAAATATGAACAAACATTGGATTGAGCCCAGATTATAACCTTGAGCTGAGATGATCTGTCAGTCTGATAAAAGTGTTTTGCTTTGAATGTGCTGCTGTAATGTAAATGTCATGGTTTGCAGTACTACTTCTGCCTGGAAAGTCCACGCTCCAAGCTCTGAAACAGTGATTTTATTACATGACTGCAAGGGAAAAAGCAGGTTACTTGAAATCTTCTCTCTTCTCTGTTTTGTCTCATAGCGTGTACTCCAGTAAAATACAAGATTTAACTTGCTGGCCATTGGCTACCTTGACTTAGAGCTAGAGAATGATATGTCGTGGAATAATAGCATTGACAGTTTAAAAAAAATTCCATCATAACAAATAGTTTCACATTCATCTTTGGATTTCCTAATTTTCAGAGTCTACTGCCAAAGGTCTTTCTTTACATTCTTTCCTGGACTAAATGCAGTGAGCAAAAACACTGGCTCTGTTGCTTAGTGCCATTACACTAAGGTATGTACCAGTTGAACAGTCTGCAAGTTATTGAAAAAAATTGGCTTCCAACTTCAGGTGGTCCTTTTTTTCTATTTTTTTTTTTTTTTGTCCAATCTTACTTTGTGTAGTTCGTAGCATCTTTTACAAGTTATGGCAAAATTTACATATATTCAATAAAAATAAATAGAAGAAGTTAAAATTGGAGGAGCTTTCAGGCTTTAGTGTAGCTCTTCTTTTATTCTGCAGAGAGTTAATACATACTGTCCCACTGAAAATGGAGAAACTTGCATGACTACTGTGTTATTAATCTTTCACATAATTGTAGATTAATTTAGGTTGGAAAGGGCTGCTTGAGGTCATGTGGGCCACAGACCTACTCAAAACATGACCTCAGAACCTCATTCCTCACGGCATTGTCCCACTGAGTTTTGAGTTGTGCTAAGGGATGCAGATTCTATAAACTCTCCAGGCAACTTGCTTCAATGTTCAACAAATATCATAATGGAAAAAATGTTTCCTAATATCTATTTGGAATTTTCTGTGTTTCAATGTCTGTTTTCTTCCATCCTTTCAGCGTGCACCCCCTTAAAAACCTAGCTCTGCCCTCTCTGGACTCTCCAGTTAGGTAGCTGAAAACAGCAATAATATCTTCCATTAGTCTTTTCTTCTTAAAACTCAGTAAACGTAATTTTCTCAGCCTCTCTTCGTACATCTTGTACTGCACTCCCTGAATATCTTGGTGGCTCTCCACAGCATTTTTCCTTTATATTTGTGTATGTCTTGTACTGGGGAGCCCAAACCTGCACACAGGAGTCCAGATTTAGTCTCTCAAGTACAGAATAGAAGGGAATAATCACTTTCTTCAACTGTTGCCTGTACTAACACAGCCCAGGAGGTGGTTGGCTGCCTCTACTACAAGGGCACGCTGGTTATTTGTATTCAACTTCTTCCCCACAGGTTACATGGAGTTACTCTCTCCCCAGTGTAGGACTCTGCACTTGTCTTTGTTGAACTGTGTTATTATTCTGCTTTGCAAAGTGTATTTTCAAATAGAAATACCTTTTTTTTTTTTTAAGTATACAATGATTTTAAATGCTTTGGTTTTTGTACAAACAGTACCTTCAGTGTAGTTCTGAATATATATAAACCTGCGTCGGCCTTATGTTCTTCTGTTAGTGATTGTACCAAGTCTCTCAGAATTTTTTATTTGTAAAAATTATGTTTATAGAAGGGATAATTTTTAATAAAATACTCAGAGTTTTTTGGGGTGTAAATTTACTATGTCTCTCTCAACACTGTATGATGTTGATTCAACATTCAAGCTATTAGAAAAAAGAAGTGATTCAGGATAACTCAGATGGGAATGTGTGGAATTTTACAGTTTCTAAAGAGAAGGAGATGCTTGGGCTCTTTTGCATTTAACACTTTAAGAACGTATGTAAATGTCCTAAACAATTGCCCTATGTAAGTTCTAATTCAAGTCTAATTTAGATGTGATAGAACAGAGTCACCAAATCAAGTAATATTGATGCTTAAGTGGAATATAACTGATGTGGAATTTGCACAGGCTGTACAATGAATTGGAAGTACATTCAGATGGAATTTGTCTCTCTTTGCTTGATGGTACTTGTGTAAGGTGATGGCAATCACTGTGGTTCTATTCATAATCACAGGTAGAAACAGGTATCTCCAGAGATGTCTAAGAAAGGTCAGACTTATTTCTTTCTGGAGGTGCCTATTGCAGTATTGACTATATGCATAGTCAAAGGTTACCTGCTGATTACCTGCTGAAAACAGTTGGGGTCAATCTCTCTCATAGTAATTTTTGAAAATACTTGATTGTACTTCTCAAATACTCATGTAGTGGAAGAACAGAAATTGTGTATTTTGGGGGCAGATTGCTCTTGCTTTCCACTTAAAGAGTTTAATTTACCAAGTTTTCAAAATAAGGGCACTATTCTTCTGAGAAGCTTTGCTTTTTATGTAGTCTGTGGGTAGATTGGTACTAGCACTCACTGCTAGGTGCATTTTAGGTGGATTTGTGGGAAAGAGTTGAATTGTATGGGATTAGGCAAAAAAAAAAAAAAAAGAGAGGAAAAATTTCAAAGAGGCTGAAACTGGAACTAAGTTCCATGTGAAACTGTGCATTTTCTAAATTCCTTTCTTGTGGGTGAAATAATATTTGTTATGAAAAAGTATAAGAATAAAGGTATAGCTAGCAATTGGCTTGCTGGAACACCCCAGAGTTTCAGCTCTAGAGTGAGTCTCCTGATGTCACACAGGCCAGTCGAAAAAGCTTCAGATGTTTAAGAGCTTGATTGTAAACATTTGCTTCTGATGCTCCATTTCTGGATCTGTTTTGTCTCTATTTTGTTTTGAATTTTTACAGAGAATCATTCAGGAGATTGGACTTGAGATGTATTAGGAACCTTGTGCCTACCATACTGTTGCATTTAATCATAGCTGCGCTGCATGCAAGTATTGGCATCACCAATATACAAGCTTTAGTGTGGACCATATGAGTGATTAAGATTTCTCCTATGGATACTATCACTGGATATTTAGTAACCCTGCAGAGCCAATTGAACTTCATTTTTAAATACTAGTCTAATTATCCCTACAGAGTAAATTGCATGGTATTTAGCTTGACTACTTTGAAAGCCTAAGATCTGAGGCTGCTTTGCAGTGTTTTGAAATCTGTGTTTCCAGGGAGCTGAGTTATTTTAAACCAGATGTTTAACCACTAAATTGCATTTCTATCTCAACTTCTCACCTAGGTAGGAATATCCCCTAAAGACTGTATTGAGACAAATGGCAATTATTGCAATACAAAAGATAGATGCTGTTAATATGATGCTATCTCACTAATGAAAATTGAAACCAGAGAAATATATCAATTTTAGTCAATGAATGGTCCAGGCCCTTACAGAAATCAACTCATTTATTGTTTTCACAATAAGGATTTCTGAATCCTTCCATATACAACATGCCATAAAATGTTTGGTAAGATGAAACTCAAGCAATGGTAGAACAAGACTCACCTACTTTAAATAGGGAAGTATAAAAGTAAACCCATAAACTGATATTGGTAATTCCTTTGGCTATTGAGCAAGTAATCCATGATATCAAGGGTGTAACTGTCCCAGCATTTGTTAACATCAACTTTGTTAACATCTTTGTTAACATTGAGATAAATCTGTGCTAGTGAAACAAAAAGAAGCAGCGTGACTAAAGGGAGTCTCCTGTCTCATTCACAGTTTTAGGTGTTGGGAAGTATTTTGGGGCTATTACTCGCTAGTAAGTAGTACTACTCAACTAGTAGAGACACAATGGATATTTTTTTTTTTTACCTTTTAAAATACACTATAGAGAAATGGCATCTGTTTTCCTCAAGGCTCACATTCTTCTAATCCATCCTTAAGAGGAAATCAATACAGATTCTCTCAGAGGCTTTCAAAGCTGTCTCGTGTGTCAGGTGGAAAAGAACAAGAAGAAACAACTTGTTTCAAGAAACCAGGGATGTTGAGAAACTTCAACAGGCTTTGGACCTGCCTTCATTCTTATTAGTCTTACTGTTTTCAGACAAGTGAAAAAAAACCAAACAAACAAGCCAAAAATCCCTTCTCAAATGTGCTTACATTTTCTTATTATGACTCCCCTTCAGAAAATCTTTGCCTTCCTACCTGATTTTCAGTCAGCAAGCTAGATAAATCAATAACTGAAGCAAAGCCCTCCTGCTTCCCTTTGTTTTTAAAACACTCTAAATGGTATGAATTGTATGTTATAGCCAAGAAGTCACAAAGCAGTCTCTCTGTTCCTTACAGCAAAGAGAGCTTAAAGATCTCTGAGTTGTTAATAATAAAGGCCTAAAAATAGTAACCCCAGATGTTTTAAAATATGAAAAGTTAATGGTGGAATTTATAGTAAATGAGTAATCATTTGCAACTCTGAAATAATTTTCTAACTCAACTTTCATTGAATTATCTGGGCCAGAAGGCACCTTCAGAGGTCATCTAGTCCGACCCCCCCACAATCAGCAGGGACACCCCCAACTAGACCAGGCTGCCCAGGGCTTCATCAAGCCTCCCCTTGAATACCTCCAGGGAAGGGGCCACATCCACCTCCCTGGGCAACCTGTTCCAGTGCTCCACTACCCTCATTGTAACGAACTTATTCCTAATATCCAATCCAATTCCTGACCTAAGAATGAATAGTATTGTCATTTACCCCTTAAGTCTTCAGGTCAAATAAATTCTGAGATTGGTCTTTCTCTTTTTTTTTTTTTAGAGGAATCTAGTCTCAGAGACCCAGAACATTAAAATCTTAAACACTTAGTGATGCTTCAGGAAAAGGCTTGATATGCAAGCTAATTAAAGTTAATTCTACTTATATATAGGCTGTGTTTTCCTCTTCTGCATAAAAGCTCTGGTTGCCTTTGTAATGTCCTTCTAAAAGAAGAAAGTGGAAAGACAAGATAAGAAAGGAGAGGTGTAAAAGGGGAAATGAACTGGAAGTGCACAATAGCTAATAAGAGCTATTTTGCAATGTTATGTGTTCTGTAAATTTTTTTATGAAATCTCAGGGAGCCTTGAAAAGGAAAAGGTTTTATTGTTAAGGAGTTAATATATTATTCAAGAGATATGCCTGTCTTGCTTTCCATCTGAAAAAAAAAATAATCTCGTTACAGCTTCTGAATGTACATTTCACTGCTTTTTTCAATGACTGGCTTTTATCTAAGTACAGTGCTGTGAATGTCAGCAGAATGGCCGTTATTGTAAAGAATTGAAGTCAGTTCCAGGTCCAGTTCTGAAAAAGAACAAGACTAAAACACCAAAGCAAAATATGGTACTTCATACTTTGGTTTATCAGATGGCTTAGTCTAGGGAGGGTTGGACCTCACTGGCTAAGATTCATAAATGAATTTTCAGGTTTTCAACAATGAACCATATTCTGTCTAAAAGAAGGATTTGATCCTGTCTCCAGTGTTAAAATTAGGTAGTAATGTTGTTGATCATGGCTGATAAAACAACAGTGCTGAAAAGATTTTTCTGCCCCTGAGGGTTATGTAATTTTTACCTCTTAACATTATGTAAGGTGTTTGAAAACAGGTTCCGATGTATAATTGCTTTGGGTTTTCTTCAGGATGGGTCATTAATTTAAAATTACTCATACGTAAGGTTAAGCAGCTTGGAAGAAGATAATTCTGTTTCCATTTGTGTTTTTCCAAATGTATCTTAAATTTTTATCTTATTCATGTTCCCTGTTTCTAGGGAACACCGCTCATGTGCCTTCCCAAATCTGTATGTGCCTACCTGGAAGCAATGATTTCACAGGGCAGTTTCTGAGAATATGACCTATCTTCCTTTTGGAAATGATGCTTCAAAATTTTGATTTTGAAGGACAGACTATGGAATGGAGTAAAAACTCTTTATGATACCTTTCCTTATGAAGCAGGTGCTTCTCAGAATTCTCACTGTAATACTGAATAAAGACCAACAGGCAAACAAGTAGTGTTAACAGAACAAAGATATGAATTCTCCACGCTTTCAAACTAATCTTGAACTTCACACCAGAATTTGCTTTTCATAAACCCTTGTGTTTCACATGACTTTTGTGGTGTACTATCTTGTAGTATTGCTTCATTACACTGACATTTGCTTCAAGAAACCTCTGACATTTGTATCATGAATTACTAACGGTGTTGGGACCACCTTGCTGTTAACTGACAACATGGAAAGGAGATGATGCTGAAAATCCACATTCTCCATTAAATTAGCAAAAAATTGCCAAATATGGTAGCTGAAGGAAGAGCTATGTATGTTTCTTTCCATGTTGTAGCAAATAATGAAAAAATATTTTTTGCATATTCTTTTTGAACATAAAGATATAACAATACAACAGCTCAGTACACAGAAAGATGAAACAGTAGTTACCTGGCAAAACCAAACCAAACCAAAACACCCAAAAAGCAAATGAAAATAAATTTCTTTTTCAAATAAAGAGGTTGAAGTGTAACAGGGAAGAGACTGGTGCATTTTCATTTACAGTAACATGTCAGGAAGGTAGGATTGGAGAAGGGGAACATGATAATGAAGCAAAAAAAATGTGGTAGCAACAGTAGAATCAATCATCATGGCTTAAAAGAGTCATAATAAACAAAAAGCTTTACTTAAATGTTTATTTGAAATTGTCATGAGAATCACTTATTGACAAGAAATCTCTCTCAGTTCTCTGCAACTGCAGAAAAACATTCCCAAAGAACATAGTCACTCCAAATGGTTTTTCGTTCAGGACAAGCTGCATGGTTTATGTCTTCAACATCCCAGGATTTATGTATTAAAAACAGTTCAAGGTAATAAAACCAAATCCAAAAGGCTCAATTTTAACTTGTGCCTCTTAGCTCAATACAAAATGTAAATTCAGTGTGTACAGTGTATATTTCTTTTTCTCGTACTAAATCTTACTAAAATTTGAAATTAATCATTACTGAAAATTCTAACATTTTAAACCTTGCTTTCATTCTGAATGAAAACAAATCCAACTGTTTAATATTTAAAATTTAGAATCTTCTTAAAAATGACTTTGTGCTAGAGAGCTTTGTAACCTGCAGTGAGACTGAAGTATTACAGTACACTAGCTAGGTCCTGCTTACAGTGATTTTAAAAAATAATTTCTTTATCTGCTATTTTATGATCTTTCAGTTAAAATACAGCTCTTATTGCAGCACGGTGGCATTTCACTGTTCTTGATGGCATTGTGGTGCTTTGTGTAGTGATTTCTCAGGTGAGTCCCGCTCTGTCTGTTTTCTTGTGTGAAATCTTTTTGCAGCCTCACATTTCTATTTATGATAATATTCAGGTGCTTTGGTTGATTTGTAATCGATCAGGCTCAAATGCATCATTTAATTTTTATTATGTTGCAGACAAGAGAAGAGTCTACTTTCAGTGGAAAACAGAGCCTTGTCAGCTAATCAAAGCCAGCTTGTCACCCACCCAGATTTCTTGTTTTCTAAACAAGTAGGTCAGAGATGTTCAAATTTGGGTCCCTAAAATGTGTTTTCTGAGTGAATGACCTGTTTTCACAGAGTGGTAACACCTACTATTTATTGTTAGTCTCGCAAGAATTCAGTGCTTGCTCATGCATTTAGGTAATTGACTTTTGATCATGTACTTTGAAAAAGGTGAAGTTGTCTAGAATACCGATGTACGTATAGGACATACTGTGAGATGTATTGATATTCATTGTCACAGCTCCGTGTGCCATAGTAAAGGCGTTTACAGAGCATTATACTGAAAGCAAGTGTTTTTTATAAGCTGCGTAAAATAATGTTTTGATAACTTTCATAACATCTAATAAATAGAACTGAGCCATGTGAAAAAAAGTTCATGTCCTTTTATTCCCTAGATATTTAGCTCTCCATGTACAATTGGCCCCTTTATAGGGAAAGGGAGGATTCATCAGACTAAGTGCAGATCTTAGTTTCTAAATCTTAGGCTCACCTTAAAGTCACTAGAAAGAGTAGGTACTGCTTAAATAAGCTTTAAATAAACCTCATTTTTATGTATAAAACAGCTCAGTTGCATTGTTTCTACTTCTCTCTCGGCATAAAAAAAAGAGTGTAGGATGACCAGCTTGTATGTGCAATTTGATACTGGAGATGTCTAAGGACCAGTTTATATACAGAGATTGGTAGTAGTGATGTCTACAGTTAGGTCAGCTGAATTCCCCAAAGTTTCAAAATTTTGTCATGACCTGCTCTAACGAAGAAGGCCTGTGTCAGAGCCTAGAACAACTCTCTGCCAGTGTAGAGACTCACACAGGTGAGATTTTCAGGTGATGGTTCAAGATGTGTGACTGTGACTAGACTAAGCCTGTGACTGGTCAGCCCATGGCTGGATTTTATACAGACACAGGACGAGATCATGTACACCTCCCATGTACATAGGTAAGGGCATAATACTCTTTTGCTTATGCAGTCTTTCTTGCATACATCCAGAGAATTTAGTAACAGATTTTTTTTTTTTTGCTTTTTTAAGTGAACAGCAATTACTCTGAACACCAGAAAGTATTCCATTGTACGTGTTCAAACAAAACTTTCAACATCTGCTTCAGCACAAAAATACATAGGTATTTTACACAGATTGTTTCTTTTTTTTTTTTAAACTGTGAAAAACAGATCTGTTTTGAAGTTATGGAACAAATTTGATCTTTTTATGAACTGGGATAGAATACAAAAAGGAAACCTTCTGTGCTAAGATGACATTCCTTAATCTTGTACAAGCAATAGGCACAAAATACTTGCTGCCTGAATTTCAAGAGAACATGAGGTCATTGATCAGTTCCTGATTCTTAGACTGCTGAATGGGAATGTGATTAAAAGAAGCGGTCTGTCATTTTTTGTCAGTAAGTAAGCTAAAGAATTAGCCTTCTTAAAAATTTTCACCAGATGTTTTCATAATCATGAACAAAAAATACTACCCTACTAGCAATTTAACTGTAAATATATTGTCAGAATCTAATCTGTTTAATACTTTAAGTGGTATTGATCTTACTGTAAACAAAATCATGCAATTTTAAATATAGCGTAATGCCAGCTTATTAGTATTTTAGCATTTACCTGTAGCAAATATCAATAGATTTAATTAATGTATTTAATTAGTCAAAGCTGTCATTTTGATTGAAATTGTAATTGCTTTAAACATTGAAAAGAAAACCTACTCTTACCTAACCTCGTAATGTAAAAATCTATTTTCTGTAAAATGTAATCATGGTCTCTTTTGTGTTCACAGACAGCATCTTTAAAAGAACAAAAAAACAACCTGGTTTGTTCCTGGTCTTTTTCTGAAGGAAAAATTAAATTGTAATGCAATTAGTTTAATACTGAAAAAGTACTAATCTGACATGACACTGAAATGACATATAATTATCACTATAATTTTCACATTGGTTTTATAGAATAGATGTTATGTAACTCTTAATCCAAAGAAGGGTCAAGAATTGTGAGACTGTCATATCCATCAGAAGATCAAATCTTAATGTGTGATTTTGGACACTACTTTCTTATTATTTGTTTGAGAGGTGGCGCTGGGCCAGACTCTGCATGCCTTGGATTACTTTCAGCTGTGTTAGTCTTAGGTTGTAACTGTTGGAATGTTTGTGATGGCTGTTGCTAGTGAAAGTTAGTAAAGAAAAGTGCTATTATCCCAAGCACTGTACAAATAGTCATCTTGGGATTAAGTAAAGTAGTGCAGAAGGGTTACCTCATTACTTTAATGCTGTACTCTTACGTCTGTTAATACTGATATGCAAAGGAATGAAAAGTTTTGCCTTTGATAGATGAAAGGGCATTCTTTGACCTTGGCCTGTATTCTGCACAGCATAGCTATCACACATTACTATCATGTAAAATTCCTTTTTATTGTTCCTCTGAGTTACCTGTACCTTTGTTTTCTAGGCAGCCGGTAACTCAGATCAACTACTATCTGTGTATTAGCACCCAATACTGTCATATCTCACTCATTTTTTGTGTACATACAAATACTGGATACCAAATACTTTTGGTTTATGCTTCAGTTTATATCAGTCTCTCAATGGGTGCAAAAGCTGAAATTCTAATGAATATTCATGCTGCCTGGAGGAAATGGGTGTCGTCTTTATCTGGCTGTTTTTCCTGTCGGCCCACCTTCTAAAACTGATCTAGTCAGTGCAGCTAAAAGTGGCAGAGAATACTTCCCTATCATTCCTCATGGCTCCTTTTCTTTCAAAACATGACAGGTTTCTGAGGTGAATCACTGCTGACCCACTCCTTCCTTCCATCCCATCAAAAACAGAGTTTCCAGTTTCCATTTTCTTCTCCTACCTGCCAGCCTGGGAATAGTCTGAAGGGAACCACTGGTTTAAGGCTCTTTTATCTGCCTCCTGACACAGTTCTGAGCTAAAAGGGGGAAAAAAGGGGGAATAATATCTCAGTGTGGCTGTTTTCCAACCATCTGAGACAAGCTGGTGAAGCTGGGACTGGAACTGATGATGGACTTGGCAGAGTTATCTACTGGCAAAACCTCTGCTGAGCAAAGTGGATGCTGATCAGTAAATTGTTATCATATAATTCTGATATGACATGCTGTTTGCAGATACTGTAACTAGTTCACAATATCGGCGGTTTTGAAAAGCCTCTTGTTTTCAAAAACATATATAGTATCTTCAACTTAATAGAAATTGTCATCCTCTACGGTTTTAGTGAAGGGCTTAAAAGATGATCTTTGGAAGCTCAATGAGGCTATTAAAAAAAACCTGCTGTTTTTTGAATTTCTGCAATTATTTCAAGCTAATTGTATGATTTTAGAAGCTTTAAGTCATTAGTCTTGAGTGCCAAAGGCTATAAATATTGAAATTAAAACCTGATTTATCTGTTGAATGAAAATATGAATCCATGTATGTGCTTCAGTCCTACTGAAGTAATTTGAACTTAGCTTCCATAGGGATAAGATTTTCCTTGATATAGTCAGTGCAACAGAATCAAGCTTTTAACTGATAAGAAAGAATTTCTAGTGGTAGCAATGTAGAGTACTTTATAGTTTAAGTGCTCATCGTGGTGATGCTTTCCTTTCCTATTAATTATATTTTGGAATGATGACTGTGTTGTTGGCCTGCTGTCTGCTGATGTTGATCATATTTTTATTTATGTACTGTTAGCCTTCATAACAATAATAACCCTATCAGTTTTATTTGTGAAGGTTCCAAGTGGCATTTTGCGTTTCTAACTCAGGCCTCAAAAGAGTTACCTATAATTTAAAAGCAATATTCAGGCTCCCAGGAGCTCTTTTCTTTCATCTACATTTAAATACCCCAATGGAAAGAAAGCATTTAAAGATGTGCATTATTCACCTGGCCATTACCGAAGTGTCATGTTAATAAATACTAACTGTCAAAGTAAGGAGTTTTTTTGTTAGCATTTTTAGCTGTTCTCACAAAATCCTGAATGTAATTTTTCTTATGATTATATACTGGAAACCCATAATGGCTATAGAACTTTTCGTGCTACCATAAAGATATTGCTGATACTGTATTTCATCTGTACAGCACATTAAGCGTGGTTATTTATGGAGACATTTCTAGCAAAGTTACAGCATAGAAAAATACTTATTTTTGTCACAAATAGGATAATTTTGGAAATGAAAGTAAAAGAAGAATTTTATAACTCTTCCCTGTTCAAAAAAAAAAATTTATTATTCTCTATTATGAGGTACTTTATAACTATGAGGTAAAGCGGGGACCCTGCACTTGGAGCTGGTATGCCTGATGTAATCACTGCTACTTACTTATTGGAGAGGAAGGATACCTGGTAAACTCATTTCCTACTCTATTTCTTTTCAAGGTGAAAATCATCTTGTTACACTACCTCACAGACTGAAGTGCTGCAATTACAGTTAGTAACTGAAATACATCTTTATGAAATTAATCTCAGTTCTGCAAGATGGGACCAATTATTTAAGCTCACAAACTGAAGAGAGGAAAAAAAAAAAACACTGTCATGATGGGAAAGGCTTGTAAAAAGGGGTCCTGTTTACTGGCAACTGGATTGAGACTGTGCATGTGAGCCATTAAATTCTAGTGAAATTGCCTTATGTCCGTTACAGTAGACAAGCATTTGCTTGCTGAGGAGGACTAACTTCTTTCTGCTTTCCATTCTTTTCATCCCTTCCATGTCAAACAAGTGAAACAGCCAAATGTATTTTTACTTCTTAAAAGACAACTCTGTATTTGTCATTGATCAGGTACTCATAGATCATACTCAGGAAAGGGACTGGCTCTTATTACTGATGGAAGTAAAATATTTCTTCCTTGACACTCTTTGAAGTGGTTATTAGCAAACATGAGCCCAGACAAACTAGTTAGCATCCATCTATGTCTCAATTGCTTCAACAATTAAAAAAATACGTAATTTTGCTCATCATCATGAACTTTTAGAAACTGGGAGAAAAAGATCATGCTGTAAAAATCTTCTTAGGATTTTGATGGTGGAGTAGGAGTCTGCAGAGGGAAGAGCCAGGACTGATTTGGACTCCACTGAAGTGGAGCTCTTCTCTGCTGATCTCACCATGCCTATTAGAAATACAATAGGATTAATGTGTGGTACTTGATATAGATCTGACAGAACTGTACATGAAATCTCACATATTCATCAGCTGCTTTGGAATGTGAAAATCTAAGGTATTAAAGCATCAGGAATCTCTTGGTGTTACAGCAAAACAAATATCAGAGATCTGGATGTAATCTGTCAATATTTATAATCAGAGGCTCAGCTATTTAACTGAGGGCAAGAAAGGAAAAATAAAAATATGCATCTACAGTAAAGCAATATACTCAGAAGTGTGAGATCTGCTCTTACCTTCTAACAGCAGATGAAGGGGATAAAATTAACAAAGGGTAGAGGGAATGCCAAAATATTTTAGAAGAAGTAGGATTAATAATCAAATACTTTCCCCTTCATCAAGTTTCAACAAAACAGTTATGTGTGGTTTCTCAAATACAGCTTCAATATAGGAACACACCACCATGGAAGAGATCTTTCCTTCGTTAAGTTTTCTTCAATTTCTTCATAAGTTTAGCAAGAATTTTCCATATGGTTTAACACTGTTCTTCCTGCTGTGAAGGGTATCAGGTTCTTACAAATATTACTGTTTGTGATTGTGGCATTTTCTGTATTACTAAAAACGTTATACTCGACTGGAATTAACTGCCATTGCACAGGAAAATGGGAGATTTGCTTCTGATAACATTGGCATTTAATGGCCAACGTAGATGCTCACTGCAAAGTTTTGGTTCTGATTATGCTGTGTTGAGTGCTCCTGACTTGGATTACAAGAGAGGTGAATGTCAGAGAGAAACTGAAACCAAAATCTTGGATGTAGTTAAAATTCAGTGCCTAATGTAGAGAGACATGAGCATGGCAGAAAATCCTAGGAGGAAGGGATTTGGCTTAAGCTGACAATGTCTAAGCATTAAGACAGTTAAATTAGAACTTTTAAATTGCCTAAGTGCTGATGTGTCCCTGCAGAGATGTCTCTGAGTCATGTGTGCCACAAGTGGAAGGTGGGAGGATGGCACTCGCGTGATGCAGTGCGTGGCATAGCTTAGGGGGAATAAATGCTTTCAAGCCTTGTAGCTCACTGAAAGCAGTCTCCTCAAGAGTTAAAGTAAAATAGTCTGTCTGTTCCTCAGTTGTGATTTTCTCTTGTTCTGTACTGAAGAAAGCTAACTCATCCTAGCCAGGCACACCACAGCCTCGTACTGTGCTTTACCTCTACCTGCTCTACCTCTCCCTAGCTCGACCCAGGGAAAGACCTGCTTAGGTGGGGACAAATGGTGGTACTGGTGTGGAGAGGAAAAAGAAGAGATAGAAAAGAAAGGGTATGAGGAAAGAAATGCTTGGAGAAATTCTTCAGGACTATCAAGTGACATGCTTATTCCCCGTCCAGCTTTAACTTAATATTTTAAAGGAGAAGCTGAAATACTAATATATGAAAGTTCAGCAATTGTTTGATGATCAGATCATGGTTACCTTTTTTTTATTGTTACCTTTCTTAGGTTATCTATTCTTTATTACCAGCGCTGATTATAGACATATATATTTATTTAACAGTGATGCTTTTGGTGCAGCATTGAGCAAGATGCAGTGATCTGAAACATTTTATGTTTTCTAATTCTGAGGTAACTACAACTCTTTGAAATCTTTATCACATTCCTAGGAACACCACTAGGGCAATTATCTGGTGATCATTTTTGAGTTCATCAACAGATATTTTCTGTCACTGATTTTACTATTCAATGCTCTGAAGGAAGAAAAAAAAAAGTTTTCTCCTTTGGTATCTAGGCAGTTGTGAAATATCTGAAGCTGACCCCTACTGTGAGGGAAAGCAGGCATTTTTGTTTTGCGCTCTTTATGCTTTGGTAACATGGGGGCCAAGATTGATGAGTATGAACAACACCGAGGTATTCTTTAAAAGACTTACCATGCTAGTAGTATTATCAGAAAAAAATATGTGGTTTTGTTTTAAGATGGTAGAAGCAATATTGTATGCATCCTAAGGGTTTTATAAGATAAGATGGTAACATATCAGTGTCAGCCACTCTATGGGAAACTGAGGAATTCTTGTCATATATCTGCATCTCCTTGAGAGACAATTTCCTCCCTAAACAAACACTATTTGTGTACATCTCTCTGTATTATTTTTTTCAGGAAGCAGCCTTTCTTTGACTTGTTTTGTGTCCTAGCTTAAAGTGGTCTAAGAAAATTGTATCTGGAACTCCATAAACACTTTAAATAACGGGAGCTTTGACGTTTGTAAGGATTTATTACCCAAAGATCTTCTGTAAGCCTAAAATATATAACAGCCGCATGTCTTCCTTCTGCTGATGACCTCTAGTGCATTAGCTAATCCAAAATTAAAAAAAATAGCAGGGGGGAGGGAGGTTCTGAGCTGCTCATCTGTGTATACCAGTCTTGAAATGAGATAAGCACCACAGTCAAAGATGCAAAAAGGCAGTGAAAAGACAGCTGTGTTTATCTCATTTACACACAGGGAAGAGAAACTGTACTTCATAGAAGGAAAAATTTCAGCTCACTACATTTTGTCCAGCTGTGTAGGAATTTTACAATCATTTAAGCTATCATATGTGAAGTCTCTCTAAAATGCAGCAGCTTCTCTCTCAGGCATAGGGTGCAATGAAGACTTTGGCTAGAGTTTGAGGTCAAAATATGTGACATTTTCATATTTATTGTTTTTTGCTGCCAGTACAGGTTTCCAACCAGATAATGCCATAGCAGTAGAATGTCTTCAGTGCTATTATATTGCATGTGACTCTTGAGTTTTTGTATAGGAAATAATTTGGTTTATTGTTTTATAATGAACTCAGAGTGCTCAGTGCTGTACACACAGCACAAAAGATGGTTTGTCTTTGCGTCAAAGAGCTTCTAGCCTGAAGGCAGGGTTCTAGGGAGCCTTGTGTAGGGATGATCATCCCTGCTGTTGGATGTCTGATACTGATGTGACCTCTGGACTACACAGATCTTTTTTTTAACCTGACAAAACATTATTCCCACCAGCAAAAACACTACAGCAGTATTTTTGCAGATTTGTAGGAAATCTTCAGCATTCAAATGCTCCTTTTAGTCATGCTAAATTCCCAGAATACCAGGACCAGAAGTTGTGAAAGGCAAATGTTTCCCTCAGAGTACCTTGGCAGCTCCCAGACAGGCCAGGTGCACCAGGCAGGGATCCCCCTACAATCTGTTGCATATCTTTCTTCAGGTATTGAGCATCAAGTTACTGGTGGGAGTCTCAGAGGCCCAGTACCCTCATTTGTGGGCTTCCAGTCTCTTGGGAGTTTTCTAGCAAATTCGGAAGGAAAACGGGTGTCATCAGATCCACATTTTATCTTTGGACAAATGTTAAGATAAAAGAAGAATATGTTTGATTTTAGGGTAAAAACTATTGACATGACTACTCTAAATATATGTTGATATGGAAAAAGCCCCCTCCTGTGAACCTCCAAACCATTTGCATAGCCTTTAACACCATAGTTCAGTTCTTTTTGTGTTTAATCGGTCAGCGAACTGTCAGGGTATTTATACAGCCCTTACAGCTGTGATACAATTTGTTAAGATGTCCACTATGATAGATGTTCCTTTCAGTGTACAGTACCCTAATCTGAAGCTATTTTCTCTCTGGAGGAACCATTCAGTGTCAGCTCCATCCCAGGAGTTTCCTGAAATTCACACTCGTTATTCTGGCTCGGTATTTAACACTTCCCACTGGACTGTCGAAGTCCTAAGGTCCTTTAAAACAGGCTAGAAACAGCATTTTACCAGCTGCCAAACAAAAAATGAAGGACTAGCATGGTTTGTGACTATGAAGAAAGTATTTCGTGAATGAGTGAATGGTATGTTACAATGGAAGCTGACCTGGCAGGGTTAGAACATCATTGAGTATCACCTTGTGAACAGATACTGTATTTATTTCATACAAAGTATATATTGTACAAGTATGTAATGAATGGGATTCATCTTTAGCCTCAATGAAGCTGGTAAATGATTGCTGTGGAGAGGGTAGGTTGTGGAACAAACTATCTCCAGCCCTGACTTGTTGACATTGTGAGGCAGTGAAGCAGAAATGTGGCATTATTATAGCTAGATAGAGCCTTTGGACCTATTTTCTGTCATACTACCTATGATAAGAATCATAAAATGCTGCTTTACTAGATAGAATGGGGAAGGTAATCCCTTTCTGAATATACTGTTTATGTTGGTCATTGATATTACATTCAATAACATCACTGATTTCTTCTGAGTAATGACAATTTAGGTCTTTTGCTGTTCTGCTGGAATCCACTGTATAATACATACCATTCCTGAGGAGGACTTTGAATGTTCTTCATTCTCCTTTTTATATTAATTGACTGTCCACTCTCGTTCAGTGAGAAACCTCCTTAGGATCCTCACTTTCTAAAAGTGACTGCACAACATTGTGTGTCTAAATTATGAGGATCTCCAGCAGGCTGTATCTTGCTAACAGCAGTCAGTGCTGTCTGGAAGGTTAAAGTCCCTATTAAATTTTGGATGGGAGCCCGAATGACTTCCACTACATGTTAGAGACAACCACCCAATGATACTGTGTAACGGTGTGAGCCACCATCATTGAACAGATGGCACCATGTGATTCAGTTGCTGTTTCTTGAGTTCCTTCACATAATAATGTAGCAAAATATTAAGAAATTGTCTGGGAAAAAAAAAATAGGATTCACATGCTTTTATATGAACAAATGAGTAAGAGTAATTTTTTTTTCCTGGGTTATATTTAATTTGTCAAGCTGTCAGTTTAGAAATTTATTTGTAGCACAAACAAAATAAAGCAGAATTGTTTATGCTATTGAAACTGATGGAGAAAACCAGATATTGTTTATTCATGCAAAATTAGTGTTATTTCCCTCTGCTATAATAAAGTAGAGGAAGAAGAAGGCACAAGATAAGAGGGTTGATGAAGGGTAGTTATAGTTCAAGGCCTACATTTCAGCATAGTTAACTTCTGCGTACATTTGTGTCAGCTGGGCTGAAAAGGGCAGTGCTCTGGCATGGACATGGAAGAGAAGGCTTTTCCAAAATAACAATTTGAATTGCATATGCAAGTGATTATCTGTGAGGAAAATGAGTTTAAGTGAGAGAAAGAATACTTGAAGTGATGACGGTGGGCACAAGGAGAACAGGTACATGTTCAGACACAGATGCCCTTCAGGTGCGGTTTCTCTGTAGCTGGTTCCTTAGATATGCTTAGAATATGTTGTGCTTCAGCACTGCTGCTACAACATTATGTATGCCATCAGTGGTTTTTACTGTGTCATTTATAGAGATTGACATTCTTCATTTTCATTATCAAAGTTAATGATATATTTTTTATATATGTTAAACTCTGCATGCTGTTTCTGGGTTAGCATATCCAAAAGGGGATTGAGATGAAGGATTATGCAAAATGAAGTCATAGATTATACAGGCACAGCCAAACTAGACACTTGAAAACATATGTTGATTGCCTTTATCAAAAAATATCAGCACTTAAAAGACTTTCTGTAGTTCTTTATTACTGCTCAGTAATTTGTTTGTAGATATATATTATTGCATTAGGCAGATCTGAGCAGTAACTTTCCTCAGTGATGTTTTAGTAATTGAGCAGAGCTCTGGAGAACACTGATACTGATGCCAGCCTTATAGTGTGGGGTAGTTTTAGCTTCATTTACTCGACAGGCATAAGCCTACACAACTTTGCAAAGAGGAATATATATGAGTTTCAGCAGACCTGCAGTCTTTGAAAGGTCCATTCCACAAAATCATGGGGTTTGTTAAGGAGTATTGGCTTTTGCACATCATTCTTTGTCTCCCACAGTGAACAACAGGACAAAGTTATAATTTAGTTTGCATGCTTTGATGAAAGCTACCTTCACGAACAATTTTTTAACATCCAAAGGAGCTACTTAGGTGTGCTAGCAAATGTTTCTCTAAATTACTACCAACTTGGTTTTGTGTCAGGATCCATGAGGACATCAGGAGGAAAATGTGTCTTTTCTTCACACAGAAGAACCTGAGGCATAGTGTCTGCACCCGAAGGGTGCCTTGTATCTTTATCTGTCCCTGTTGCTGAAGGGACACATTTAACCAGCAATGTTATAGCTGTTTGCGCTCAGAGTCTAAAGGACTAAATTCATAATTTGCCTGGCATAGAAATTTTTACTTCCATACTTCAGCTTGCTGATCATTTTTGTGCCATCACAGTAGTTTGTGGGTCCGGACCATGAACAGGGACTTAGTCTGATGAAGCAGGGAAATGGAGACAAGAGTGTTGAAAAGAAGTAAAAGAGAGCAGCTCTTTATGCCAGTGGTGATGCTGAACCCTCTGCATCATCAAGTCAGGGTTTAAGGCAATCACTTCAGTTTCAATGGGAATGTAGCCTGGAGGAGAACTTCACAACTTGCTGTGCATTGTCAGGGAGAGGCAATATTCGATACAAGAAAAGAAATCCAAAACAATTTCTTTTTACAAACCTAACAGTTTTTTTAAGCTTTTCTGAGAATGTCCAGAGGCTTTTCTTTAAATAACACTGAAATTTATTGTAGAACTAATAGTAGAAGAAGGTGCCCAGTAAGTTTAATTGCCATTTAATGGCAGTGAATTTAGGATGTGTATCAGAGGTAAACTTGCTTTTCTCTGCCAGCTGTTGGTCTAGAATTTAGTAGCACATCTCCACTTGTTTCAAAGAACATTTTAAAATGCATTTGTATTGTTCTTTCATTAACAATCTATAAGGCTGCCACGTGTAATTTACTGTAATGTAGGCTAACTTACGGTTCTGAGTTGTTTACCTGTTTAGTACTGTTTTGTGCATATGAGGAATATGTTTGGATTTTAATAGCTTTTACGTGATATTTAAGAGCTTTTGATGGGACTTAAGGAAAAAAGGAGGGTTTACCCCCTTCAGAAGAAGGGACAGGCAACTCAGGAGGAGTACAGAGATCTTGTTAGGTTATACAGAGAAAAAGTTAGGAAGGCAAAAGCCCAGCTGGAACTCAGCCTGGCCAGTAATATAAGGGACAACAAAAACAGTTTATATACATACATTAACAAAAAGAGAGCTGGGGAGAACATCCATCACTTACTGGATGTGGGGGGGAACACTGAACTATGGATGAGGAGAAGGTTGAGATACTTAATGCCTCCTTTGCCTCTGTCTTCAATACTCAGACCAACTACCCCCAGGGTGTTCAGCCTCCTGAGCTGGAAGATCAGGATGAAGAGCAGAACAAACACCCCGTAATCCAGGAGGAAGTAGTTAATGATCTGCTTCTGCACCTAGACCCGCATAAGTCTATGGGGCCAGATGGGATTCACCCAAGTGTACTCGGGGAGCTGGCAGGAGAGCTCACCAAACCTCTGTCCATCATCTATCAACATTCCTGGTCAACAGGGGAGGTACCAGATGATTAGAGGATGGCCATCTACAAGAAAGGCCGGAAGGAGGATCCAGGCAACTACAGTCCTGTCAGCATGACCTCGGTACCAGGAAAGATCATGGAGAAGTTCATCTTGAATGTGCTCTCACAGCAAGTGCAGGGCAGCCAAGGAATCAGGGCCAAGTACCAAAGGGTGGTCCTGCTTGATCAATTTGATCTCTTTCTATGACTGTGTGACCTGCCTTGGGGATAGAGGGAAGTCTATGGACGTTGTCTACCTGGACTTATCTGGATGAGGGGATTGAGTGCACCCTCAGGAAGTTTGCAGATGACACCAAACTAGGTGGAAGTGTTGATCTGCTTGAGGGTAGGAAGGCTTTACAGAGAGACCTAGACAGGTTGGATCAATAGGCCAAGGCCAGTGGTATGAGGTTCAGTAAGGCCAAGTTCCAGGTCCTGCATTTCTGTGACAACAACCCCGGGCAGCGCTACAGCCTTGGGGAAGAGTGGCTGGAAAGCTGCCTGGCAGAAAAGGATTTGGGGGTGCTGGTGGACAGACAGCTTAACATGAGCCAGCAGTGTGCCCAGGTGGCCAAGAAGGCCAACAGCATCCTGGCATATATCAGGAATAGTGTGGCCGGCAGGAATAGAGAAGTAATCATGCCAAATACTTGGCACTGGTGAGGCCTCACCTTGAGTACTGTGGTCCAGTTCCAGGCCCCGCTCTACAAGAAGGACATTGACGTGGTGTGGAGTGTCCAGAGGAGAACCACTNTGAGTATGGTGGTTGTTAAGGTGGGAGTTTTTTGGGTGTGGTGTTGTCAGTGTGTGGTGGTGTTTTGGTTGGGTTTCTTGGGTGGTTTTTTGTTGCTTTTTTTGGGGGGGGGCGTGGGGTGGTGTTTTGTTTCTTTTCAGTGGTTGGACTTGATGATCTCAAAGTTCCCTTCCAACCATGAGGATTCTGTGATTCTGTATGTTGAGAAGTAATTTTTGCTTATGTCAGAGACTCCTTCGGGTTTTCAATTTTTGTTGTTTATCATGGTAGCAATACTTGGAGTTTGAGACAAGAGTTCTAAGTTAAGAAGACGGAATGAACAATCAAAGCAATGAAGTACCTGAAACTTAAATCTTTTTTTCTTTTTTTTAATGGATACACAGCATTTACTGCTTAGGTACTTTGTGACTTAGAGTTTTCACCAAAGGATTCCTAAAGGTACCATGCATTTATGTAAATAAAATTAATTCAGTCATATGTTTTTAATGGTAAATACCAGATGGAAAATAACCCTATTGTTTTGCAGGTTTGTTTTTATTTCGTACTGCAGGGGGACAAGGGCTACCTAAATCAGTATTTACAGCTTGAAGTGGTATGGTAGCATACTCCCATCTTTTCCTTTCCCTTTCTTGCTAGTGCCCTTGAATTAAATAAGGAGAATATCTCTGATGAGGAAACAGAAATTGTGCTAATGGATTGTTATTCTAAGGACTCATTAATATTTACATCTCACTATGGTATGGATCTCCATATAATCTCTGAGAAAGCCACAGATAGGTATATATGTAACTTCTTGGGGAATGTTCCTTACCTATTCCCTTCTGTAACAATGTGGAAATCAATTAATTTCATTTGAGGCTTGTGCATTTTGTTCAAGGTATCACAGATTATGCTTTCGGCTTTAAAGTGTTTTGGTAATGGTCAAAACAATAGCTTGTTTCATGTGTGGAGTGAATGATGCCATTACACTAACTTTACCTGCAACAGCTGCTGCAAGCCTTAAAACAATGTTTCTCCCATTTCTGCATCCACCTTAAAATGGGAGGCTAGAAACAGGTTCACATAGAGTTTATCTCCATGTATAGTTTCCTAGAACTCTTCCAGTTCCATGTTGTGCAAAGGCACTTTTGTTCTGCTTCTGCTGGGGTGGAGTGTCAACCATAAACTTCAAGAGGTTTTTCAATGTGATTTTTGCTGAGTTTCATCTGCACTGTATTTCTCTTTCCATGGAAAAGAAAAAAAAAAAAAGATCTAGTCCTATTTAAATATTGTCAATACTATCAAATATTATCTAAAGAGGATTGGCTTTTTTCCCTTAGCGTTCAAAACATCTGTTCTAGTTAGGCCTTTTCCCCGCTATCAAGTCTTTCCCTATTAGTTCAAATTACGTTGCTGTTTTCTCGACAGCCTGCCTAAAGGAGATGTAGGTATTCATTTGTATAACACAGTAATAATGTTTGCAGCTCTTGCAAATAATAGAATCAAAAAAAATAACACAATTTTAGATCATGAACATAAAAAAAAGTCATGTTCATTTAAGGTCTGGATTCAGCAATTGTGTCAACATGTTTGGAGTAATAATAACCATTTGAAATGGCTTCTATATAGAAAAACAACATGGAGACATTTATTTACCAGTTTCTGAATGGAAGGAAATGCTTTGTTTACTGAATTTTTTAGTATTTCTAGCTGTCCTTTGAATATGATAAGAAATGTCCTGGCTAAGAGATTACAAGTAAAACATGTATTATGGAGAGCTGCAGTACAACTTGAAACTCTTCCAGAACCCGGTCTATTTTAGCAATTTAAAAATTACTATTCCTTTGTCAGCAAAAATACAGATTGATTTACTATTGTACGGATTAAAACAATTTACACTGGATTTAAAGAGGTATTTAAAATACACAAACACTTTAAAGTCATTTGTACGTTGCATTTTTCGGTACAGACATTACTAATTCATGTGATGACTCAAGCTCATAGTCACTGATGTCTTACTGAGCGAAATTGCCCTTGTACCCCTTTGAACTTTCTACTTTTAGTCAGAAGACTTTGTTATTGAAAAATAGTACCTTAATTCTCATTATCAGTTTCAGAAAACGTTCATCATTGTTGGATTCAACAGGGATCCTTGAATGACTAGCTGGTAAACATTTTTATTAGTAATATGTTCCATCTGTTAAATGTTCAGCTTGATCTAGTAGCAGTTGGTAGTAAAGCTGTTGAGGTTCTTATTGAGCCTTTACTGGCTTAAAAAAAGAGAAGTAGAAATATCTTGAGCAGCCTCCCTTTTAGACAGATAGCTATGAAGGGAGGCCCAGAAGCCCATCATGCTATAAAGACTAAATTATTTCATTACCTGATGATACCTTAACCAGTTTAGGTAGCCAGATATTAATAAATAAATAAACGAGGCTGTCCCACAGGCTTCAACTCATCCTGTGCTATAACAGTGGAAAAATGTTATATTTTAGAAGTTAGCACAATTATTTTAAAAGACTCCTATCCTATTTTAGAATAGACCTAGAAATCATAACATGTGGGCAGATTATAAGGCTGCATAGAACCATGTATTTTCTTGCATAGAACTGAGTTGTACAGATACTGTACCAGAACAGTTTTATTACCAAAAGGATCAAAGTGTTCAATTGAAATTAAGCATATAATGGGAATATTTAGATTTTTGCAACAGTTAATAATATTTGATTAAATAAAAATATAATTTGCTTGAGTTCTGATTCTGTGGCTTCAGATAATTTAAGTGTACCTTGAGTTAAGTTACAAGTTAGAGTAGTTCTGCTAAAGGTAATGAGAATAAAAGGCCTCCTTCAAAAAGAAGATTGTAAAAATAAGATTGAGCATGACAGAGAGTTCACCTTCTGACATTTGCTGTAGCTGTGGCCAAAAACAATGAACATGTTGTGGCACTCAAGTAATATATGCTTGCTTAAAATTAAAAATAAAACATAATAAAGACAGAAATTACTAAAAGCCTTGTTTATGTTAAGTGTAATATTCCTATTCTGTGTTTTCATGCGTATTCAGAATTTAGTTCCATGTGATCAACAGGTAGATTGCAGTCACCATAAATTTTCTTGTTTTTATTTGGAGAAAGTAACTGGCATTGCAGAGTGGGAAAGAAGCGTCACTCACTAGTATCTTTTGAAAACTGTTAAAGCTACCCTCATTTCCTGTGCACAATCCCTTTAACGTTGGTCTGCTTGTTGTTTCTTGTCCACGGGATAAAGGACAAGTTCCAATGTGATAGTTCTGCCTTTGTTGCAGATGCATCTTTGCTTAGGTCAGTCTTTTTGCCGAAATTGTGCTTTCCAGCTGAGTAGGTAATGCACTCTTGTTTTATGTATCTCTTCTCTTCAAAGTAGTGCTTCCAGAGGAAATTGTTTAATCGGTAGAGATAATAGCTATTAAATGTGTAGTGTAATTGTTACAAATTATACACCGTCCATGTACAGGGAAAAAGTTAATATTAAATATTGTTGTCCTAATAATTACTGCAGATATTAGCTAAGCATTAGTTCATTTGATTAGTTTTTATCCCTCTTTCTTTTCCGTCAATGAAGACATTATCTTCTAGTTATTTTAGTGCAGCAGTTGTTGTACTTTTTCTGATGAAAGACCATAGAACTCAGCACTTGTGTTTGCAATTGTTTGGCTATCTGTCAACTCACTTCTGTCTCTGCAAACTGAGATCTTGTCTGCTAAGAAGTGTGTTTGTCTATGTTTGGTATCTTAATGTAAATATGTACAGGAAAATAACAGATACATTATCTTGCTTCAAAGCGCCAGAGAATAAGGAGATTTAATTAAAAGAAAAGGAATTTTATAAGAACCCATGATATAAGCATTCCTCTATACACTGGCTACTGTTACAGCTCTGTAAATTAGTTGTATTAATTTCTGCTAACTAAGAAGAATAATTGAGCTGGGATCTTAAAACTGCTTTAGAATTATCTTACTGTTTAGCCCTCAAATTAGAAAATTTTATGAAGAAGGAAAAAGTTACTTCATCTGCAGAAATCTGAGTCAGAGTACAGCTATATTATGCAAATCTTAACAGTAAAAATAGCTTTGAATGCAGGGCTTGTTTTCATTACCAATGGGGTAAAATGGATAGTGGGTGTCTCTAATCAGCACGTTTCTAGTGTGGTTTAGAAGGTTAAAGATAAAATATTCATAGCAGAAAATGCCTTTCCCCCTTATGTTGAGATACCATTTAAAAGTTTAAGGCAAAATGTGACCATTTGTTCATATAAATGGATGTATATATGTGTGCATGTAGGTATACTTAGATATATATAAAAGTGCATATATATATGTATAACAAGTGCTATAGTGATAGGACAAGGGGTAATGGTTTTAAACTAAAAGAGGGTAGATTTAGACTAGATATAAGTAAGAAATTTTTTACACTGTAACAGGTTTTCCAGAAAGGTCGTAGATGCCCCAGCCCTGGAAACATTCAAAGTCAAGTTGGATGGGACTCTGAGCAACCTGATCCAGTTGAAGGTGTCCCTGCTTATTGCAGGGGGGTTGAACTACATGACGTATAAAGGTTCCTTCCAACCTAAAACATTCTATGATAGCTGTGTAATGGTAGATCATTAAACCGTGTCCAACTATCCCCAAATTAATTAAAATTTTATTTCAGCTTAAGTCCTTAGGACAGATTATACTGAAAGTCAGAGGGGAAAAGAGATGGGAAGAAGATATCTAAAACACCCTAATATTGCAGAGGAGACACGAGTTGATAGATCCAACTAAGCCTAGCAGTTAGCTAAAGGAGTTACTCTTTCCTTACCCCATGCATGCAGCTCTCCATAAATATGATGTAAGAAACATTTTCTTCCCAAAACCAGCTTTGATGGTCAGTCTCATTACAAGTGTAAGAACCAGACACAACAGCCAGCGCAACTAAGAAAAATTATTCTCTTTATCTCCTTAGAGAAATGATGTGTCTGTCTTGCCTGGAACATACCCTGTGGGAATTTTCATTATCACTCTCTTTGGAAACAATTTGTAGATCTGACTCATGATTTCTGATAATCTGCAATAACTGATTCTCAGGTTGGTACTGACCTTCTGAGTCCTTACTCATTTGAGTGGTCTTTTATTCATTGAAGCAGACTTAAAAGGTGACAAGTTGGCAGTATAAGGTGGTAGTCCCCTAGTGAAAAGCTAAAGATACTTTTGATCAGTAATTTGCTGGGATTGACTTGGCCAGCATTAGCTCTTTCCAATGGAACTTTACTTTTTATTGCTTCTAAAATGTGTTTACTTCTGTAATGCAGGCAGCCTGGCACTTCAATAATTACAACCTACAGAGCTTACTTCATACCAGCACTACGAACATTATATTCTGATAGCTGTGTTACTGCTAGATGCTAGGCTGTTCCACCACTTTCCTACTTGCTGAAACACTGTGGGAGGATGTACTTAGTGAGATATTTTGAAAAGGGAAAATTTAGATCAGGGTGAAAAAGCATGTTTTTTTCTTCCAGTTGCAAGAAAAATGTAAGTTTGTCATGTATACTTGAGTACCTGGTCGTTGTTACACAGATGTTCATAAACAGAGGTTTGTTTTAAAAACAAACAAACCTATTGGGAATTCAGCATGGGGATTAGATCTCTCAAAGACTGCGGTTGGCTGCAGGATGTATGGCTAGAGGAGTCTCTCTTGTGGGGGTCCTTACCAGGGTGTCTCCAGTTGAGTTGGGAAAGAGACTCTCTGAACTGTTGTTCTGTTGAATTTCTGTAACCTAGCTGGCCTGTCATCCTATGCGACCACATCGTTATATAAACAATTCAATGATATTGATTATCTTAAAGTACATACAAAATATCTTCTAGCTGTGTGCAAAAGACTGTCTTATGTGACTATTTTTGCACCTGTAGGAATGTTTTCTACTGAATATTTAAAAGGAACTATGTACAGCTTGATCAGTTTTGCAGCAGGTCCTGCCTGGGGAGCATCTGAAATAGCCAGATCCCACACAAGATGTTAATGTACACATTGGAATGTCCAAATTGGTGTATACACAGCAGGAGCTGCCTCGGGGAATTCCTGGAATTCCCACCTGGAGACTCCTGCACTAATTACTCATATCTATTGCTGTCAAGGAGGCGAGGAGCTCAGTCAGTCACCTTGGCTAGGTTGCCGAGATGTTTCAAATCACTTGGATGTCTCATTTGGCTGGGAGGTTTCTGGACCAATAGGAAATTTCTGACTGAAGTGCATGGGTGTGCAGACAGGCAACAACCCTGAAATCCAGCTATGCAATTATAAGACAAACTTGATTTTCACATTAGTAACTTAATTTTCAGAGCTCTTTCCACATTATACGATACATACTAAACCAGCAAATTACATAGATTTAAATCAGTGGCTTGGGTGCAATTGACTGGAATTGACTGGAATATAGGTTTTATGTTACAACCTTTTTGGGACCTTGTTACGCTCCAGATGTGCAACATAGGGAGGAGTTGCATTTTGGTTCATGTGAACAGACTTGTAAGGCTTTTGTCCCCAGAAATTTTGGAAATGGAACAGACAGATGCAGTAAAGGACTGTGGGTTGCTGTTATACTCATCCACTGGCAGAGAAAATGATGGGGTTTGATATTCACATCTATAAATAAAAGCTGATTGTGCTTAGAAGGCCAGTTTTCAGTATTTGCAGTAATAGTTAATAGTACCATGTGTTCCTGTACTTACAATTGAGGGTCATTTATTGAACGATGATGAGTCTTATCTGCCTGATCCAACTCACCAACGACTCTACTCTTCATAAAGTCCTTGCACTCCCAAGGACAATTCTGGCTGATTTACTAGACAGAGGAACCAAGTGTGATGTCTTTGCCTCTTACACACCTAAAGTATTTCACATCTTCAGTACTGCATGTTATTCTGTATCCTCACCAAAAATTCTCATGTTTATTTACTGGACAGGAAGACGTCAAGTTTTACAAATTTTCCTTTGGTCATCATAGAGGCTGACCAAATGCTTGACAGACGGACAGATTCCCTGCCAGACACGGGTGATTGTTTCTCCTTCTTACCTTTTTTGCTGGCATATTTTTATTGAGGCATCTCACGAATGGGAGAAAACTCAAACTGATATGAGGAAGCAAGAAAATTATCCTGCAGATAGTATGAATTCTATAAGGACAAGTAACTTGTATGGTATAAGTAATTTCTCACTACGTTTCCAGGTGATATATTTATTTAGGTATGAGTAAGAAAAGGAATAGTGCATTTTCTGTATCAAATCTTTTTTTAAAAAACTTTTTCATAAGTGTGCATATTGATCCATAACACTATAAACCCTATAGCACAGCTAATGCTACAATTAGAAGTAGTATACAACTAGAACAGTTTCTGTTTGCATACATAAGACGTGATGAGTTCAACCTGGCTGGGTGCCAGATGTTCACCAAGTCTCTCCATCACTCCGCTCCTCAGTGGGACAGGGCAAGGAGGAAATAACATGAGTTAAGATAAAGGTGGTTTAATAAAGCAAACGCAAAAGCTGTTCATGGAAGTAAAGGAAAACAAAATATTTATTCTCTACTTCCCATCAGCAGGTGATGTCTGGCCACTTCCCAGCAAGCACAGGGGCTCAGGATGCTTAGCAGTTGCTCCAGAAGAATTTTAATTTTAATTACCTGGTTCTAACAAGTAGCATAATTCCATGGACGACTTCATGCTTTCACAGTAAATATATGGAGTGAGGTTTCTGGTAGAAAAGCTTGCGTAATGTAGATCCCACGTAAATTTTTCATCAGCACTCTGCCATTAAATCTCTCAAAAGTTCACAGACAACGTAGGGCTTATAAACAGTATTTGAGAATATTCATCTTAATGTCAGTGACATTTTCAGGAAAAAGTAGGCTGAAGTTGGAAATACTTACTAACATAAAGCTGAGGAGTACAGTGATTAGCATGCTATCCTGGTATTTATGGAAAATGGATTGGGTTTTTCCACATGGTTTGTCAGGAGCTTAGTGTTCTTTATATCAGAGTGGAATGATATAGGGACTGGAAGTCATTAAGATATGGGAATAGGAATCAAATAAGTATCTCAGAGCAATTTGTGTTACATTATAACTTTGTTCTTCACTCCTTTTTCTCACTTTCCTCCTTCTTGTTTCTTGCAAGGCAATGAAGCAGACAACCCCTTCTCCCCCCAAAACAGCAGCAACCTGCATTTCAAATTGAACTCACAACAGGACACTGATAATACTGTTTAAGTTTAGTCGTAATGCGTATGGAGTTGACTTTAGTTTGTAGCTTTTTTGTTAATGACACCAAAATAATTATTATGCAGTGACCTTTAAAGAAGAAGGCTGGGTTTTTTTTTTATCCTGTCATAGATATTTATCTATATTTAACCAGTTTGAATACTCTCAGGCTAAATATTCTCTGTCCTATTATGTTAAATACAAGATAATTACTGTTTGATGTGGAAGAAAGAATGTGTGGGATTAACTTCAGTAAGTGTGTTTTATTTCTGTATGGTTGGTTGGTTTTTACAATTATTTATAATAAATTTGCATCATACCCAAGAATTGCAAACATTCTTTAGTTACATTATGGAATGTGGAGGTGTATGCATAATTCAGATGGGCTAAAACACTAAGTGTTGCCCAAATTGCTTGTGAAATAGGACAGGAAAGGTGTCTTAGGGGAACTGTAGGCACTCATAGGAAAGGTTAATTTTGTGTGCTAACTGAAATTGCATTCAAAATCTCTGGGTTCACTTGCAGTGCACGCATTATACAACTCAATTCTAAGTGATAAAAATGTTGGCTGCTTGTTTACACTTCATAAATAAATGTGCACCTAATACCTTTGGTACAGAATTATTACAAAGGTTACTCAGATGATTACTGTTGTTAAGGCTTTACAAAATGTTGCATTTTAATTTCTTTCACAATTTTCAGATGCATAGAACATTCTAAAACTTCGAGGTTTGTGTTAGATGTGTTATTTTCTTGTTTTGCAATTCTAAATGAAATATAGCTACTTTCATGAAATCAAAAAATGAAATGCATTCTTTTTTCTCCTTTGCCAAGTGTGATACAATTCTAGCCTTCTTTTTTTAAAATGAGTTTTCATTTTTTTTTATTTTATTAATTAGTTTGGTTTAGCTTAGCCTAGTTGATTTATTTTATTTTTCTTTATTTTACTTCTTAAGTCTAGAGAAATGTCAGCCTTTTTTCAGTCTTCAAAAGATGGGAACACTTATGCTTCTCATTTTTGCAAATTGTCTTTTTCTTTTGCTTGGGAGGTGATGCATTCTTTAGTATGGCTATAAGCATCGTAAAGATGAGCTTCTGTATGTGCAATCACTGGACTGAGTTTATAGTCATAAAACTGGCCGCACTTTGTGCCCATGAGCAGGTGGATTCCATAGTCTTTGTCACAGTCAATCCTACTGTTAAAGTAATTTCATTGGTAATTCTTTTCCTGGGACAACTAAGTTGGAGAGCAATTTAGTTAGTTTGAGGTCTTTTATTCAGAAAACTATTTTTATGTAAGTATCAATTTAAGGCTATATCTCTGAACAGACTAAATATGTACAAAGAAATTCATTATGATTTTGATAAAGGTTTTAGGTAATAAATGCCTATTAAAAGGGAAAAAAACAGTGTTATGAATTGCATAATGATTTTTTTCTAAAATGCAAAACCTTGACATAATAGGGCTAGAGAATAGGGCTTAAATATTCAAATTTTAAAATCATGGGTGATGTTTCAAATGTGGATTCAAGATAAAGATTTAACTTGTTGCTTACTTGAATTTATTATGTATTTATTATTCTAGTTTATGTGTGTGATTGCACGATTGTTCTTAAGTATATTTGAAAAAAACAGAATTTCACCTAAGTAATATCTTTGAATTAAGTGGGCAGATAGATATTGTTTATGTTGCGTTTTCATTATGTTACTAATACCTATCTTGGGAGTAGTTAAATCTGTTATGTGCAAAAATATAAGAAAATAAATTAAGTATGTGTTTAAATGCAATTGATACTATAGTGAGTGTACATTTTTTTCCAAGCAGAACTGCAGCAAAAATGTCACTAGCACACCTGTTAAAAAATGTAAACAGAAATGAGCATCTCCTAAAGGACGTTTGCACACAGATTTTTATCTCATGACTTCAAAATGCAAAAGGTGCAGGGCTGTATGCTGTAGTTCCTGTTCTTCTGGGATACAGAGATGGTAGTGATGAGTATCATATACAGATCCTTAGTGTAAGGATAATAATCTCAGCAATAACTCAGCAAAAAGCAAAGAAGAAAACTTTTTTTTAGTAGTTCAATTTATTTTACACAGTATCTTAAAACTGTAACAGTGGAATATACGTGTCAGCCATTGTTCTTCTTTTGGTCTTGTTGTGAACTGATGTGTTTGCCTGCTGTAAGGGCAACAATAACAGCTTTAAAAACGAAGAACTTGGCTTTGTGTCATTTCTTATTCTTTCCCTGTGTATGAGGAAATTTCCTGGTGTGAGTGAGGAAATAAGGGGTTTACCCCACCAAAAAAACCCAGCTCATGTGAGCTGCTCCTGAATGTGAAATAATATATGCAATCAGTAAATATATTTAAGTACTCTTCTGATTTGGACTAAACTGCCAACGTATATAACAGTTGTATATAACACCACAACTACAGAGCTGTTCCAAGCATGGGAGCTGGTGAAGCTTGGGAGAGAGTCCACCTGGACTATCAGTGTTTTGGCTTTCTTCGAGGAGATCATACATGTGTAAGAACTGTCAGGGCCATGCATGAACATCTGCTTTATGGAGGACTGAGGTGAAGTAATTTTGAAGAGGGGAAAGGGAAAGTACTCACAGAATCACAGAATATCAGGGATTGGAAGGGACCTTGAAAGATCATCTAGTCCAATCCCCCTGCCAGAGCAGGAACACCTAGATCAGGTCACATAGGAACGCATCCAGACGGGTTTTTAATATCTCCAGAGAGACTCTTTTCAAAGAGAAATTCATGTGTATTTTGTTTATAAAAGTCTGTGAGAAAGCCTTAAGTTAAACTCATGTCTTTTATCAAACAGATTTGAGATTTCTTCTTTTTATAGAATCTCAATGAGTTTATAACTGATGGATTTTAAGATCTTATTTCTGAAGTATTGAACTATGTGTGCTATCCATACTTACACTTCCTTTTCTGCAATGTGGCAAGAATAACTGGACACTACAGACATTTTCACAGCGATCCTGTATGTAAAGTCTGACTCTGTCCAGAATACCTGCTCTGCTCTAGATTTGCTCAAATTATTTTCTAAGGGAATTTCTTCTTCCTCTGCTGCATCTGATGGGCATAGCCAAGAAGTATGGCTATGGCTCCCACAGCTCTTCAAGAAAATGGGAAAAACACAGTGTTTCTATTTCAGCTTTTTATGGTTTGATGTTTAATTGCAGACTGCGATATAGATCTGACTCTGTTATTTTTCAGTCTTTCCAGTTTTATATTAATATACTGCTGCTCAGTTATGACGAAATAATATTTAAACCCTTCATGGTATTTGTTTAGTAAGTATGAAAGCCAAAATAATTCTTTGGACTTTAAAGGTCAGATTTTACCTCCCAGTTGAAAGACAGTATTTTGGAAGTTGAGCAGATACAGATTTTCAAAGTATGTCTTTGTCTAATCTTGATGTTTCATAAAGGTGTGTATTATCATAGTATATGAATGCTACTTACATGTATTCAGGGGCAGTTCTTTTGGTTTTTCGCCATGCCTCCCCTTACTGCTGGAGGTAAAGATTTTTTGGGTTACTGACAACAAAAGCTTAGAAACAGAAGATAGTATTCACAAAGGTGAATGTCATTTAGAGGGGAATAATTTTTTCAGAGGAGGTTTATGAATAATTTCTTAAAGACTTTGGGTTTACTTAATCTGCCCTGACGGATAGTCCTACAGAGAAGACTCCCTTACTCTTCGGTTTTGTCATTACTGTATTTCCATTGTTAAATGGAAATAGAGTTCCTGTTATAATTCATAGGTCCTATCTTGACTTTTGAGTCAGATGACACTGAGTGGGTTTCCTGTTTTCAGGAATTTTGACTTTTAAGTCAAAATTCAGAAGCTGACAAAGCAGATTGTAAAGAGATCTCTCAGTGGCCTAAGCGGACCAAGACATAGGCAACAGCAGAATACTGATGAAACTTGAGTTTCCTCTTTGTGATCAGTTTTAGGTACAGTAAGCTTGAAGGTGATAAGTGAAGTAAGGAAACATTTCTCTTTATATAAAAACAGATCTTCCTATTAAAATGGATATAATCGAAGTAATTTTTGTAAAATGATGTGATTGGTTAGGCCGTTTTCAATAGTGATTAACAGCAATTAACATATTAGGTATTTTTTACATTTTTCAAATGGAAGGATAATGCTAGACATAACAGTTAATAATGAGATGAATACAGGTTAATTTGAGTTAATAAAAACACGCAGTTTTATTCTCAAAGTATTTCTTTAAAGGAAGTTTGATGCCAAAGCAGTTTGCTGTGATTTGTTTTGGTATGTATGCACTTAATCATTTTCAAAAAGGAAATCCAAAGAACTTCCTAAACTTCTTTAAATACTCTTCTACAGATAACTCTGGTAGTTAACTTGTGTTCTTAAGAGACTTTCCCTTCTATAGCATTTGGAGAAGAGTTTGCAGAACTTCTCCTTCGTACAATAGATGGCACTATGAATCTCCATCAGTCAGCCTGAACCTGAGGAATGGCAATCTGAGTTGTAAGCTCTCAGGATGGACCTCCATCCTTTCTCATCTGGAAAGGCTGGGATAAGTACTTGTCTGTACCTCGACATCCAGTTACTGACAGCTTGGTTCTTTTTTTAGTGAGACAGGAATAGTAGAATTCTCTGTCTTCTTCATATAAACTCCTCCGGCGTGTCCAACTCTGCAATAGCTAAGAGGGTCAGGCAATTTGAACTAGCAGTCAGACAGCAAATGAAGGACAGATGCTGCATTAATGTTGAATTCAAGGAACTAAGGCATAAAATCCTATACCTCCAGAAATATAAGTACTTCTTACATTCTTGCTGGTGATACCAAGCTAGTGAGTAAGCATGAAAAATTGACTTTTTCAGCATCTGTTTAAATGCTTGCAGTATTGTGCAATTCTAACTGCCTACTTTGTGCAGACACCTGCACAAATGCATAACTCAATTTAAAAATAGATGATTGTTTGGATAACTACAATAGTATATATCCCCTAGATTTGTTATCTTAGGTTCTGCTTCTTTATTTACTTCATTACCTTCCTATGTAGTTTAAAAACATTTTGGGGTTTCTGAATATATTTTTGTCTTTACTGGCTTTATATGTCAGTGTTTTTGTTGTTTATGATGTTGTTGTTAACTTGAGCTTTGTCAGGAACGAATGTCTTTTACAGCAAATAGACAAAATGTTTCCAGGACAGATAAGTTTGTTGAATTTTCATAAGTATATTATGAACATAGGGCTGTTATGCAAACATATCTCAAAACCCTCTGTTGAAATTTTGCTTTGTAAAAGGATCATAGCAAAAAAAGCTTTAAGATCTTTAAAAGAAGAACATATTTTGTGACATTGCTATTCTGTGGCAAGACGTAGTATATTATTATAGGATCACAGAATCACAGAATCATACAATGATTAAGAGTTGGAAGGCACCTTAAAGATCATCTGTTTCCAACACCCCTGCCACGGGCAGGGACACCTTTGACTAAACTAGGTGCCCCATCCAACCTGGCCTTGAGCATTTCCAGGCATGGAGTGTTCACAACTTCTCTGTGCAATCTGTTACAGTGCCTCAGTACCCTCATAGTAAATAATTTCTTCCTAATATCTAATATAAATCTGTCCTCCTTCAGTTTAAAGCCATACTCCTTCTCCTATCACTACTTGCCCTTGTAAAATGTCCCTCTCCAGCTTTCTTGTAGGCTCCCTTTAGGTACTGGAAGGCTGCTTAAAGATCTCCCTCGAGCCTTCTCTTCTCCAGGCTGAAGAACCCCAACTGTCTTAGCCTGTCCTCACAGGAGAGGTGCTCCAGCCCTCTGATTATTTTTGTGGCCCTCCTCTGGACCTGCTCCAACAGGTTGATGTCTTTCCTGTGTGGAGGACTCCAGAGCTTGACACAGTACTCCAGGTGAGATCTCATCAGAGCTGAGCAGAGGGTCAGATTCCCCTCCTTCAGCCTGCTGCCCACACTTCATTTGATGCAGCCCAGGATGATGTTGGCTTTCTGGGCTGCCAGCACTCATTGCTGGCTCATGTTGAGCTTCTCATCAACCAACTTGAATATCTCAGGAATATGTTGCTGATCTTTGTTTACAAGGGATTCCTTCTATCTCCAAAAGCAGGCATTCAATTTGTAATGCCAGTTTTTAATTCCTGCTGTTAGTGACTACATTGTGAGAGATAATTACATGGTGTGGAAATGGTACAGAAGTGTGTTTACAGCAGCAACCTTCTCATTGTTTGGAATAGTGATAATTTATAATGAAATATTTTTATACAGTGTTTACTGATACAACTAAGATACCTCTAAGACTTTTTGTTAGTCTTCCAACACAGTTATTTTACATTCCATCAAAAATAGTTTGGGGAGGAATGTAATAAATGTTACCATTTAAGACTACACTAAGGTGATATGTTCATGGAAGGGGGATGTATGCTCTCAGCTGGCTGGGAGCCGCTCTGGGAACTCTTGTGCTGAAATCAATACCAAAAACAGGATTGTCCAGGGATTATTTCTTGTCATTTTCATATCGTGTTTTCTTATTTTATCAACATTCCTATATCCAGCTGGCATGCTTTAAGCATTAAATAATCTTGCAACAAAGCAAGGATGCTTCATAAGCATGTGATCTTCTCCTACCCAATGAACTGGAGGGTAAGAATTCTAATGTGCATCAACTCTCTCAAATTACTGAACTTTTAAAATTTATTTTTAATCAGCAAGGTCATCACTACATTTCTTTTCCCAAGAAATCATTTGCGGTTATGGGACTGTGAAATTTTGTGCTGCTCTATGATCCAAAGTATTTATTTATTCTATGTTAAAACTGCCTTTGCTTTCTGAAAAAGGCAGCGGGGGTGGGGGGTTAGGGTATGGCTGGATGTGGCAAGCCAGTCTCAAAAGCGATTTGCTCATCTCAGCCACCTAGAAGAATGGAAATAGCCATTGGAAATCACCTTCCTCTCCAAAACACAGTTAGCTCTTCAATTTTCTTAAGTATGCTTTCTTTTTTTTGCTTCTGTGTGAGATTTAATAAATATTGCAGTGCTCATTAATTTAAAACTACTTTTTTTCAGGCTTCCTGAATTTGTGTCACTTAGCTTTCTGATCATTCAGCCGAGCTACTTATTTGACTTCCTTGTGAGTGACTCATGTTTGGAAAAACGGTTCATACTTGTGTAGTTCAAGACCTGGTAAATACTTGGTGCTTTGTAGAAGTGATTATGCTCATCCTGTGAGAAACAAAAAGCGCTCCTACCTGTTGACCAAGGACCTGCATCAGCAGCCTGCCCTTTCAGCTAAGCCTAGCTGCTCAGTTACAACTGGCTAAAACCAAAAATCTGAGGAAATACCTTGAAGAAACATAGGTCAAATGAGTAAACCCAATTAAATCTTGGCCCTGCCTGATTCTTTGGAATGGAGCCTATGGACATTGTTTCTCCAGACGTGCTTTGAAGCCATGGAGGCCTAATGAGACATTGAACTCCTGTGAGTTAGCTGGCTTTCTGCCTGGTAATTAACTCCATGGATCCACCCTCCCAGAAGCTAAGGAAAGATTTCAGGAGTCACCTGGGTCTGTAGATGTCAAAGCATCCTCCTTGAGGGATTCAGGAATACAGACCAAAGTGTGATTCTTATTCTTCTTGCTATGGAAATTGGGACAAACCAACTCTCCAAGTCTCAATTTTACCATAATAAGCATACTATCTGTCTACATATTATCAGTCCTGTGAGAATACTTATTTAACAGATTTTGGAAACATAAAATGTTCTCTAAAAGGTATAAAATATCTAAAAAGTATAATCATTATTGCAACCATGTGAATTGCTAATTATGAGCTGTATACTGACCATTTCTCTTTCTTAACTAATTCTGTGGATTTCAGACACACAAAATGCGGCCTTTTTTTTTTTTTGGATGTTTTAAAAATGGTGCATACATTTACATTGTTTTCCATGTGAGATTTTTAGATTATTGTGGCATAAAGCGAAATGAAGATAGGAATATTCTACAGAATTTTAGTTTCTTATATTAATTTAGTCTTTTCTTTCCAAAGCCAGCTCATTCTATTGAAATAGAGTTTTTAACTGAACAACTATTATGTTAGGCAAAATCCAGTGATCTTTGAGCCACACATTCAGTGATTATTCAACTCATTAATAATCATGAGTTCAGAAATTCAGTACAAAAAAATCCTTGCTTTTGAAACAGAATGTTTGCAGGAGTGCTGCCCCTCAGGGAACTTGCTTATATCCCAGAAATCAAAAATTTTGATGAAGATAAAGTAATGTTTTCCTGTGTCATTGTTTTGTCCAAATTTTCTATTTAATTGGTTAAATATTTGTGATTTTTTTCTCGTACTCTCCTGCAAATACACATATCCATGCACCACAAGGTTTTCAGCTTTTTATAATAATTGCATGTGAAAATACTGTTTACAAGGAGCTGAGCAAACATTATTATGCCAGCATAAATTTCTGTGAACACAGGAATGCAGTCAAAATCTCAACTCTTGCATGAAACTTGATGTGGAATAATACTGTTTGTCTGGGTTATGCTCATGGTATAAATGCCTTTGTGAGGGTTACTGAGGCAAACAGGTAGACAGAAACTGTGTAGGTGATTTTCCTTTATATGCCTCCTTGTCCTATTCACAATTTCATGCTGCATTTTTCTTGCTGTATGGTCTTGTTACTGGTTAGGTGTGTTAAGGCAGATTACTGTCACACATGCGAACACTCACCAGAAACTCTTTTTGGCCAATTCTGTTACATCCACCAAAGTTGTAGTATGCATGGAATTTTATGCTACAGTTTTACCTAACTAGATGATATCTAGGAATATTCTTGGGCCCCAGCTTTCACTAGTTTGCACTTTTTACAATTGCCTATGGTTAGCTTTTGGCTTTTACGAACTAGTCCCTTCCCAAGGAATACCTGGGAATGGTTTGAAGCCAAAATATGTCCAGCAGGCAGTTTGATTATACTCAACCTGCTTTGGAGGCAGAGACTTCCCTAGCATAGATGCAGTTGTTCTGTATCAGTTGGCCTCAGTGCTCAGGAATGTTGCTGGGTACATTTAATTTAACAATGTAGATGTAGCCTAGATGTCTGACCCAGACAAGACACTGATTGCCTACTTCCCAGCAATGCATAAGTTGTTAAGTGCGATGCTGCAGTTAATTACATAGGGTAGATATCTGCGAGTGCACAGAAGCACCCTGCACTGGGAGATAAGAGCCTATCTCCTGCCAAAAGGATGTGCAGAAGCTGTAATGCTTAACTGCAGGGTCCAAACGGTCATAAGGAAAAAAGGATCTGGAATTCTGACCCCTGCAGCCAACCTTATTGTTTGCTTGCCTGATTTTTGACCTTATGCTCTTACATTCCTGTCTGGTAAGGGCTCTTACTCCAAGTATGTTATCTTTCCACTTATAGATGGTGTTGGAGATAAACTCCAAAACGTAGGTTACCTAAAATGAAGGTCTTTGTCTAGTAAACTTGTCAGAATTATGCAAAAGGCAAACGATATCATTGTTTTCCCTTCATTCTTTCCTACATTTACAAAAGGGCTGCAATTTCTCCATTAGTTATCTGTCCTCTGAGGGAGCTAAAATACTCAAGTGCTGAATAGACAGAGGATCTTCTAGTGTTTCTTCTCACTGTCTGTTTTTAGTTTCTAGTTCAGTGTTCTTAGCAGTGGGATCACCATTTTTTTTTCCTGTAGCTGGGGGAGAGGGAGAGTGGAGAGAACAAATTCAACTATTTCCCTTAAGTTATTAATTTTTAGTCACTGGGATTCTTAAGTAAAGCCTGGCCACGCCTGTTCTGCTTGGTCTGCTGGCCCTTAGACTCTCATATTGTTGGCATGAAATCCTGGTTTCATTGAAGCCAATGGAGACCTTCCAGCTCTAATTCAGTTTTATAAACATAGGCATCTAGTGACGTTTAAAATAACTCTAGGGTATTCCACCTGACTTCCCTATTCTTTCCCAAAAAAGTGTAGGTTTGCGTTTCTTCCTCTGTGACATCTGCTAGGTGATTTGGATATGGTAGTACAACTCAAATGGCTTTAAATGCTCATGTTTACATACTGAATAGAGAACTTCCTTTCATATAGCAAAGGCAGGATTTTCTTTCTTATGCTTAGTTTTTTATAATCACAGCATTTGCCTGCAGGTCCTTTGTGTGGATGAAGTTTTGCTTTTGTGCTTAATAAATGATTAATCATCCTCTTTTTCTTCTCTGCTTGGTTTGGACTCTTTTTCCAGTGCACATAGAGCTTTTGTAAATCAATTGCCCAGTGACTGCTCCCAATGGTGTTTGGTTGATCCATGGCAAAACAATAGACATAGATCATCGGCCTCTTCTGGCTTTCTTTCTGTAAATTTGTCCCATTTACTTTTCTCCCTCTGGATTTTATCATTACATTAATATCTGCAGTCACTGAGACTGTGGAAGAGCACACAGACATCTGGCAGTAATGCAGGACAGTGTGCTTTGCTGTCATACTTGTGCTTACAATGAGTTGCAGTTTTTTGGCTGTATAATAAACCACACTTTATCTGATCTTTCTATGTCAGAATGTGGAAACTAAATGTCCTTAAAGAAATTTCTGGGGCTATTACAGGCTCAGTTCAAAACTAGCATTACTTGGAAATTCTTGTAAGATATGCATAGTTCATTTTAATGTGTGCTTACTCTAGAATAGCTAAGGTTCTCAGCTGTGATAAAATGGCATGATTAAACTCTGCTACTTTCCTGTTCCTTTATGAAAGGCAGGATAAACATCCTTTATGTAATAAGGAACTGGCAATCTGTTTCTGCATGGAAAGTGCTACCTGTTAAAGTGAAAACCACAACTATTACACTTCCTTCTTACATTTGTCCTTAAAACTTCCTTGAGTAAATGTAGCTGCAGAAAGCCTGGGAGCTAGGCAACTTGTGCATGTACAGCAATCTTTGATAATCATGATGTTTCATAAATTTTCAGCTATGCTTTCTCACTTGTCACTTATGCTGTATTGTATCTATGGTGTTTCAGAAATTACTGCACCAGTTGGAGACTTTCTATTTGTTTTATGCTTGGACAGATACACCACAATGCAGTTACCAAATTTTTCCAATTTTTCTATTCCAGTCATGATGTCTTTTGAACTTTATTTCCACACTTATGTAAATATATTAGATGCAAGATTATCTGTTGTGTTTCTCTGATGAGTCAGAGGCCTTCAAAAGCAGGGAATTTTTTAGGAATAGATGACCCTTGGGAATGCGCCATTGTAAATAGGAAGTTGTGGAATGTATTTTTTTAATAGCCAGTAAGTATTGGACAGGCCTGTGATGCAATTCTCAGATCAGAATGAACATAATCTATTAACTTCAATATAGACGCAAACTAGCGTACTATAAATGCCAAATTATGTCATTTTCTTTATACAGAAGTATAGTATTTAGCAAAGTAAGTCAGAAAAAATAAGTTTGGTGTGGGTTTTTTTTAAGTGTAGAGTCTCCCTAGTAAATAGGGACATGTGACTGAGCATCAGCATGCATTACGGTGGAGATCAGTGGACAGCAGTTGTGAGTAAACATCCTTGTATAACAAAGTGAATAAGCCATAATGGAAGAGCAGGAATCTCACTTCTCTAGCTCTAGGCTCTCTGAAAAAGAGACTGTTAGCTGACTGATACAATGAAAACATCAGTCTGTAAAAGATTTAAACTCTCTTCCCCAGCTATAAGAGTATATTGATCTAAACTCTATTATTGGAAATTATAACTAGCTAGCCTGCCTAGGAATATAGGTGTAGTGAGTATAGTACAGCCTTTCTTATCTCATTCATCTATATGTTACTTTTCTCACCCTTTATTCTTCCATGTCAATCTGACTTGCCAAATGTAAGAACTAGCAAGCACTTGCCATGCTTCTTGGCTCTGATTTGTTATGTATTGTATGTGTCAGTGGCACTATAGGCTGAAGAATGTGTATTTGTGGGGTAAGGTACTTTGCCATAGTGTTACAAGCTTTTCTGCTCTTCCACAACATCAAGTTGCTTTACATCTTTCATTGGCATGAAAGTACTGAGGTACTGCTGTTGCCATGACATACATTTGTTTCCCAAACATCTCAGAAATTTTGTACCACAGAAATGAACATAGGTCTCAAGCCATGCTAAGGTCTCTTCAGTCAATGAGGACTGTGCCCTGGGATAACACAGGCTACAGTTTTAGGGATAAGGAGCATCTTTTTGGATGAAGTTGTCTAGTATTTCTTGCAATTACTGCAAAAAATTTTCTGCCTCAGGACAGCTGTACAAAAGATTTGAAAATTTTCTTTTATGAGTGCAAAAGACTCAGAAATAAACATTTCTAAATAATATCAAAATTTCTCTGTTTTATGCAGCCCTATGTGCCAAAAAAGGTATTCGGTCATCGTCTTAGCCCAGAACAAGCTAAAGAACTTGCCATCATGAATGAACCTGGCAGTTCAGAGGTAATACATTGTGTATGTGCTGTCAGAGGCAATACTCACAGCATGTGAGGAATTTACTGCACATTAATATCAATATAAAATATGTGACTCAGTCCCAGCATGCTAACATTAAAGCCTTTCCACAATCCTGAAAAGACTCCTAGTTGTTCTAGAGGTGGTGCCAAAGGAAACGAAAATCAAAGGTAAACAGCCTGTAACACGTTACAGGACTGATGCAAAATAAATGTTCAGAGACAATAGAGGTGTTTTCAAAATACATGAAAACAGTTGCTGGAATGCTGTGGTTACAGAGGCAAAGTGCTTTTTGTCAAGCTGTTTAAGAGTTATAAAGATAAAATTACAACATATGTTATCAATTAACAAAATGTAAATTTGCTAAAGTAATTTTACATTCAGAAATTTCAGAAGAACAATTTCCTGGAGCATAGTCATAAATATTCCTTTCAGAAGCAGAAGGAATTCATATGCACACAAAATATACTTTAGTTATGCCTGTGTTGAATACCTCGCTTTTGCCGATGTGAAGAGGTGGTACCTGTGAGATAAATGCATACCAGGTGTGTCTGAGTTCTGCATCTCACCCATCTGAATGATAATCTTATCATTAATTTCTCAGTCTCTAAGCAAGAGAGAAAACTGTATCTCCCTACCCATATACATGCAATTACACATTATTTAATATCTACAGACTACCTATAAATATAAATCACTGTGTAAGTGGTAACTTATACATGTAACCTATACAGTAAATTTATTATGAGGTTTCCAGGTACAGCATGTTTCAGTGTGACTAAATTTTTTCTTTTGAGATTGATCCTTTGTAACTTGCTTCAATAAGAAAAGACTAACTGTGCTAAGCTAGTAGTTGAAATAAATAGACTATCCAGATGTATGAGACAAACCTCCAAGCCAAGTAGGGATAATCTGTTCATGGCAAGCAGCAGAAGAAATTATGTTCTGTAGCAAATGGACAAAATAGAAATTACAGCATCATAGAATGGGTTAGGTTGGAAAAGATCTTTGAAATCTTTGGGCCCAACCATTAACTTAACACTGACAAGTCCAGCCCTGTGTTCCTAAGTGCCGTGTTTACATGTCTTTTAAGTACCTCCAGGGATGTTGACTCAACTACTTCCCAGGGCAGCCTGTTCCAGCATCTAATAACGCCTTCTGTGAATAATTTTTTTCTAATACCCAATCTAAAGCTCCCCTAACTCAACCTGAGGCTGTTTCCTCTTGTCCTGTCACTTGTTACCTGGAAGAAGAGACCAGCCCCCACCTCGCTACACCCCCTTTTCAGGTAGTTGTACAGATTGATAAAGTCTCCCCTCAGTCTTCATTTCTCCAGACTAACCAGCCCCAGTTCCCTCAGCCACCTCTGAGTTCTTGTGCTCAAAACCTTTCACCAGCTTCACTGCCCTTCTTTGGATACAATCCAGCACCTCAGTGTCTTTCTTGTAGTGAGGGACCCAAACTGAACATAGTATTTGAATGCAGCCTCACCAGTGCTGAGTACAGTGGTATAATCACTTCCCTAGTGCTGCTGGCCACTATTTCTGATACAAGCCAGGAAGTTATTGACCTTCTTGACCACTTGGGCACACTGCTGGCTCATATTCAGATGACCGTTGGCCAACATCCACCAGGCCATTCTTCCCCTAGTCTGTAGCGCTGCATGGGGTCGTTGCACAGGACCCAACACTTGGCCTGGCCTTGTTGAACCTCATACCTTTGTCTTCAGCCTATCAATCCAGCCTGTCCAGATCCCTCTGTAGGGCCTTCCTACTCTCAAGCAGATCAACACTAACACCCAACTTCGTGTCACCTGCAAACTTACACAGAGGGTGCACTTGATCCCCTCATCCACACCATTTATAAAGATACTAAAGAGAACTGGCCCCAGTACTGAGCCCGGGGGAACACCATTTGTGACTGGCCACCTGTGCAGGAGAAGGCAAAAGATAATCCTAAGGGAATGTTTCACTGGCACAATAAGTAATGGATTTGAAAGAAAACAGGCCAGGATATATGATGGAGATTCTGAGAAAGATTACACTGCACAAGTATTCAAATGAAATAGGAAAGACTTTCAAGTTGGTGATGATTACCAGTGTTGTGTGTATCATACGATGTGCAAGATTCAAGATTCACTATACCTGTGTATTGGAAGAACTGAAAGGTCACCAGCCTACTTTGTTTTAAAAAATAAAGTTATTTCAACCAAGACACATAGATTGACAACCATCTTAGATTTTGACACAAGTATAGCAAGAATTTTTAAGATTTTTAACTTTAAAAGAATCATACATTGACCACAGCTAAAATTTCACTAGTGAGGAAGTTTGCAGTGCTCTTTTTACTTATAGCAGAGACACTAAATCCAGTTATATCCTACTTAGGATAAAGCAGTATTTATAAAGTACAAATGCTTGTTTTGATAATGCAATAATATCTACTCCAGTAATTGACATTCATATTTATCAAAAAACAGTGATCAAAAGTGAAATTTAGCTGTTCCAGAGTTTAAGTCAGGATCTTTTAAAATAAACTTAATTTTTATTTATGTCCATAGTTAATTGGATCTCCATATTATAAATTCCCATTTGTTGTCAAGTATAGATGAGTTTACATCTGACAACTTCATGAAAAATTGGCTAAGAGAAACTCAAATAATTTAGGGTAGAGAAAGCTCATGAGATTGGGTTTTGCAGTTGATGTCTTTCTTTTTTCTGTTTTAATTGACAACTGATTGAGAAAAGCAGCCAATCCAATTGCAGTTGTGTATAAATCTGCATTTCAGTGACAAGTCGTATTAGGTTGTGTTCTTAAAAGTCTGATACAGTCTAAATTGTAACGGGATTTCAAGTCCCTGAACTTTAAATACATGCACAGCAAATAAAAAGCAAGAAAAAAGTATCTCAATACTGCATAACTGACAAGAATAGGATGTTCTTTTGCTTACTTATATTTCATCTATAGTTTTAAGTATGTCACTGCTTCTGAATAATACAACAGAGGCCTCACAGCCTACTAGAGACAAGCTGACACAATGATCTGCTGAAATACAGTATCATAAAGAGACACCAAACAGGAACTGTCCTGATTTGAGGTCTGCCTTACATACCACTGTAGGTCTTTGAGAAGCCTGGTCCTGTGGGCTAGGAAGCCTGGCATTTTACCCCAGCCTCTTAGTAGAGGTACTCAGCTACAATACCAACACATCTGTATTGCTTCCAGTTTCATTTCTAGCTTGCTTAAGGTTGGCTGGGGACTTTTGCACATATCATGTTATACTGGATTATGTGTCCCAAGAATTAGTTAATTTCTCACTCTTCAGGTCTTTGTTTTTATGATACTTTTGAATACTAAAGTATGGTTAGGATCCCCTGGTTCTAATCATAAATTTAGATGAGTTTTCTAGGCAGCACGAGTTTAAGTAATACAACTTCTGTGTGCCTAGTACTTAGATTTTAGTACTGAACTCTAGTAACAGTGCTACAAGTGAATGATTGAGTGAAATCTTTGGTTCAGTTCTTAAGAGATGCTCTACACTTCCTGGAAGGTAACAAGTGCCCTTAGGTGTAGAGGTTGACATAGAAGCTCAGAGCATTTATTCTGCATCTCCTAAGAGACACGCAGAACTTTGCAGGATACTGCAGTTGGTATGGTAGTGAAAATGTCACAAGTTGTTGTTCGTCTAATTGCTCAGCAAATACCAAATAGCTCTCAGGAGCCTTTCCTGCCATTGATAGTCTTGAAGTGTTTCTGCTATAGGTTCTGTTAAAAACAGAGGTAGGGGAATAGACCTTTTTTCTGCTACATTTCTTTGTAAAGCTCATGTAATTACTTGTGTGCATTAATCTTGAAGTGCTTTGGTGCCTTTTTCCCTGCAGTTCTATTACCCTATCAATTATAAGGACCACTGCAATAGCAGATCTTTGATTGGAAAAGTAACATTAAAATATATACTTGTATAATAGTTTTTACTCTTGAACTCTCCATGATTTCTTGTAAGCACCAAAATGAAGCTGCAAAATGACCAGTGCGCTTTTTAACTTTAGCTTACTGTAAAGCTCAGAAAAAAATCAAGGTATGAAAAAGAGAGAAAGAGAGACAGAGAAATAGACACAGAGAAGGCAGATAAGCGGTTTTAATTCTATATTTGAAAAAAATTCATACTAAGTGGGAATCTATATGAAAACTTGACAATTCTTTACCCCAAATCTAATAGAACTTTCATAGCTCTGTGTGTGAGAAATGTGAATGCTGTAGGTTAAATTTATTTATTATGCCTTCGATTTATCCTAGAAGATACATTTAGTTTTGAACAGCTACATGGAAGATAATGATTTATGATTGTGAATAGAGACAGAATCAGAATGCCAGAGCTAGCTATATTGTAATTCCTTTTCACATATGCCTTGGCTCAGAAATGGGGGAATGTTTTCTGCCAAACACCCATTATCTCTAATAGCTTGATTACTAGATCCTTGTAAGTAGTAGATCCAATTACACATAAAATAAGGAATGGTACCAAGTATGGTACCTTGAATACTTCGTGTTTCTACTTTGCTAGTTGGTTTGGTTTTTTTTGAAACCTTTACATAGCTATGTGTTACGAAGAAAAAAAATAAAAGCATGTCTTTGTCCTGAATTCCGACATTTTTTATTTCTTGATTTGGGAAAAAATCTTTATCAGTTCAAAAGTGACCATTTGTTTGGCGGTATTTGTGCACGGTATTTATAATACTCCAAAGTGACACTAATGCTCACTCCCATCTTGATTAGAAAAGCTGTCTAAAGACCTATTCAAACACACACCTTCTTTGTTCCTTAACCATCCATTCAATACACCAAAATTATTTTATTCGATGAATGTATAAAGTAATTCAATACATATCTTTGTTAACTTTTCCTTGTACTGTTCAGAGGGCTATGTTAGGAGGACTTCCTCATACTAAGATATACTCTGCAAAAATATCTTCAAGTATATTATATTAACTTTATGATGTTACTCTTATGATTGGGCATTTCACATCCATGGGACACCCAATGAAGAGAAAAGTAACTTTGACATCCTAATTTCAAATTTCATTTTGCTTTGTAAAACATTTTACAAATAAAAAAATGTAATTATTCTGATAGCAGTAACAGTAATATACTTTCATTTTTTAAACACAAATTTTCCTGAGCTAACCTCCCCTTCTAAATTCACCTGTCAAATACACTGGCATAGATCCAGAATGAATAGAAACCACTGGACCAAAGTAACAAACACCCTGTAAACTGGTAAACTGTCGAATTACATAGACTTTCTACATGTCTGTTTCAGAGTTCATTATTGTTTCTATTTAAAATGCTTCAGTTTTATCCCAAAAGACATTACAGAGAGTAACATTTTTTTTGGCGTCTGTTAAAGACCTAATTAAAAGATTTTAATAATGAGACCTAACATTTCCCTGTTATGAAGCAGAAAGTCACAATTCGATAAAAGGTCATTCTGCTGTTGGGCATACAGTACTCTGAAAAAATGTTGGAATTTTACAAAGTCTAAGCTTTCAAAACCCCCAAGTCTAATACAGACATTAAAATCATTTAAGGCTTTCAAAAATGTGGTATAAGGTAGCTGGGCACCTAGAAGATGTAAAGTATTGATGTTTAGAATGCTGAAATATTAAGAGACATTGACTACACTTTTTACCACTTAATATCACGTCTTTCTGTATCACTGGTGGTAACAGTGAAAGATTTTTATTTTAGATGAAAAAAAGGATTAAAATAAAATTCTCAATTTATCAAAGTAATCAGAAAGTCCTGTCCTCAATATATGCTATGCACTATTTAATTTAAACTAGTGTCTGACATGGCACTTAATGAGATAATTTGGGAACACAGTAGTAACAGGGAATAGAATCTTGATCTAGGGACACGATTTAGACTAATAATCTAAGAAGTGGCACTGGTGCTGTTCACTGTAAACTACAGCCTGAGAATCCTGTCCTTCTGGCTGGAGTTCAAAGAGAGAATTAATGTTACAAAATAATTGGGATCAGAAAAAAAGTTACTTTTGGAACTGTCTCTTGACTGGGTAACTTGAAATCCGAAGAACAGCGTATGATATTGCTACTTAACAATTACCTTTCTTCATCTGGTTATTATGGCAGCTTTCAATTATTTACAGTTTATTCCACGTGCTACTGCAAGCCCCAAGCATGAGAAGCAAGTGAGCTAAATTAACTGGCGTTCCTCTTCGTGAATTACTGTAAGCTTTGCAGCACAGCAAGTGCCTGCAGCCTGTGCTTCTGCAGAACTGATTTCGCCGTCTGAGGTTTTGTGGGAGCTCTTATGTGTAGGGTGGTCAGACAGGCCTGCAGTACTGCCTTAGCTTGGTCATAGCCTGGTCTTTCGTGCCTTTCAACATGCGCTTTCAGTCAGCTTTTAGGCATCCGATAATTGTTTAGATGTCAGGCGAAGACTTCCGTAAGAAGGGGAACTTTAATTATTCCCAAGGGGCATTCCTAATGGGTCCCGGATAACAACCCAAATAAATATTTTAAATTATTTGCAGCACTTAACCATTTAAATATAATGAGAGTGCAATGTAGCCCCTGTAGTCTGCTTCCGGCTACGCGTGACTCCTAACTGAGTTCTCAAAGGAAGGTGCTCCCGGGAAGTCAGTTGTTCTCGGTTCTTCGGTCAGTATTTGAAATGGATTTGCACTGAGTAGTGTGGTGACATCAGGGGGAGCCTGAATCCACAATGCTGTGCAAGCCTGAAGTTTTTTAATCTTTAGACTTGCGTGGTTTAAAATTACATCTGTCTCAAATGTACCAGCAAAAGGATTTTACCACCAATGTCTCCTGATCCAATGAGCTTTTAATTATTTTTTCATGAATTTTCATGAGGAAATTAAACTCTAGATTTTGTTGCTATGAGAAATGGGGAAATACGACAATTTTAACCTAGAGAATCAGAATCTCATTTAACTATATTTAAAATGTAATCCTGTACGCTTGCTCTAATTCAGTTTCTTAGTTTTAATTATAAAAGCTGCAAGCAAGCCAAAGGAATGTATTTATGGCCTACAGTAGCTGAAACAACAGTTCAGCCAAAAGATCTTGCCACAACAGCTATAGATGGGGGCCTTTTTTTGGTGCCTGCCACCCCTCCAGCCGGTTGCCAGGCAACCCTGGCAGTCCCGGCCAGCAATGCACTGCGGCTAAACCCAGCTTTCTCTGCACATACCTTTTCTCATCATGGTTTTAACTATTCCTGACTCCAACGAGATGGTTGTCTGTCTTCACGCTGGAGCTGCATTTATTACCTGTTGAAGACCACTCCAGGAATAACAATTAACCTTTCACTGTTTTTAATATCTTCACTTCCAGTGTGACTGACGCATGCAGAAATTGCTCAGTGAAATATATTCATCTTTGGGATGGAACAAACATCTATGCTGTGTTTAGTCACGGCAGCAGAACTCAGCTTTTTTGGGACATATAATGAGAAGGAATGCAGCTATTTAAACAACTGGGCCTCTATTTCGACAAGTGGACTTGAGTGAATAGGATTTAATTATACAATTGTAATTTAGTCAGAATGAGGTTAATGCTTCTGCTCTTTGAAGATACTTACTTTCCTTTTTGTTCACTTTGAAAATTAGGGTTAAGTTGTTTGAGAGCTAGTAAAACAAAAAGAACACCACCGCCTAGCACTGCACTTGCAACTTTTCTTTGTGTATTTAAAAATAATAGATTGTCATCTACTCAGTCCTTGCTAGAAACAATTTTCCTCTGGGGTCACTAATTCAAATAATTAAACTATGTAACCAGATGGACTGTCAGGTCACAAGGATTCAGTAGTAGGCTGTGGTATCTGAAACAGCTTGTCCTCATGAACAATTGTTGCATAGGCTTGTTTGCTTTTTCAATAATACTTATCACCTCATTTGGACCAAAGTCTCTTACTCCTATACCTGGCAATGTTACCAGAATTGCTGTTGGCAGATGGTAGAAAGGCAGGATTGGAAAGAAAAGGCAGTTTCACATGCTAGTGGTTACGAAAGAATCAACAGCACATTCCCTCTATTTGTGTATCCATAGACACTTTAACAGATGCTAACTATTCATTTAAAATATCACTGCCCCCCTTAATACAGCAATACTTGGGTTCCAAGCAGTTACCTGAAGCATGAATATAGTAGAATAGTAAAGGTGCCAAAATTCTGCTGAGACATCTTGAATTCAAGCTATAGTTGCAGAATCGTAACAGAAGGCAAAATAATATGATAAAAGGAGATCTCTTGCTCCACCTTGATCTTGGAGCTGATTAATACAGTTCAGACATTTCTAGCAATAGTAGGTAGAGATCCAAACGTCCTGCAGACTTTGTTGGCTGGAATTTGATGAAGGATGGTACCAATGGTGCTATTATCATCCTCCCAGAGCATAAGTGTCCGGCTACAGGTGGCCCAAACCATGACATAGGTGTTGCAATCAAAACTATTCACTCTGATGAAACCTGGCTCTACGCTCCTGTAAATCTCCCTATGCCCGCATTTGTCAGTCGTAATGCTATTTAGTACCCTGTTTTCACTTCAACAAAGAACAGGAGAGGAAGGCTGTACATTCAGCATAAAGCTTTTATTGAAACACAGACCTTATAAATCACTGCTCACGCTTCAAAAAGGAAAACAACTGACTTATAAATGCCTATAAAAATATTTTGCTGCTTCTGTACATGTGCAAAGAGCTTTTCAAAGCAATCTCCTTCAGAGTAATTAGGAGAAGGAGGAGGTACCATTTAAACTGTTCTTATTCCTGACACAGTATGTAGATAGCCCTCCTGTTTGGAAAAATTAAGCTTTCTGAATGTCATTTACTTAAGCCTATGATGCTTTAGTGATCTTTTCGTGACACAGGCATCCAAGTTTAGGAGTCAGAGAGCATATAATTTTATACTTGGGCTCCAGCAAGTATGATAGTACGCAGATCTGCTTAATGGCAGCTTTCTAATAATGCAACAATAGACATTATGACTTCAGTTGGCAGCCACCCACACACAGAGCCACCTACACATCGCCAGAATCCAAAGCTGAGATTTTAGATTTATATTGTGAGAGCTGTAAAGTTATGAAGAAAAACATCTTCCTGTCAGTGAGAAGATGCTTTTGGTGCACTTTTTTTCCAAACAACAAATGATCTTGATTGGAATCTTGGTAGCATATTAATATTTCAGCCTGGTGATAATTTTGTTTACTTGTGATAGAGAGGAAGGAAGAATTTTGAGTTAGTACAGTAACAGCTACCAAAAATCAACTTTCTTCTCAGTCCCTTTAACTCTTTTTGAGCCTGTGAATGTTTTTAATCTCACCACGAATACATTTGTGTGCCTTGTAAGTTAAGAGTTAAAATGCTTCAGACTGTTATACAGGAAGTGTTTCACATAGACTGCTTTTAAACATAATACTATTAACTAAAATAAAATTCTAAAAATATTAAATTTTAGCGTTTAAATGTCTACACTCTGCAACTTAACAAATTAATATTTTCATTATTTGCAAATATTTCTGTTTTTTCTTTACTTGAAGCTCTGGCAGCATATATCAGAATTCATTTAATAAAACTGAAAAGTACCATGTTAGGTGGGTGTGAACCATCTTGATATTCTTGTTTGCTTTCACTGTTCCAAAAGTGCTGCTCAGCAACTCTTTTGAGGACAGTGTTAGGAATTTCCCCATCATACTTTTTTGTATTGTTTAGAAACCTCACAACATTAGTATTTTTGTCATCAGTTTCATGTTTTGTACAATCAAGTTAAAGGGTTTCAAACAACGGTCACAACCTCCATACAAATCCTAAGGAGGACCTGGGAGATTCCGTGGGGGAAGAAAACTGTGTGACCCCTTAATAGAAAATCTCTGCCTGGTTCTTTATGCCTCTGTAATGGAGGCTGGTAGGGTTTTCTGACACTGAACATTGCACAGTGTCCCCGTTTGAGGTAAAACAGAACCTAGTTTCTGTTCAGTAATTTTACATCTTGGCTAGACCTCTTCTAATTCTCTGAAATTAAGAGCATATTGTGGAGAAAACTGTTTGCTTTTAGAGTGATAAGACCAGTGTTTGTATTTCATGCCAAGGAACAGTATGGAGAGAGGCTCTTGCTGTTACTAACAACCAAGGTCAGCTAATTTTGTTATTTGCCCTGTTAGAGGATCGGAAATGGAAAAATGTAGAGGAGTTCCACCTGCAGGGAGGAGCAGACAGGACAGGTGACCCAAACCTGATCAACAGGGGTATTCCATCCTATCAGCCCCATGCTCAATACAAAAGCTTGCCCTTATCCCATTGTTTTGAGGCAGACAAATTATTAGAATTTGCTAAAACTTAGAGTCTCGGGAAGCTCCATTATGGTGTACCTGTCATAGGTAGGACTTAGATTTTTAGGCCAGCTCTTGAAACTTGCTTGTGTGCCTAACACACAAGAAATATTAGCAATGTAATGAAAAATTAGTCCTGGATAGCTAACAGTGAGAATATCTTTCCAGTCAGTCTCTAGTTGCAAATAACATAATTTTGAAATAATAGATTGAGGTTAAAAATTTGGCTTCTCCCCAACGTATTCACATTAGAGAAGTAGTTTCACCTACCCAGGTTCAAACTGGTGTCCTAACTCTGTAATATTGGCAGTAATGTGATAATATGTCATTATCTATGCTGTTTATTTCAAGGTGGAATAAATGGCAAATGTAATACAATGGGGAAAATCAAAATCAAATCACAGTGTATCAATTAATATTAGTGCTCGCTCCAGTGGGTCAAAGCAGTTCATTATATGCAGACTTTGAGGGCCAGAACTTGCTTCTTAGAGTTGGCATCCACCTCTGAGATGAAACTCTTCCTTTGTATGTACAGATCTAGCTGTATTGCTGTTCCTCCTTCACCAGCTCAAAAATAACCTAGCAGCTGCACAGGAGTTGGAACCTTCTAATTAGCTGTAAGAAGTTGAAGGAAGACATTGCAGATTTTGAAAAGAGAAAAGTAAGTCAATCGGAGCAATAGATTTTCTGAGGCTTGGACATCTAAAATTAATTTTAGTTCTAATAATGTCAGTGGGCATGTTGCCATCCTCTTCAGCTGAAATGACATATGGCCCTCCATGAGGTGCCTGTTGGGAAGCTATTATAAGCAGTCTGGTAACTAGAGTCAGTGTAGATTCTTTATCACTAATAGCTAATTCTCAGTTGGAGAGTGAAAGATAAAGTGAGGGATAAATGGTGAGAAAAAATAAAGACAATTAACAAATAGTGTCTAAGAGCTGACTACAGCACCTTTACAGGTGTTAGGGATTACTCTGCTAAGTTAGATCTTAAGAGAGCTCCATATCTGCATAGGCTTCGTATCTGTTTCTGACTCTTTGTTGATGGCTACTTTTTTGAAAGAGAAAGATTCTGGTTTATATTTAGAGCAAAAATAGGTAAGCTCATTTGTCTCTATCAACATTCATTCCAACATTAAAATTTTAATGTATTAAGATACACTTCTTCATCCTACTCTGCAATTTGCTGTACTTGCCTACATCATCATTAGATTAGTACTGCATTAATAAAGATGACAGGAGATTTACAATAAATGCCATCCAGTTATGTTTATCAGTGTTTGAGTTTGAGTGAATCATATCTTTTCTGCAAATTAGAAAAAAGAAAAAAAAAAAGAAATTTTAAGGGGGCAAGGAGAACCGGACTCCTTTACTTTTTTCTCTAACTACTGCCTCTGAGTTTATTCCAAATCAAATAGTTTTATCTGAGTAACTGCTTTCATACTAAAATGAACAAACTCCCAAAATTATTTTTTCTGATTGCATTTGAAACACAGCTATGTGTAATTTATCCCTATATAAACAGCCTAGTGTCAAAATCCTCTGTATATGTGTGGTAACTAGTTGATTTCAAATGAATAATGGGAAGAGACTGTCTTCAGTAGACAGGAGGGTCAAATTGTAAAATACGTGTAAAATTTCTACTGACATTGGTGAAATGAAGGGATTCATATTCTCTGCTTCCAACTTTCACCTATATTCCTAATTTCTTCCGGCTTGAACTTCTGGTTAGCTGACCATTGGGCTGGAGTGGTACTGGAAACAGATCTAACCTTATGACCGGTGCCTGAGTACAAAATCCATCTTGCTGGAGGGAAAGTGTTTGGATGCATTTGTGGATTATTTTAAAATGGTGATAAAACTGTAAGGAGACAGAAATCTCATGGTACTGCAAAGGTTACTGATAAGTATGCTTTTAGGTGGAATTTCAGCAGCATTGGTGTGGAAGATACTGCAGATTCAAAGCAATTTTGTTGCTCTAAATAAAATATATGGGGGTTTAGTTCAAGGCCTTAATCATCGGCAAAATAATTGTTAGGAAGTTGTTGTAGTCATAGAGAATAATTTGAGAGCACGAATTTAACAACACTGGAATAAGACAGAGAGTTTCTCTTGCAAGCTTTAAAGCCTTGCTTTTGCAAGGTTTATCAAATAGACTATTTCCCATATTCTTGAAAGCTATTTTGTACTTTAATTATCTTAGAATAATTTTGTTATTTTCTTTCTATTCCACTTGATCATTAATTGGGAGAATAAACTACTTTGATTCACTGAGCTTATTTCCTACAAAACTTCCATTCTGCTAACCTCTGAGCAAACCACCGTTCCACTGCTCAGGGTTCTGCTTTGGCTTATTCTGTCATCAAGGAGTGTTTTGAAAGATAGTTTAACCCACAAGTTTTCCACAGTAACATACATAGTTCTGCTTAATAAAATCAAATGTGCTGTCTCCTTTGATGCTTTGCTCTCTTACGCAACTTCTTTGGTCAATCCTCCTTTCCCCCCAATTAAGAAATATATCTTTTGTCAATCTAGACTCTTCTACCTCCATATTTAACCACAGCACATTAGCACCATTCTAATGGTGTAAAGTAATAGTGCTCTAAAAGAAAGAGAAGAGCTGATTTCTCCCAGTCAGTTGGAACATTATACACACAAATGAGATTTTTGGTTTTGTTTTAGTTTTGTGAGCTATGCACATGGGGCTCTTTTTGGCCTCACCTCAAGTTCCTGGTATTAAACGTAAGCTACCTAAACACTGTACTGCAAGGGAAGATGTCTAATAGACAACAATAGATCTGGCATTGTGTATACTGATCCGAGAATGAATGTGGAATAGAAGACTGAAATGCAGTGTCCTATGGGAATGCCAAAGTTGCTCAAACCAAATAAAAGCTCTCTGTGTGTAACTGTTTGGGAAGTTCAGTTGCTATACTGGAGCTCCACTCAAAGGCCCTTCTTTTTTTTGGTCTTGCCATAAAACTCTTTGAACTGTTCATGAAATAGAGCGGTTGTAGCATATATCTGTAAGGTTTATTTAGTCCTTTGAGTGAGTAATATTTTACATGATATAAGAAAACATGAAAGATTCTATATAAAGGAGTAAAATTACAAGAACAATGATCCCAGTGCCCGCACTGAGAAGAGAGATATAGCTGTTTGTCTTTCTGGGAAACAGTATGGTATTTTACAGCAGTGGAAAATAAAATGCAGCTTTTAAAATGGACAAGTATTACATAATAAACGGGACAGTTTTAAGAAATAATGTGGGATTGATATTTGCTCTTCATATAGTTAAATATTATGACTAGTCTCTTAGATTCTTAGTCAAGAGTTGTAACAAGTAAAATCTTTTTTTAGGGTTCTGTTATTGGAGATATTGGAGATATTAACGCTGTGTATTTAGTGTTAGTATGACATAGAGATATGTTTGGATGCTTGGCAGTAATCTATAAGTAGATGCCATAGATGTAGAGGAATAGCCCAATTTAACCACAGTAATTTTTTAAAAGGGTCACTGTTTAAATGGTAGTGGTGGACTGAGCTTAGCCAGCTCTGGACACCTAATCAACTACCCTCCCATCACCCCTCCTCAACAGGACCGGAGCAGAAAATAAGGTGGATAAAGGCAGGGAGATCACTTACCAACTGCCATCATAGTCCAAATCAACTTAAGGCAAGTTAATTTAATTTACTGCCACTTAAAACAGAGTAAAGTGGCAAGAAACAAAGACAAAAGTAAAAACACATTCCTCCCACCCTTCTTCCCAGGCTGAACTTCAGTCCTTCATTTCTGACTGCTCTACCTCTTCCCTGCAACCCTAATTGGTGCAGAGGGATGGGGAATTGGGGTTGTGATCAGTGCGTAACAGCTCCGCTCTGCTACCCCTTCATCCCCACACTTCTCCCCTGCTCCAGTGTGAGTCCTTCCCACAGGCAGCTTAGAAATACCCACTTGCTCCAATGGGGTGTCCTTCCACAGGCTGCAGTGTGGGTATCTGTTCTGCTGTGGTCCTCTCCAAAGGTTGTGGGGAAATAGATATTCCACCATACGGACTTCTCCAAGGGCTTCAGGGAAATACTTGCTTCACCCTGTTCTTCTCCACAGCCTCCTGGGGAATATCTGCTCCTGGAGCACATCTTCTCCCTCTCCCCATCCTTCTCTTCTGACCTTGGTGTCTGCAGGGCTGTTTCTCACACATTTTTTTCTTCACTCCTGACTGCTGTTGCCTAGTTGTGCCCTTTCTTAAATATATGTTGCCCCCAAGGCACCCCCCACCATGGCCGTGCCCCCTAGTGGGTCGGTCGGAGCTGGCTGGTGCTGACTGGAACTGGGTGGCTCCAGTTTCTCTGCATAGACGCCACCCTGCAGACCCCCTGCCAGCACCTGGGCACCTGCACCTCTTACAAAGGTAAAGGTTTAATAAACTCCACAGGCTGGAAATTCAACCTTGACAATTTCATGTGAGAAACAAGTCTCTTTTGGAAGTAGTCACACAGCTTGCCAAGGTGATTTCTTCCTCTAAATGGTACGTTCATGTTCAAGGAAGGCCTAACTCTGAGAAACCACATTAATATCTACACTAAAGCTAGTGCAAATCTAGGAAACCTGGGTGCTACCGAACTGCTGGGAGCTGCAGGGGGACTGAAGCACCATCAGACAGGGGCAATCAACCAGCTTCTGATTGACAAAAGAAATTGGTTCACTCTTTTTTTGACTTTTGGTTTTTGTGTTGTTGATTTTTTTTTTAAGGCAGTGGTCATAATTATTCAAAGTATTTCAAGCAGGCATTGCTTTTAAAAATTAAGATAAAAGAAAATTTTGATCAGTTTAGCAGTAAATTTAAGTTGTTTACATGGCAATTTTTCATCGTATTGTTTAGAAAGATCCTTCAAAATACAAATTGTGAGCAAACTGTGTTGTAGTTGATCTTAAACACCAACTACACTATGCTTAAACGGAGGCAATTTTCAAACTGTTGACTCTTTTTTTTATTGTCAGGATTTTACTACATTTCTGAGCTTGAAGCATTCAGTACTTTCATAGACTATTTTTGAAAATGAAAAGTTTAAAAATGTGAATGACCTGGATTGTTCAGGATTAATTCATCTCTTCAGAAATTCTTGGACTTTATCTTCTATTACCAGAGTGCCTTGGGCTTCTGCTTTGTTTGCTAGGTCACATCCTCATGGCATTTTATGAAGATAAAAATACCCTTTGGTGCCATGACCTTCATGTTGTCTTTCTCTTCCCAAGGTCTCTTTAATAGATTGTCACATAAACCTTTGTACAGTGAAATTTGTTTTAAAGCTGGATGGTAGTTACTCTATCTTTTAAAAAAAATTTGTTATTTCTCCACTGGACTATTGAAGCCTTTTTTGTTTGTGGACCTGTTGTATCAGCACATTCTTCCATGTGTGCTTGTGGATATGAAAACTACTGAATAAGTGAATCACCTTATCTTTTCATTTTACATCTCTGGTAGTCTTGCATGATGTGCCCTTGCCTACTCAATTCAACCTGAATTGCTCTATTATTTATTTCAATATATTCAGTGTATTTGAAATTTTAAATTTTTTTTTTTATGAAACTCTGAATTCTTTAACGGAGTGATATTTTAAGACATGAATAAAAACCTAGTATTTTCCTTACTTTGACACTTAAGGAATACATTGTCTTCCTTTTTTATGAAAAATATTAAACAAAAGTTATGAAATCTATTAATACCTTTTGAGTTTCTAGATTGTTTGATTAAGTATTTTAACAGAGAATATAATGAAGAGAAAGTGATAACAATGCTAAGCTTTTAGTTGGTTTTGCTTATGTTGGAGCCTTTAATATTCATAATTACATTAATAGTTATTTTGTTGGTTTGGTGTTTTTTGGTTTTTTCTCTCCACTGTGACAATGTGGCTGAAAATCAGCAACACCAGTGCTTCAGGTTATTGTCAGTTTGTTTATTTGTCTGCAGAAACTCTTGCTGTCAACTTGAATTCTTGTATAGGTGAATTGCTTTCCTGCAAAGGTCTAAAGAAATCTCATTTCTGTTTCTAAACTGATGTTCTGTTTTATTACAGAGCTTAACGATATGATAAACTTCAGACACACGATCAGTCTATTGCATTTATTGATTTCTGTGCTTAAACAGAAGCCAAATGTAGGCACTTCATTGATTCTGGACCTTTGATAGAAATGTTCCTAACAACTAGGAGTAGCTTTTGTCAAGAAATTGGGTTTTGTATGGAATTATAGTGATATGCAGTATTTCTGCTCAGTGATACTTATTCAGTTAAGTACTTGGCATATATGAGTTTGTCTTCTTACTATTTTTTATTTCAGAACCACAACACCTTTTGCTATAGTGCAAAGGTTTTCATCAAAATGTAGTGATTTTTTGATTGCTCTACATTGGCAAATCCATTGACCTGTAAAGATTAACAGTGTCTTAGTCATCAGGTAAGGAACTGCTGTTTAGTATTGGTAAAGCAAAGCATAGTTCTTAGGATAAATGCTTATTTTTAAAATTCTGGGTACATCTGCAGAAGTAAACTATAAATTATAAAATGAAGAGTTAATTCAAATGCCACAGCACTGAGCAATTACAGGAAAAAAAAAACTGTTTAGACATCCAAAATTTTATCAATAAACTTCTTGTGAAATGGGGAATATTAATCTCAACCCAGTGAGGAGACGCAGCTAACTCATCACAACCAATAAGAATTTGTTCATTCACCTTAATGTGAGCTGGAGCATGTCCTGCTTCTCATATCCTGAGTGACAGTGAACGTTTTTAGCTTAGGGCCCACTGACACTACAATCATGGATTTTGGCACGAAGAATTTAATGTACTGTTAGAATACTTTATTGCAAATTAGAATAATTTGAAGTGGATAGGAGAAAACTAACACTTTTAAGAACACTGATTTGCTGTGAAATGTTACAGTTTATGTTTTGGCAGCTAGAAACACACAAAAAATAATGCTGTGGATGCTTAGTTACAAGGAGATGTAAGTAGAGTAGAGGTGTATTACATAAAAGACCAAGTCTAGTTCAAGGACTGTGTCATTTGTAGAGCAAAAAGATTTTGTGAGTTAAAAGCGGAACAGGCATGTTGCTATGGAGAAGAAATTCTAGCTAATTAACTGCTGTCATTAACAACAATAAAGTTGTTTTAAATTGTATTTCTCATTGTCTTAGCACACACTTTTAAAATAATAAATAAAACAGATTCAGCAATGTTCACAACTATATTGAGCCTCAAATTGTTAGCCAATTGTTTTCACAAAGTATAAAGATTCTAGTATTTAAAAAGCACCAGACACTGTTTATTTTTGTTTAAGAAACAGCAACAATTGGACATTAAATTATATTACCTGAACAACGTGAGTAACTTATTGTCTTTATCTTCTATTTTGGGCACATAGTTGCTTTTAAGAAGTATGTAAAAGAAAGTTGAAGATGTCAGCCACTATTGATTTAAAGAAATTTCAAACCCTATTTATTAAGAAACGTTCTAATTTTTTGTAACTGATCTAAATAGAGAACTGTATTAATTTGCCATTTTATGTTGCCTTTTCTTTAACTCCTTCACTTCCAAATTTAAATGAGGATTTACTTTCCTCTATAAAAGAACCAATTAAGGGATTTATTTATTTGTAAGTGTGTGTATTGTTTAAGCAGTAATTGCCAATGATTCTTTTATTTTAATGCATTTTATACTTTCCCTCTGTCTTCGAAGCACTTATCTTACAGCTTTATCTGTCCAACCTTGTAAATTAAGTAGCTGTCATAAAAAGGAAAATCTAATGCAATAGCTGATTGTTTGCTATACTAAAAAAAAACCTAACAAAATAGCTTTTGAGTTTGTTTAATTGTTAAGCTCAGTATTTAACTACAGCAGTAGATGTAGTTATGCTTTTTAAAAAACCAAATTCCATCCATTTCATATATTGCACTTCCATGATTTAACCCTTCATATTTCTGATCAGATAATGAGACATTCTGTATTTCCTTCCAGTACAATATTACTTCTCTTGCATATTTTCAATACAATAAAAGTTACTAAAGCATTTTTAACAATACTGTATTCCTGGACTTCGGGCCATTTTTGTTGCCCATACCTGTAGGTTCACTTCAGTTCGCTGTTGGTTTTCCCTTTTTGAATATGATACTGGAAATGAACACAGTTTATGTGCCCAGACACCAATTATTTAGGAGATGAAAGCATAATATAGTGATTATAGGTCTTATCTTCCTTTTGGTTTTAATGTGGAAGAAACTGTGAGTCTGCCTGTATTGCCAGTATTGAACTGTAATTTTCTAGTGATCTGAATTACTTCCTGTGAGACAGTATATTCATAAATGATGAAAGTTTTGTTAGACTAGTTTGAGAAAGGCAAGCATCCCTAGGAAAATACTACGGAGTGTACATATTTCTCATGTATATCCATTTTATATGTAAGTAAGAAGATTGGTAAATTTAAAAATCACGAATTTATCAACAAAACCTTAGAGTTCAGGTGGTCATTTTAAAATTATGGAACTTATGGTAACTAAAATCACCAATTAAGTGAAAATAACCTGATTAATTTAAGTACTTTAATGAAGTTATTTCTTTGGTTTTTGAGAAAACTTAACCAGGGCAAGAGATGTTTGGTTACAAAGCCCTAAAGAAAAATCAAATTTAGAAGAATGGCAAGGGGCTATGGAGAACTGCTTATCATTTTTGATTTGTAGTAGAAAATGATAAAACAAGTGGAAATAGCATGTATACAGCTATTTTCTGTAAAGAATAAAATGTCTGAAAAATGCGAGATAATACTCGAGATATCTTATCCTGTGTTTTAAGCAGAATATATTTGAAAGAAATCTTAATAGCCATATACTACTTCTGTTTCTTTTTCCTGTGTCAATGTATTTTTTGCTTGTAAATTTTAAGTGAGTAGTTGGTGTGAATAGCTATGAGGACATTACAAGCTCATTTTTGCTACTGAATAGAGTTTTTGGTCATCAAGCATTGTTGCAACCTTTTGATGGGTAAAAAGTTTATGAGTTCAGTCCAGGTTTTGCAAGTCATAAAAAGTTAAAAAAGGAAAAGCAAAACTCAGCATATTAAATAACAAAAATAACAAGGAACTTCCATACACATTGATAAGTCTACTTTCAAACAGAAACTCCAGGCTTTTAAAGAACTTTTAAATGTTGTTGTAGCATGTTGACCTGAACAGGCTGAAGAGCTGGGCAGAGACAAATTTAATGAAATTTAACAAAGGCAAGTGTAGAGTCCTGTATCTGGGCAAGAACAACTTCAGGTACCAGTACAAGTTGGGAACTGACCTGTTGGAGAGCAG